>BMAV01010197.1:95928-275150 GCA_019973955.1 Trichonephila inaurata madagascariensis
TTCGGTCAAAATGTTCGTCCAATTTTGGTTTCAGTAGAGATCATGTTTGGGCTTAGCGATGCGATTTTCCTAATAATCGTACTTTCCATTTTATTTTTCCGCTCAAGGGATTCGTGCAAATTTGTCTCAAAATCTTATTTTAAATTAAAATTCTTTTTCCTCGCTTTTTGGGTTTTCAATTCTGTTTAAAACCCTACCTCTCTCCGGTCACTCCACCCGTAAGAGAGCGTGACTGCACCCGGTCCGAATGAAATTTCTTCCGTTTCGCGTTTCGGCTCCTCCAAATATCTTTTCTCACGATCGAATTGTGACTCAAAATCTTTTTGTCGTCCCCATATTGACTCCTCTCGAACTTGACGTAGTTCCATTTCAACAGTTCTGATGAGAAGATACATTTCCGTATTGGGACAGAACCAGGGGCGTAGCTACCAACGTATCAAAGATACGGGGCCCCCAACATACGTAAGCAAAAAAAAAAAAACGTGAAATTTTAAAGGGACCTCTAAGAAATTTTCAATCTACCTAGGACTAGCTATGGACTAGCGAAATGCATAATTAAAGTTAAAAATTAATAAGAATTAAATTTAAGGAAGAGAAATTGAAACACATATTTAATCGAAATTGATTGCTCATTTATATATAATAAATTTTGCTTCACAGAAAATAAAACAAATGTTTTAAGGCCGACGGTCCATATTTCAAAAACTTCCTTTATCCAACAGATGGCGTTGTTTGCAACTCGGATGACGTCTAAGCGATAATGTTTGTAAAAAGGTAACCCGTCGTTACTATATAGCAACGGGGTGTGGTTAAGAAATGATTGACAGATATAGTCGATTTCAAAACGCATGCGCAGTTTCAGATAGTCTCTTAGAATTCCGCGGAAATGAGTGTGCGCATTCTTTTTTTTTTTTTTTAAATCCGTGCAAATGTTTTGGGATATCCATGAGTGAATGAACAAGTACATTCACATTTTCTTGGGTACCATAAACAATGCCCATAGGCTTAAGAATAAAGATGGAATTTAGAAAGGAGTTTTAATTTTTGGAGGAAGGATTTGATAGACCTCCATTTTTAATTTTTAGAGGAAGGTTTTGATAGACTTCCAGTTTTATTTTTGTAGACATATCTTTTTTATTGGTCTTAGCGTATTTAATTCAATTTTTTTTTGTTTGATACGGATGTAATAAATTTCTTTCTGCTCATATCTTAGATACAAATTGTATTTGAAATTGCTATGTAAGAATACTCATCAGGGAAATAACCATTTTCAATTTGAGTCTTTCACAAGAAAATGTCACTTTTCTAAGAAAATAACCACTAGAGCAATTTTTTAACAAATAGTTTGTATCAGTCTGTTTTCTAACACATCTGTTTTTTGTTTTACAAATTAATGTTATTTTTTCCGATACGCATGAAAATATGACAAAAATTTCACTAAATTACAGTCGTCGCTAAACTTGAAAAAAAGTTCGTTATTTTGAAAATTTCGTGAAATGGTGATTTATCTTTCAATACAGTTTAAAAACCACTTAAAACAAATTTTAAATTCACATACATTATTATAAAATTAATTGTTCCCACACCTTTTTTTTTTGTAAGTTAATATCTATTTATTTTACATATCTTACCGATCAAAAAGAATTCGACTAGGAAAGCAGGGGAGAAAAACAACTTTGTCAAGAAATACTCAGTTATTTCCAACTTTAAAAAAGTACTTTTGTATTATGATTAACGAATTTTAATAACATTTTCTAATTTTAAGCCTACAAGTCATTTTAAACATGCATATTTTATGACCAGTAATTTTAAGAATGTGTGTCCTTCAATTTAACTACTGGTTAAGTCTATTAATTTTGTTTGAGTTTCTCTCTTTGTGATTTAAAAAAAAATGTTTTCTCTCATTCCTCGCATCTTTGCAGTGCACGAAATACCTTATCAGGCGTATTTTTTTCTCACAATTCAAGTCTAATCATTTGAAATTATTTTACTTGTACATTTCATCACACGAAGGTCCAGAAATATTTCAAAAACAGAGAAAAAAAATTGAATCCGAAGAGAAGAAGTTCGATAAATGGAAAATGCACTTAGCTATTTGGAGGTTATTTGACGAAGAAAATCATAAAATGTTCTTGGTTCCAGGAAAAAGCACTTAAACAGAACAGGTCTTTAGTGGCATCAGGACTCGACAGAAAAGGCCACGAGTTCGTGACCATGGCCAGTGGTGACAAAAATACGCAAAGAATAAAAAAAAATTTCTAAAACTACTTTATTTTGATATTCATCTACATATAAAAAAATAAGACTTTATAGGCAATTTCATATTCTGAAATGAATATTCAAACATAACAAACAATACAGAAACACTTATTTTTTCATTTGGCAATAAATAATAGTAATATGAGAGTTTGATATGTCATTTATTGCGGCAAAACCAACTGTAATAAAACTATCAAGACGCTCGATAAAAGAGTTAGCAATGAATTCATGAAGCAAATGGAGTTATTTCTAGAATCAGGGTCTTTGAAGTACGTTGGCGGGGTGAGGTAGGTTCGTCTTTCGGGAGCCGTGATTCGACGTCCAGGAGCTTCATTTGTGGTCCAGGAATCGTCTGATGATTCCTTCTCGCATTCCTGTTTCTCCCAGCACCCCTCCAACTGCGTTTCGAAGTACCTGAATATGATTTCATTGACCACTTGACCAGCTTCTTTTCCACAATGCTTAGCGGCGGCCGACGTCACGCACTTACGATGGCGAGACAGGGCACTGAATGAAAAAAAAACAACAATCATTAGAACTTGTTTTCGTAATCACTTCAGCCGTGAAAGAGTCACTTCTTTGCAGAATGTACTTAAATAAAAGGAAGAGTTGAGTGAAAGCTTAGAGCAGTGATTCCCAAAGTGGTCTATATGGACCTCCAGGGGTCTAAAGCGATCTGCAAGGGTTCCATGTACGCGAAAAAGTAATTTGGAGGGGGAGTCTTCGATATTGACTCTCAGTAAACAAGATCGTGGCTTTAATTTTAAAAGAAAGTTTAATCACATGGAAATCAAATTTTACATATTTAACAGATTTGTCTACTAAATTTAATGAGATTAATTTGAAGTTAAAAGGTGACAGCATAAATTTTATTAAAACAAGGATCATCATGTCAGCATTTTTTGCCAGAATTAAGTTATAAGTGTATAATATTCGGAGACAAGGATTTCTCCGGTTTCTCGATTGGCCATAGAAAATCTGCCAGGAAAATGACGTTTTAACTTGCTTTCATCATTTAAATGTGCTTTATTCAGATTTATTATTATTTTTTTAAAGAAAAAAACGCCGATAATTGTTTCAATGGGTTGTAACTCTGAAAATAATGTGAATTTTTCAAAAATATAGTTGAGCCTCTGTACAGAGGTCTGAGCTATATACAGGCAAAATATTATTATAATAGAAGCATTTTTCACAAAAGGAAAATATTTCGAAAAAATTTTATTCTAAGTTAATTTTTTGCCGAAATATTGTATTTAAATAATTTTTTAGTCAAAATGTCCTTAAAACAATTTTATACTTGTATTCCAATCTAAGTGACACTAAATATCATGAAAATTATTCAATTATGCGCTTTTTTAAAATCATGGTCCAATACCTTAAAGTAAAGTTTTGAAGCTGTGACGAAGCATATCTCTTTCCCCTATTTTCCAACAGATCCCTTGCCGACAGAAGCTGCGAAAATTCCGGGAAGTTTCCTAATTGCTGGGAAGGAATTTCGTAGCTGGGTGGTCGAGTTTCGGCACCTTTTTTGCCCAGCTGACCGGACTGTCAAAAAGAGGCGCCTTATCATTGTGTGTTCATTTTCCAGAACTCGAGGGCGCCGTCGTCGCAGAACATACAACTGTACATCCAGCCTTGGAGTCTCTTTGGGACTAGCGGAAACGACCGAATTGGGCGCGGCAGAGATGTATGAGATCAAGGGCACCGAGACCGGAAGGCGGCAGCAGACCCCGGGGGGACTGAGGCGGACAAAGAAATGAGCGGTGGATGACGAGGAAAAAGAAATGCTATAAAACGGGCGAGAGAGTCCGGACGGGAAAAAAGACTGGATTTTTGAAGGGAGCGGTTCGGCCGTCCCTTGAGCGATAGGAAGAGCGATAACGAGCCCGCGAAGTACAGCGGTCTCCTGGCTTGAAAGATCGAGGAAACCCGGGAGGGGTACGGTAAAACCCTGAACTGAAGAACGAGCCCGCGAAGTACAGGGGTCCCGGGTAAAATCCAGGAACGGAAGAGAGGCAAAAGAGACCGAAATGTACAAAACTGTAATTAGTATATCCCCCTTTATTTATTATTTTGATAAATTTTTGTTGAAATAAATAGTTAGCCTAGAACGGGAGTGAGATCTTTTTGGGCTATACTATTTATATTTTCTGGTGGCAGCGGGTTGCATTTAAATGGAATAAATGCGGGAATTTACGCCGAATAAAAAAAAGGATTATCTTCCAAATCGAGTGAGAAGGGACTCCTTTTTGTGTGTGGAGCATATACAGAGAAACTGCCCCCGGAAAGTGTGGACTGTTTATCCAGGGATTTAAAAAGTTCGTGGAAGGAAAAGGGTGTTTTTTCAAAAGTCCAAACACCAAAGAAAAAAAGGGCCCAGAAACCCCATTGTGCTAGAGGGTAAGTCTTTTTTCTTGAGATTGTGTTTTAAAGAAGAGTTTTTATTTATTTGTTTTTTTAAAGTATTTTTGGAAATCAAAGGGAAAATTTTTGTTTCCCAAATAGCTAAAAAGAGTTTTTTAGTAAAAGGTTTTTTTTATTATGTTAATTTGTGTAGGGGTCCAGAATCATAAATTTTGTGTTTTATTTTATGTTTATTGATAGAGGCGAAATTTTGTAGTGAAAAAGTTTTTTATTTGATTTTGATAGTTACTTTAAAAGTTTTAGGAAAATACCAATGGGATTGTATTGTTTTGGGAAATGGATTTTTTCATTTATTGTAGCACTCTTGTTTAGTTGTTTATTGTGAAATTATTGCAAAAATTTATTGGGGGTTTTTTAATTGTACTAATAAAAGTTTTTTTTGGTTTTCCCTTTCCGATTTATTGTAGTACTTTGTTTATTTTTGTTTATTATTGCATGATAATTCCCCTTTTTTAAGATTAAAAAAGGTGACTTGTTAGGAGGTAGCAAGGGAATTAGGGGGGAAGTCAACGGTGATCTAAAAAAAATAGAAATTAAGGATAAATTTTTACAAAATGAGGATAAGGGATATAGAAACGATTAAAGGGGATGGAGGGAGTTTTAGAAAAAAAATGAAAGGAAGGAAAAAATGAAGAGGGGGAAAAAAGTAAGGGAAAAAAAAAAGAACGGAAAGAAAAAATCGGGGCCTGAGAGTTTGGGGGAGCGTAAGCAAATGAGAGAATTGAGTTAGAACGACTGAGACCCAAACTCGGGAAATAAGTTGAAAGAACAAGAGTTCAATATGAATGGGGATAAAAGGAACAATCTTACAAATTTTCGTTATTTGACAGGAAACCGACTGCGGAATTTAGGGAACCGGTTAGCAAGGTAAGCCGTTAATTAACGCGTTAGTTAATGAAAGAGGGGGAGGACGCCACGTCGGGTTTTCCCGGGAGAATTGTGTCCCCTGAGTTTAAAAGGGAACATTTTTCAACCGTCTGAAGTAATGGGGATAGTAACAAAAAAAAATTTAGAATGTGTAAGATTGGGGAAGCAAAAGGAATAAAGGGGTATGGGAATTGGGGAGGGGAAAAAGGGAAGGGAAACCATTCAAAAGGGAAAAAACCCATTATTTGTTATTATTGAAATGAAGCCGGTCACAAAAAACCCCCTTCTGTTCTAAACTTACAAAAAAAAATTTTTTGAAACAGTGGCTAGTTTAAGAGAAACTGGGAAAAATAAAAAACTCTTTGGAAAAATTTACAGTTAAATTCGAATTAAATGGCGTGGAGCGTCAATGTTTAAGAAAATCCCGGTCTACCAAAAGATTTGTGTGCGAGTAGTTGATAGATGAGAACGTTTTTTGGGGGAGAATTTTTTTTGGGTCAAAAGCCTGTTGGATGACATATGCCATAGTTTCCCCCCTGAAAGGAAAAAATTTAAGACCAAGGGAGGTGTTTTTGCACGGGGGCGATTTTAAAAATCGGGATAGCAACTCGGAACCTTTACTTGTTGGGAAACCGCAAAGCCGATTTTAATTGAGTCAAGGGGAAAAAAGAGCGTGCGTATAAAAAAATCCCGACTGTGACCCCAAAAAACGTTGGGTGAAATATTTCCCTTTTCGAAAAGGGAAAAGGAGTTATTTTTTTAAACTCGAGGAGCGACTTATAAATTGGGAAATCACGGATCCAGTTTTCAACGATAGAAATTCTATCGTTAAACCCAAACCATGGGGTTTCCGGGGGTTTGTGGGAAAAAATGAAGGGGAATCAAAACTCAAAAAGAACTCCGGGTTTTAGTTCAGAGCGAGAGAAGTGCAAAAAACCTCAATGTATTTGGGGAAAAACTAAATTAGATTTAGACGAATGTTGTCAAAAAAAAGGGAAGGAAAAACCAGAGAGGGATTTGGGAAAGGGAAAAAGGGCAATTCCGAAAACTAGGTGGGGTCCCCAAATTTACCAGGGAAACTAATCCCAGTTGAGCCACCCGGGGGGTGACCCCATTGGGAAGGGTTCAGGGGTTTTAAAACTCGCCTTGAAGGCCTTCCCCTGCGGGGGAAAAGGGGGGGAAAAGAATTTTCAGCAAATTTTTTGCGTTACGCACCGTTTCACAAGAAAAAAAAAGGTTTTAGCCCCCCCGGGAAAGGGGATAGCGAGGAAAAAATTTAAAACCCCTCAAACCCTGATTTAGAGGGAAAAGAATTGGGCGGGAGGAAATTTTCCCGGGCGGGGTGAGAATGCGTTAGCGAAATTTACAGGTAGATTGGCCCGGGAACCTTTTTCTTTTTATCCCCGAGTTCTCGAGAAAATTTTTGGAACAGATGGGAAACATGCCAACAAAAAAAAAAGACTTGGTACGATCGGGAAATGCGTGGAAAGGAAATTTTAAAAGGCGATCTGGTAATGGTAATGGCCACCTCCCTACGGAATAAAATGGATGTAAATTGGGTCGGTCCGAAAAAGGTTATAAATAAAATTTTGGGGACCACTAGTGGTAGATTTACCGGGGAAAAAAGGGGTACAATTTATCCGGGCAACCTTATGAAAACCATATCATCGGAGGCCAGAAGCTGTAAAACCCAAATAATAGAAGAGGTTTCGGAAGATATTGAGAAGGATGCGGAAATCCCTTCCCCTTAAAAAGGAGCACCGGTTCGATTACGAGGAGGTTTTAAAGAGAGCCATTTATTAGACAAGTTATCCCCCTTTATCAGATTAAAGAGTTAAAAAAACGTAATAATTAAAATAGAGAAGGTTTTTGGACCCAGGGGCAACCCCATTTAATGAAAATGGATATCGAGTTAATTTCAGAAAAAACCCCTTAAAACGGAAAACATACCGCATGTCCCCTAGACAAATCAACATCTTAAAAGATGAAATAAAACGACTTTGGGCTTGGGAGGATCGGGGATAGGTCAAACTGATTCTTTTCGTCGCCTCTCATTCAGTTTTTAGAGTCCATATCGGGTTCCAAGGCCATTTTAGATTATCGCCCCCTTTAAAAGGAATAACACGTATAGAGTTTTTCCTTTGGCATGAAGAAAAAATTTTAAAAGGGGGTTTGGGGCCGCACCATATGCAACGGATTAAGTAGATTAGAGTGATGCCTTTTTTAGTTTTTTCTTTTAAATTATTCTTTTTCTTTTGTGTGAATGATGTCTGTGTTCTATGTGTAAAAAAGATTAAGGTGTTTTTTTATCAAATCTTTGAGCCTCTTTGGGATGCAAAATAGAGATGGGGTAAAAGGGGAAAAACTGATAAAATCCCCGCGGAGAATTGAATGAGGTTATTTTTTGGGTTTTGTGTGTATTTAAGTTAATTGCTCGTTTGTGAATGGTCCACTGGGATCAGGACCACTTCCCCAGAGTTGCCAGTAGGTGGTAACTTTCCCAGTGTCCCATGAAATGGACACTTGAAGGGGGGGGCAGCTGTAACGAAGCATATCTCTTTCCCCATTTTCCAAAAAGATCCCCTTTCCGAAGAAGCTGCGAAAATTTTGGAAGTTTCCTAATTGCTGGGAAAGGGAATTTGAAACTGGTGGTTTATTTCGGGACCTTTTTGCCCAGCTGACCGGACTGTCAAAAAAAGGCGCCTTTTTCATTGTGTGTTCATTTTCCCCCGAACCCCCGGGGGGCTGCCCCCGCAGAACATACAACTGTACACCCAGCCTTGGAGTCTCTTTTTGGGGCTAGCGGGAAAAGACCGAATTGGGCGCGGCAGAGATGTATGAGATCAAGGGACCGAGACCGGGAAAGGGGGCAGCAGACCCCCCGGGGCGGGGGGACAAAAGAAAAAGAGGGGGAAAAGAGAGGAAAAAGAAATGCTATAAAACGGGCGGGGAGAGTCCGGACGGGAAAAAAACTGGATTTTTTAAGGGGGCGGTTCGGCCGTCCCTTTTAGCGATAGGAAAAAGGCTGATAACGAGCCCGCGAAGTACAGCGCGGTCCGGCTGGTGGGTAAATCCAGGAACGGAAGAGAGTGCGAAAGAGACTCGAAAGTGATATTGAACTGTAATTAGTATATACCCTTTTATTTATTATTTTGATGAATTTCCTGTTGAAATAAATAGTTAGCCTAGAACTGAGTGAGATCATTACAAAGCGGATGTCAGCAATTTTGGTTTTAAAAAGGTGTGTATACCTGTTGTTTATCTCGAATTAAGAAGTATTGTGAGAATGTTTTTTTAATTGCTTCTCCTAGTGAGAAGGAGTTTCAGCAAGGTTTTTTTCCAATCTCCAAAATAAAAATAAGGAAAAGACTGGACAATACTAAAACCCAGGAGATTTAGGGTTAAACTTGACAAGATTGATACCAAGGTTGAAAATTTGTCATTGAAGCACTAGTTTCATCTCTCCCATTAAAAGCATTTGTTTTCTAATCAGTTGTAGAATGTATTAAATTTTAATCAAATTAACTAACACGTGTTTCTTAAGTTTTAAACACTATACTTCACTACAGTAAGTACTTTAAAGTAAGTAGCTCTATAGTAAATTTCAAAAAGACAGTTAAGTTGATAAATTTGCAAAAATTCAATATGAGGTAAGCAGGGGTCTACCCCAAAGCAAAAAACATGGCAAGGGGTCTGTGAGACGAAAATGTTTGGGGCTTAGAGCTTTGATGAGGCCTTATACCTTTCTAAAGTCAACGTGGAAGTGATTTTTGGTGCTTTTTGTGGCACAGCTCTCGAATGAAGCGAAGTAGGGTAATCGGATCTCCATTTTACGAACCTCTATTTTGCTAATTTCTCTCTTTTGCGAACTTTTTCGTGGAACATCTTACTATTGTTGCCCATCCAACAGAGTAGTTAGTGACGCTGATTGATGTTCCGTATTGACTGGGTTTGAATCCCGAAGAAGGCTGGGATGTTCGTAAATGTAGAGCGGCATGGGGGTACTCCAAATAGCCGTCGGGCTGAAAATTCTCTCGTGGAACACACAGACACACAGTACATCAGTACACTCCACATCAGTACATTTACAATGATTCGTGTGAGCGACATTAATAAATTTACAATGATCCGCGGGCCACATCAATAAAACCACAATGATCCGCTTGCTACATCAAATAAACCCACAATGATCCGCGAGCGCCATCAATAAATCCACAATGATCCGCGGGCCACATCAGTAAATTTACTAGGATCCACGGGCTCTACGCGGATGGTAAGAAAATAACGTAGTTAGAGGAAATTTAAATAAAATGAAGGTTTGTCTTAAAAGATTTCAACTGATTCTAAGGGAAGAGATGGTGTTACGAATTGGTATATACATATCGATTTCAAAAATGTTAAATGGAAGTCGAATTAAAGTGCTTTGAGTGTTAAAGATACAATACCTTTTTTTTTGAGAATTTATGCATAGTCAGATTTTTTATGTTTATGTATATGTAAGATACAATGAATTAATTTGAAAAATTTGTCATTTAAAAAAAATTTCTTTCATGGATATCAAGTACACCAATAAAATGCTTGAAATATCAAGAAAAACAGAAAAAAAATGGCGTTTTTGTACAACAAAAAGCAGACAAAGCAATTTTTCCTGAAATTGTCTCAGATGGTGAAAAGTACCGAGCTATTGATGAGACCTTCTAGAATGGGGAGCCGCATTTAAGATACGGCGATCCCCTAACAAAAATTTTTTCCAAGTACGCCCTTCTGAAAATGATCCTCTTTTTCTTTTTTAACTGAAATAACATCTCTTGCTACAAAAAAAAAGCCATTTTAGTTCACTCTCTTTATATTTATAGAATATTGAAATTTTTTCTCGTCCGCCCACTTTCTTAACACATAACAGTAGAATAAGGCAAAATAGGAGAAAGTGAAGCGAAATCATACAGGAAAAAATGCATTAATTCATTTTTCTATCCTTATCGGCATTGAATTTTGATAGAGATAAAAATCTAAAAAACCTCAGTAATCATCCATTGGATAATAATTAAAAAAAACCATCTCTACCGCCACTGAAGTCTTTGATGGATAAATAAATTACTCCTATTCCCCACGTCTCGTAAACTCATGATTGCGGGTTCGATCCCGCCTGGAATCAACAGATTTTCTGAGTGCGAAAATCGTTGGCACACATGTCATATGATTATGAGGCATGTAAAAGATCCTTTGAGTATCCATTTCGCTCTTGTATTCTCAACAAAGTTAAATCACGGCAATATTTAGCATCCGGGTAGCTACATTATAAAATGTCTCTTCCACTTGGGGACTTGCCGTGTCTGCAAAGGCTATATTGCCAAAATGCAACCCATTCAAAAGAGGGAAAAAAGTTCCTTAACCCGGCAGTTATCGCGCAATTTATGTCATACCCACCGTTTAACTTTTTTCTACGCTCCTTCTAAACCTTTTTTGGAAAATGGATAGTTTCTCGTGCAGCTGACTTTAAGGTCATATCCTTTGAGGGGCGTTAGCTTGTAGGCGAATTCTAAATATATATTTTTGGATACCGCCTTTTCGAGTATGTGATATCCTGCGCTTGATTCGCCGTTACAGTTCTGAATGCATGAACATGTTTTGTCTTCCTTATGCTATGGCGTATTATTGTAGTTATGATGAAGAAATGTGATATTTAAGTAATTTAATAGATACAGTATTTTCGGAGAGAGAGAGAGAGATGAAGAAATTCTCTTCGCGGTGATGATGAAGAGTCAAATGATGAAGAGTATAACAGAAAGTATGTTTCCTCCGCTGACACTCTTAAAATAAAGACACTCTTGAAAATAAATGTTTTATACGTAGAGACACAGAAACGTTTTGGAAGAACGTTATTTTAAAGGAGACAATTGGTACACATCTTTATCCACTTTCAGATTAACTTTTGAAAAAAACTATTGCTGGAACAATGAGATGAAATAAAAAATAAATTCCAGATTTTTTTAATTTAAAGAATAGAGAAGTTTACTCCTACTATTACTCCTCCTCCTTACTAGAAGTTCCTCCTACAGATTAAGAAAAACAAATTAAGATCCAGCGAAAACATCGCACTTGCTCACGACGAGATGAAAGGAGTGTATAAACAATGTTTTGAATGCCTTTATAAAAAGAACAAAAAAGCTAAATTTACGCGTGATAAATGTAATAAACATATTGTATTTCCTACTTTTCTTTCTTTTTAGCTTTTGTATACAAATTTTACGGCAAAAACAGAATGTAAACACCCTCGGGTGTGAGATACCCAGCTCGAGAACTTCCGGTGGTTTTTTGCGCTTGTGATGCCGGTTGATGTACATTCGCTTCGTAGTAGGTATATAAACTTTTCCTACCTTCGCCCGACTATTTAAAAATGAAATCAAGTTACCAGCATCGGCTGTTGAGATCCGTCTGCATCTCGTAACTGGACAGGTCTGGTACATCAGATCCACATGACAGTATCTGATGTTTGATGAGCTGGAAGCACGGCGCATTCCCTTTGTAGCCTGAAAAGAACACAACGTTCATATTTTACATCATTTCAGACACCAGAGAAGTAAAATTAACATCGGAGCTTTGGAAATAAAAAAGATAACACATTCTTTTTCACAATTCCTACCATTAGTTCATATGTAAAAATGGATGTTTGTATATATGAAACTCCATCATGACTCCATCACCGTTCAACCGATCAATATGAAAATTGGCATGGATATGTACTTTTTTATGAAGAAGATTTTTGTACTATCCTCTTTGTTTCACCTCCCCACCAGGTGCTACAGCATATCAACTTCTGCACCGTTCAATCATCACCGAGTTGCCAACAGGGTCGCCAGGAATGATGAAAACTTCGCTATGTTTCCATTAAATCACTATTATAATGTAAGGAACGGTGTTGCTTGCGAATCTTACAATTTTAACATAAAATAAATACAACAAAAAGTAATATTAACGTATTACACATTCAGAAATAATTTATTTACACTATTTTAAGCGTTCATTACACAAAATGTGTAAAAATGTGTTACTTTTGTGAGTGGAGATCAGCTTAGGAAAGTTCTTGGAAGGGAGGAAAAATTGACCCCAAAGAGAATTACGGGGCGTTATAATAATAATAATAATAAAAATTCTTTTTTTTCAGCTATTAGATCTTAACTCAGTGGTGCAACAGCCCATGAGGGCCGAAGCCTACTGTGCCCAACTCAGTATACGCGACCTTGAGCGCTGAGGTGCATGAGCAGATGTTCCGGTTAGGTGGTCTGTCTGACGCGAAACCCCAGTGTTAAGTTCCCAAACAAACTTGGTACTCATTTATCCACCCATTAAAGGGATGAAAGGCTGAGTCAACCTTGCTTAGCCCGGGGTTTTAATATCGGACCTGTGGTGTGGAAGCGCGATATACTAATCATTCAGCCACTGGGCTAGCCACTGCTATTAGATCTACAGACTTAAAATTTAACAAATATGGTTTTTTTGTTCAGCTGAGAAATGAAAAAGGTTTTTATTTTGTTGTTGTTTGATTTGTGCTATTCACTTAAAATTTTTATCCTTCAATCTGTTTTCAATTTATCCGTGAGAAGAGCGGGTATAGCAGCCAGTATTTATATATTTATCTTGTTCAAATTTTCAATCGCGTTTAAAAAATATATTTTAAAGAGCTCCATTGAGCTGAAATTTTGTATACACAATTATTTTGGATAACAATACAGTAATTTAATTACAATTAATAAAAATTAATTGATTAAAACTAATTATTCAAAGAATTACAGATACAACCATGTTGGCATCATTTTTGGTGACTTAGCGACTAAAGCACTCATTAGAGCTGAAATTTTCCATACACGATTATTTTGGGCGACAATACGATAACTTAATGATAATTAATTACAATTAATTGACTGAAACTAATTATTTACAAATACAGTCACGTTGGCTTCATTTTTAGTGACTTGGGTCAAAACTATAACAGTTTTTTTTCTCACGTTTTAAAGCATTCAGTTGAACTGAAATTTTATATACACCAATGTTTTGGATAACAATATGGTACTTTAATGATAATTAAATGTCACTTAATATTGTGATTCTATCCTATGTATATACATATTTATATTAATTGTAATTATTTGATAAAAAATAACTAAAATAAAACTTTTCTTTGTTGACCTAAGTAGGAATTGACTTAATTTTTTTTTATATATATATTACTTGTTTTGCTTGCGTTTTCACTGGACAGTATGAGTGAGACACAGAATCCATTGCACTTACATCAGACCACATACCGAAACTCTTTCTGATACAAACATGCTTCTATGTGATGTGAGGCTAAAATGAATTATAATTTTAATCTAAATAAACCCAAGTTCTTAAATATCCTAATCGCATCATGGCCAAAGTTAATAAACAAAATTCACAATTAAATTAAGTACTCAACGATTAGAAAAACATTTCCTTAAGTTGCAATTAAATTTATTGTTACATATTTAAAAGTTACATTTACAAAAGTATAAATGAGAAAAAACTTAGTTTTGAGAAGGCAGCACTAATGGTGGCAGTTTGGAGTTTACGATTGGGGGTGGTGACAATATACTGTAATTCTACATTTCGTTTGGTGTGACTTTCGAATGATAAGCGAGCGACTCGAAATTGGCGCGCGTCTCATTATATATCACTTTCCATTGTTCGAAATTACGAGGTTCGTCGCCCAAAACCCTCGTGTAGCTAAATAGTACGACTTTAATCAACACTCACCCATGTGAGGACACCAATAATTCATTATTTTTTGTGTCAGTAGATGGCTGCACCTATCAAGCTGTTTCAGAATCAGTGAAATAACCTTGGCATGGTTTTAGAGAATCCAAATTATTTCTATTCGGATAATTATAGTTAATTTTTAAAATGATTCTCGTAATTTATATTTCAGTTTTTGCATTTTTACTTTTTTTACCTCTATGGATAGTATATATATTTAACTTCAAACAAAATTGTATTTTTTGGAAAAACGCAGCCTTTTTGTAAAACTACCATCACTTGCTCTACTGATTGCGTCGAATAGACATGCACAATAAAAGTTCCAGTAAATGCTTACACGCATATGAAATTTTTTGAAACTTAATCATTTGAAATCACGTTGACTATTAATTGAGTGCTACCAAACAAACACCTAATACCCACTGGAGCAGTTGTTAAATGATAATATATTATCCATATATTATTAGTATTTTGAAAATCCACTAAGAATTTATTTCCTAACTTTTCAGGAGATTAAATTTTGCGCGTGATGTTTTTACTTTCAAAAAGTGATATTGAGCAAAAAAAAATTTCTAAGTTTATTTTGAATAACGACTTTATCCATTTATCTACAATGTGACACTGTGAAGATCTCATATATCACGATCATTTATTATTTTTAAAGATGTTTCTCAGTGGCGTAACGGAGAATACCTGCAGGACCGATCCTTGGGTAGTGTCCGCTCGCGTGCGAAGACTCCTCTAGATCTTTTGATTAATACTTAACGTTGACGTTACAAACTCATCCACCTGTAGAAGAGTAAGAATGCAGAGACACAAAAATCACTTCTTTTCTCTAGTTGCTTTTTCTAAATTGTAATTCAATGGAAAGCTTTTAATTTCCCCGATTTGAATTTGAACATTCCCATGTCTTAGGTAATATTAATCCCATTAAACATTTTCCTAAAGCAATTTTCGCATACATCATCTTTGAGACGCTTTTGTTAAACACCGATCCACAATGCGTCACCAGAACCATTGGCAAGCAAAAAAAAAATATTTTCTATTATGATTTTATCAGCTCTGCCACGAATTTTGCTTTCAAACGAAGGATGTGTGTAAAAGGTAGACATTAATGGACTATGTGGGGACCAACATACTGCGCATTAACGTTCTATTTCTCTTAAACTATGCTATATTATCGGGAATTGTTTTTGATTTTCTAATAACTGTTTAAAATTTAGCATATTTATTCGACTTAAGATGAGTTATAGTTTGAGAAATTGCTTGATTGACAGATTCGGCCCTTGTTTTGGCCACACGCGTGTGGTGCACGCGCTGTGCACCTGATAGGATCGGCCCTGCCCTCTGTAGAGTCAGGTTTTGGGCAGCATGCCGAACACTACAAATCCGATTGCTTTACAAAAATATTGCTCCCTTTGGTCCCTAGTTTGATATCACGGGGCATGATGCCAAGCACTGCTTGGCACGCCAAACAGCGCTTGTGGCTGGCGGAATCCAAGATGGTGGCCTAGCGGCATCAAATCGTCAGGAAGATAACTTTAAAAATTTGTTTTAAATAATCTAAATATATTTCAAAAGAAGAATATATAGGAAGAGATTGAGAATAACCAATATCAATCAATAAATAATGAATAACAATATAATATAATAAAAAGTTACATGTACTAATAACATTATGCAGTATAAATAATAATCTTATAATATAATTTACTAATAATAGTATAATTTAATAGTAATTATATATAATAATACTATAATTTAATATAGTTATTATATATAATAGTAATATAATTTAATAGTAATTAAAAAAAGAATAACCATCGTATTGTAATATAAAAAAAATCATACATAAAAATACTCATATAACGCAATATTATGAATAAATAACGTAATAATAATTATAAATGAAAACAAAAAATAATTATAAATAAAGAACATAATAAAAATTATAAATAAATAACGTAATATGTAATAATATTTATAAATAAATGTAATAAAAAAACCAAATATTATAAATAACGAATATTATATGATTATTACATGTAGTAATAATTGTACTTTTATATTATATTATTAATAAAATAATTAAAGAAAATATATATTAACATTAATAATGAATATCAATTAAAGAGGAATCAGGAATAATTGAATATCAATTTACTGGGAATTTGCAATATTCCAAAAACTGCAAAAATACCAATTAACCCTATTTTAATGTTATCGCCCATCTTGGCGAACATAAACAACAACTTGGTGCGTGCCCCGTGATATCAAACTAGTTCTGTGCCACCTAAAATCTGGCTTACCCCTGCGATGCGCAGCTGTGAGTTACACCACTGTTTGTTTGTTTTTTCACTCGTTTTATAAATCTAAGAATTATATTTATAATTACGATGTATCTATACACTCGATTTATTGCGTAAATTTTTTTTTCATTTAACGCTTTCAAGGGTAGGAGTTTTTAGATAAACCACATTTTTTTTTAAAAAAAAATTCAACTAAAATCTACAATTAATGGGGTTATTTGGCTTGTTGCTGCCAGAGAGAACTAATAATCGATCTGCAAAAATATTGTTAAAAATCTCATAGTTTTATTAAAATTTTTTTTAAAAAAAAGGTAGCTCATCTTTTAAGCACCTTTGAAGTAGCATGAGCTCTGTGCACCTCCGTGAGGGGAATCCCAAGAAATGTTTTCATACTTACGCTGCGTGATATCGTGCCTGGTGGACACACGTTCAAATAGAAAGCAGTGATGCCTCTGGTTTTTTTTAGGTATTCTGTATTCTCTGCGTTTGATAATTCATCTTCGTAATCAGCAATGCACTTTTTCAGTCTCGAGATTCGACTGCAAAAATTTGAAATAAACGTTAACACACACATGATCTCTATTAATTAAGTTTTAAAAGGCAAGAAGAAAAATACTATGCTACTTTTTAAAATAATTTCACCCTTCAAAAGTACTGATAGAGACATTCCCGTGCCCTGACAAATGTCGCCGTGCAGCCAAATTTCGTAGCCAAAGCAGTTGTGAAAATCGAAGTCATTTGACTATAGATTTTTTCCTAGCCTATGTAAGAACGCCGGAAGGAAGCTACGTGGAAGGGAAACAGAAATCTTGCGTTTCATTTTCCTTGGGCTTAGGGTTTGCGTGAGTGAATATTAATGTCGCACTGTTCAGCTACACGAGGGCTTTTGGCGACGGACCACGTCATTTTAGAACCATGGTCAAGTGGCGTGGACGCGACACCTGAGATGGCACCCCCTTCTCCTAACAACCACCCCACTCCAACGGAAGGACGTTTCGGCTCTCGACAGATTTAACGTGCATCGCTGCCCTACGCTGGGGTCTTTAGTGGTACTGGGCTCGAATGCATGACATGTCTGCCATGATCCGATACCGTGACCACTGGGCTACCGCAGCCCCGCGTAGGGTTTGCAATCCTGTATTATATTTTCATTCCCGGGATTTCGGGATTATATTATTAAAATCCCGGGATTAGGATTGAACTATTTATTAAAAATACTTACACATTAGCAGTCTAAATTATATAATAAAACTGAAAATATAATTAAAAATTGGTTTAATATTAACTTTACTGAAACAAATAAAAAAAATCTTAATTCATCATAAAAAACAAATAAAAATGGTACATCATGAAATTTAAAAAAAACATTTCTTCATTTCTTGTGTTGCTGTCAATAAGCTTTTAAAAATCACAGCTCGTCCGGCATTTCATCGTTCAAACGTCTTCTTATTTTTGTTACAAATTGTCCTGCCGAAAAAAAATACTCGTTCGGATTCTATACTAGTAGGGCTTTCGTCATTAAATAGGAGTACATTATTTTCAGGTAATCACCACGTCTCCCTCCGTTTTCAAAAAAGAGACATTTCTTTTTTAATTTTAAATAACAGTGTCTCAAATCTAATAAACAACATTAGAGCATATACCTCTTTGATAACTTTATCTCGTTCTTCTGTTACACTTAATGGATTTTGTGTATAAATTGATCCAGTTATTGAATCACAATGTGAATCCATTACAAGTGTTACCTTATTTTAAATAGAAGATCCAGTTGCATGAGCTGTTAGTAATGCGATGGGATTTGAAGTGTCTCCAGTCTTTCAAGCAGGTCCTCTGTTAATGAACGGCCTTTAATTGAAGAAGGAATTGTGACAAAATATATTCTTGATTTGTTGCTTATATTATTGTGTAAGTATTACAGTGAGCTACTTAGATCTGTGCCGCGTTCTCCCATACCAGAAATGATAGCTGCATATATTTTTTTACTTATAGCACTTGTAGTTGCACAAAAAAATTCTACGTACATATTTCATAAACAAAATATAAATTTTCGAAAAATTAAATTCTTAAAAAATTTTGATGAGAAAAAAACTTTAAAATATAATTCAGACAAAATTAAATCCCGAGATTTCGGGATCGGGGAGGGGGATTACCCAGGTCTGCAAACCCTACTATTGCGGAAATGAAATGCTATGTTCAGTGATTTTTGAAATCGTGCTTTTCTGGATTTATGCTTCGGTATGGATTATTTTGCGATGGAAGAAAAATGGAATGTAGAGAGAAACCATTTTAAAAACGACCCTTTCATTCAGTGGTTCTTAAACTGTGGTCTTTCCACGGGGTCCGCGGTGTCATTTAATGTTAAGATTTACCTCTTTTACAAGTTCTGAAAGGCCTCGTGAAAAAAAATTAAAGAATGTGCCATCTTAGGCTGTATCATTAAACTGCTCCCAATGAAAAAACTCTTCTAGAACACGTATATAGAACATGTCAAGAATATTGATTCAGTTTTTTTATTATTTACAACTATATACAGAGCCATTTCTATAATGTAATATTTTTTAATTAGATGTGTTTACGGTTTTCTTAAGGGGTGTTTTGGAAAGCTAAAATCTTCTTAATCTGACAATTTTGAGATTTTTGCATTTTAAAATTATATAGATTTTAACCTTTCTAAAAAAGCCTTTCTTTAGCCTCTAGGGTAATTAGAAACTCTCAAGGCTGCAGTGGATAGTTAAAATGTGAAAAATTGTCCAAAATATCGATTTTTTTTTTACTTATTTTAAAATTATATTAGCTTCTCTATCAAATGCGAAAAAAAAAAAGAGTTTTTTGCATTTTTTACTGAGTTATAGGGTAGTTTCGATTTAGTCATCCATGACCACGCCCCTTTGTTTACATTCTGATGTCATGATAACAAAACTGTCATGTACTTTGACAGTACGAATTTAATTTACTGTAGACAAAGCCACTCGAATTTTCTTTAAATGTTAATTTATCAAGTTCAGGATGGCAACAAATTGTTTTAATTGTATCTGAAACCTAAATTGGCATTATTTGCTTACAATTCGTTCGAACTAGCGTTTGCATTTCTCGTTCAATTTTATTCAAACTTTATATTGATTTTACCAAAACAAAAAGTTCTTTTCAGAACTAAAGCTCATTTTAAATTGCATTTGTTCTTTAAAATTATTAGTATGGATCTTATATCCTCGAAATATAGAAAACCTAAAGATCGTCCTACCAAAAGGAGAAAGCTGTTCTCTGAAAATAGCAAGAAGCAATGGCAGAAATCTTCTGAAACTTTTGATAAAAAAAACAGTAATAATATGATATTGCAAAGAGATTCATTATCTAATCCCAGGGTGGGCATTAAGTCGATCGCGATTGACCTGTGGACCGCCAAGGCATTATGGAGTAACCGCCTGAAAATTAGTAGTTAGTAATTTGTACGGAAATATTCAAGATTGGTTGACAGTATGCAGACTATGTCTTCTATTGTTTATAATTACGAGAATAACTTAAGAAGAAAAATATTTTTTTAATGTATATTTTGAATTGTTTGCTAATAAATGCATGATATTATTATTAGTAGTTATATTATCCTATTTGTTGCTTGTGTTTTCTTTTTAACGTGGTTTTAAAAGTGAAAGTTTTTTTATTGTAGTTACGTAGGCAAGGGCATATTTTGTATTTATTATTAAGTTATAATAAATACTGTAGGCCTTTTTCTTACCTCACCACACCTACGCCCCTGGGTGGACCGCAACACCTAAAAAATTAGAAGTAGCCTGTTCCTTGAAAAAGTCTGCCCACCCCTGATCTAACCCAAGTACATCTTCCGAACCTGAAACAAGTTATATTTTCACACCCCAAGCCTGTGTTTTCTGAACTATTGCAGAAAATTCCCTGCAAATATTGTACAAACTGTGCTCTTGTTATAAAACAACAACATTCCATGGGGGTATTCTACAAAGATGGAACTTTTATGCGAATCATGTCATGAAAGCTATGGAAGTGTTTATTCAAGTTTCCAAAAAAGAGGCAAAAATTCATATGATATAAACAGCAAGCTGGTGAGTGCCTTCCTATCCATAGGCAAAGGGCATGCTGCTTTGGAAACTTTTTCATCTGTGCTTAACATGCCAGCAATGGACAGAAAAACATTTGCATGTACAACTTATCCGTAAAAAACAAAGAAGTGTGAAGAAAAAAATACTCGAAATGTCACGTCAAGCAGCTAGAGAAGCTCACGTAAAAGTTAATGCTTTTTTAAAAAATCAAGAAATCATTGATGTGAGTGTGTCATACGACGGTACTTGGCAAAAGCGAGGACATACATCTAACTTAGAATTAGGAATAATCATCGATGTCCTTAGTGGACGTGTTCTTGAATTTGAAGTACTGTCGAAATACTGTCAAAATTGTGCAGTTACTGGTCGAGAAATGAGAGTCGATAATGCGGAGTTTCACATATGGCAAAAAGGACATGCGGATGAGTGTGACACTAAATTTTGATGGAACTTCTGGAGCCATCTAGATGAATGCTGCACTAATTATGTAGAGACGGACAATTAGTGATTGTGAAATGAGATTTATTTCCATGCTGAGTGATGGCGACTCAAAAATTTTTCAATTGTTGTCGGAACATAAAACATATGGATCTGGTTTAAAATTCGAAAAGGAAGAGTGCTTGAATTATATTGCAAAGACGCTAGGCACATCGTTACGCAACAAAGTAAAAGAGTGGAAGGGGTAAAAGATGACTCTTGGTGGGCGTAAGCAGGGAAGCCTTACTGATTAAAACATCACTTAGTTTCAAAATTACTACGACAATAAAAGATAATGTTCCTAATACCAATAAAATGAAAACTGCTGTATATGCCTGCAGTTGAGCCTGATGCATTGCTCGTCAACTGATGAAAAGACTACGCAGGGCTGTCCTGAAGGAGAATCATCGGGGAGTTTCTATAAAAGAGCCAAAGGTGAAACCCCAGGGTCGCATAGTTCCGTGACAACTTACTTGTCGCAACAAGTAGCCGAAAAAATTATGCCCGTTTATCAACGTTTAGCTTCAGACACCATTCTTGAAAGATGCATAGCAAACAAGACGCAAAATTCCAATGAAAATCTGCATAGCTACATTTGGCGAAAATACCCAACAGAAGTATTCGTCTCCAAAAGGAGGGTGGAAATAGCAGTAACGGATGCCATCGAAAAGCACAATTTGGGGTACGTGAAATCTCTTGAATCGAAAGAGGACTCATGCCTAAACGACAGTTTTTCTTTGACTATTGCTGAAAGACAAGATAAACGACGCATTTCTCAAATTATTTCTACAAAGAAAAAAAAAAAAAATCATATCTTAAGTCAATAATTTTGATTTGGATTTCAGGTGGGTAATAATTAACGTCTTGTAAAGAAATTGAAAGAGGAGAATTTTTGAAAAGATCAGCACTTTTTTTTATCTTGAAAATCCTCATAACTAGCACTGAAGGAATCCTGCAAAATGGATAATAAATTGCAATATAGGTAGGAGCCTTATTAACTTTGGTGAATAGTTCCTGCCTTATGATGAATGTGTTAATCTTTCTTTACCGAAATTCAGACCAAAAAGCAAAAGTTTATTCACAAAAGAAGATATACAACTAACTAAGGTATGAAAAATGCAATTTTGAATGTAATTTTAAGTTTAAATTACTTAAGTGTTCCAGAATATCGATAACAAAATCTAAATCCCATATTCAATCTTCATACTTAAGCAGCAAGCACTTCACTATTTTCTTCCAGATTTTTTAAAACACACTCCCAAAACAACGTAAATGCAATTTTTTTGGAAAGTCAGCTCACACAACAATGAAAGAGTAACATTTGCATCAATCTATTGTAGTTCAATTGGTTAAATGTACTTAAAATAACTCGTGCACAAAGGAGGGAAATACTATAGTTCAAGTCTGCATATCCTTTAGACCCAACCCGAACGATCGTGTGGGCTAGATATTCTTATACCTTTTTGCTTCTGGAATAGTCGTATGTAAGAAAATCCCGAATTCAACGATTGAGCGGGTTTCCAAAAAGTGTAAAGTATCACTTTTTATCAACAGACGGTGGTTGTAATCCATGTTTTACTTTCACCTGGCAAATTTGGCTTTATTTTCAAATACAACGAAAACACATCTTTTTATCTGTCGTAAAAAGGTAATTATACTAATACATTTCTAATTTCTTAGATATAAATTTTTGTATTAATGTTTAAATAATTGTAGAATAGAAAAAACATTAATTATATTAATGTTGCTTGTTGGGCGCTACTTGAGTCACTGCAGCTATAGAGTTAAGTTCTTGCCATGTGTGTCCTGGCCATTCCAGGATAAAAGGGATTTACATGTATAGCCATTTTTAACATGTTGATGATATTTCAAAACCCCGCAAGTACAGATTGGAAAACTACGAAAGCAGTTCGAAAACATATTGCGAAAAATGCAATGTATATTTATGTTTATAAAAAAACAAACATATTTTAAAGATTTTCCCAGGGAACAAATCATGAGTTAATAAAATAATTAATTTTACATCAAAAATGTCCTTATTTGTAACAATTTTAGTTGAATTGAGTGTGGTTCTTCCATCAACTTAGAGCCAAAAACTATCCTGTGGAAAAAATTTCATAGGATAATTTCATTGTGCGGGTACCGTCTACGTCACAGGGTGGGGTGGGGAATTTTTTTATTATTTTTCAAAGTGTCATTGGGGACAGTACAGTATTAATAGTCAGAAGAATTTAATATTTAAAGATAAAAATAATTCCGGTCTTAAAGAGTTATTTTTCAGCCAAAATGTCTACCTTACCCGCAAAAATAGTCGATCCTCTCTGGACTGGTGACGTCCAAAAGTAGATGCGAAATGTCACTGTCTCTTTGCATGTCCTCGTAGCACTCACCGGCGCCCCTTTGACAAGACACAAGACCTGGAATTAATTTTTTTAAAAAAAAAACGTGTCATGAAAATTGTTATAGATTAGTAATTTTAAAAATAAAAATATACCCATCCCATACAAAATCTGTATAAATTTACTTGAAGAGCTTCCATTTCGGATATTAAAATATTTCATGCAAATGTGACGTCATTTAGTCACACGATAACAACAAACACGTGTTTTCTCAGTCAATTCATAAATTCATATGACGTCAGTGAGTGAATATTAACACCTCACTGTTCAGCTACACGAGGGCTTTTGGCAACGGACCTCGTCATTTTGAACCATGGTCAAGTGACGAAGACGCAACCTGAGCGGGCACCCCCTCTCCTAACTACCAGACCACATCAACGGGAGGAAGTTTGAGCTCTCGACAGATTTTAAGTGCTTTGCTCCCCTACACGGTGGGTCTTTGGTGGTACTGGACTCGAATTTATGACATGCCTGTCATGATCCGATACCGTGACCACTGGACTACCGCAGCCTCGCGTAGGGTTCCAATCCCGTATTATATTTTAATTCCCGGAATTTCGGGATTATATTATCCAAATCCTGGAAAATTAGGATTGGACTATTTATTAAAAATACTTACACATTAGCAGTCTAAATTACATAATAAAAGTGAAAATATAATTAAAAATTGGTTTAATATTAATTTTATTGAAACAAATAAAAAAAACTTAATTCATCATAAAAAACAAATAAAAATGGTACATCATGAAATTAAAAAAAACATTTCTCTTTTCATGCGAGTTTAGAAAGTATTGTTACGTTGATCGTGGTTCTAGGATTTTATGTAAATCGGTCTCAAAGAAGAAAAACAGTTTTTTAAGAGCGATGAGAACTTATTGTGAAAAAAATCTAATCCTCGAAATACAGGATTCAGCAGCAATATTGACAAAATAAAATCTCAGAAGGTCTTTAACCTTTAACAGCACTCAGACACAATTAACAATGTCTAAAATACACGCATGTAAAAGATTATTTACAAGCGCAACTGAGCTACTCCATAATCACGGTCAAAACAAGTTTACTAATCGCTGGTTGAGTCAGGACTGACTCTTTGCCGCGAGCACCGCTCAATTTATAGACGCGGAGGAAACTTCCAGAAAGATAACCGCTTGCGTCATAGAGCGTGAAATTAGTGGGTTTCTCCACAAGTTTCTAGAAGAATCCAGAGGCTCCCGAACTCACCAAAATGGTCGCTAATGTCGCCAAATTGGCCACCAACTCGGTCACTAAAATGAATGCCCAAGTTCTCATTGGATCCCCAATATAACGTCAAAGACGGCATTGCTTGTGAGTATTACACTTTTAACGTAAATTAAATGTAATTTAGAATAAGATAAAGTATTACACATCCAAATACAAATTATTTACACCATTTACACAAAATTCGTAACAGTATGCTTACAGATTCTGAAATCAGCCAAAAATAGTTATTGAAGAAATAACTATTTTTCTAACCAAAAATAGTTATTACAGAAAGCATTTTACTTTCGAGGGGTGGGGCAAATAAAAGTGGCCCGTACGACTGGACGCGCACATCAAGTGATTCAGAGAGTTCTGTTTCTAACGTTTTGAATCCCTTTGGGTTATCATTTACTAATGAGGAAAAAACCTGCAGTTACTTTCAACAGGATGCTGCAACTGCTCTTACATCCCGCCGAGGCAAGGATCACACAATCTTTGCTCCTGCAGAGGTTAGTTTGTACTCGGCCCTACCTGGCCATCCAGGTCTTCTGAACTATCAATGTGCAATTACTTTTTGTGAGCAGAGCCGGCTCCAGCAGTTTTGCCGCTCCGGGCAAAGATGGAAAATGCCGCTTCTATCTTCAAAGCAAAATGTTATATATACAAAGTCTTAAAAAATACAAACTAATTCGAAATTAAGAACATAATTAACTGTTATTATTTCAAACGAGTAAAATGTAGGAGGAGAAATATCCCATTTCAGCAGGCAAACTTCTTTGAAAAAGATTCTGCTGATGGTATTGTTTACAAGCGTTTATTTTAACCTTTTATAAATACACTCAAGACTAAAACAAAACATCTCCTCTCTATCTACCAAAAACATTATTACCCCTGTCCCCTTTTGAATAGCTGACACCGAACATCGTATGGGTGAAAGGAATGTCCTTTGTGACCCCACTCATGAATGAGGAAAAAGTTGCTAGTGAAAAAATGTGTAAACGTATCAAATTTAACGATTTAACATATACTCCCGCCTCGAACCCTTTAAGTTTCAACATGAAAGAAAGTTGACATTAAACATACAGTTTGCAAAATAAGGAAATAAGATACGTTAAATGAAATATCAAATTCACAACCAATAATATTTAAGAAAATATATCAAATTTTTTGTAACGAAAGAAAAAAAATGTTTTTTTAAATTTATATTCAAATGCCCGCCCTTAAAGTTTGTGCCCGGGCAGGGGTCCGGTTTGTCCGGCTCTAGAGCCACCCCTGTTCTAGGAACCCTTAAGGCGTATTCCAACAACTCTTGTAGTTCTGAAGAACTGCAGCAGAACATTTTTGATGAGATTGTTGACCAGGATTCAAAGGTGTCAAGAGAAGAATGGTGGTCATTTTCGCCATCTACTATAAGCAGTTTAGCGAACCATCTCCTTTCTTTGTAACCTGGAACTCTGTCCACCTGGCCACTTTTATTTTCCCCACCCTGTATAAGAGAAGGTATCCAAACACTTTGAAAATGACCGAATTCGGTCAAGACAGATATTTTTTATTTTATTGAATACAGCTGTTTTTTGGCTTTAAGAAAAATACTTTGTTTTGTTTCTACGCTACCTAGAGGCCAAGTTACAATTCATTTTATTAAGTAAGAAAAACCGGAAATGGGTCTTTGATCGACCAGAATTGGGCATTTAAATTGCTTAAAATATATCATAGCGAGTCGGATAATTCAAAATATTACAAATGTATTTCTATAAAATTCTTTGAAACTGCTATTTATGTTCTTTTCTAGAGAATGTACTCAAATATTTCTTATTGTACAAATACTTTTTGAGTTAGGGCTTGTTATTTAAATAATGGTCTCATACAGAATGTAACTTTTCTTTTAATATTTACTCAAATCAGCTCTCAGGAAAAGGAGTTCTCAGCTCCTTTTCCCGATGTTTCTCATTTCGAATGACGGGGGAACAGGATCTTCATTATTCATTTCCTTTTAATCGTCGGAATCTGCATCAATGATTTTTTTAGCTATGGACAAACAAAATGTCACCTGTCTACTATATAATTGTGGATGCGCACACATTATCATCATCAACTGCAGCGAATTCTTCCCGATAATCCAGAAACTTTTTTATGAATTTCATTAAGTGCCTGATGTTTTCCGTACTTTGTTTATTCTCAGAAGGGAAATCTTTTCGTGTTAAGAGATTTTCGTTTTGTGTTAAGAGAAAAAAAATGCATGAAAATACATCGTTTGTTGGGACTGCTGTATTATATCGTCTTAAGTGTTTTCGGGTTAAACCTATTTCACTGTATAATAAACCAAGTAACTTAAAAGCTTTTTTTAAGTCAATTCTTATTTTGAATGGATGAATATAAAGTATTTTATTAACAATTGAAAATTTGACTAAGCTATATTTAAATAAATATATATATATAGGGAGAGAGAGAGTGTGAACTAATAGTAGGAATTAAAAAAAGAGCATGATTTGTCTGCATTGTTGTAACAATGCAGATAATTTGGCTGAAAAACAGGATTTCGACGCCAACTTTTATCTTTGTTTTAACAGTTACATTGTTACAACAATAGAAACGAATCTAAGGCGTCAGAAACTGGTAATTTATTTAATTAAATTTAATGAATGAATTAATAGTTGAAAAAAACTGTATTAACATCAAGTGTCATCCACTACAAGTTTCAAATAGCTTATTTGAACTTGATTGGATGAATAGAAATTATTTTATTAATGATTGAAAATTTGAACAAAATAAATAAATATATTTAAATATATATAGAGAGAGTGAGCTAATAGTAGGAATTGAAAAATGGGAATGAGTCAATGCCAAACAAATAGAAGATAATTGAAGATTTGGAATCACTGCTTACCGTGGTAGCCAAAAAGAGCCAAAATGATCCAGAGACTGGTCATGTTCGTCTTGAATCAGATATGGGTCCCTCAAGAGGCATCTTGGCGTATTTTTTGAGTGGCGTGACGTCGCTTCAGTGGGAATGATTCAGTTGAAAGTTCCGTGCATCATAGGAAGTCACTGGAAATGCTTCAACACCCTTCTGTAATACACAGCAACGACTGTCATTGCTCTCAACGGATGTGACGTCACTTCCCGTTGAAAAGTCTTCCTCTCCCATCATCTGACACTAAAATACTGCGGAAAAATGTTTTCTTACGTTTGTATGAAGCCACATGAGAGCTGATCAATTGGAATCAACATAGATGTCTATAAAACATGGGATAAAAACAAAATATTTCCAGTGAAAATAATTAGTCCATTCATTTTTCACATTCGAACGGTATTGTAAAACGAATACCATATCATTTTTTTGCTCTTACTCACAATAAGATCACAACTAAATGGTATCGAGCTTTGGATGGCCGAGATTTCAGTTGTGCTTCGCAATGCTTCGTGGCCCAATTTTCAATCATCCTATTCATCGCGCCTCTCTCATACATTAATAATGTATTTACTGTATTTCGACCTTAAAACTATAATACGAACTTAACCTCTTAAGTGCCACCAGCGTATATAAACGTCTCTCTCAGTCAAAGCGTTAATTTCCCCGGACGTATATATATATCTTTCCGAAGTACGATCTTTTCTCTGCACTGTTCTATTCATAAAATTATTCCAAAGGTTTTGAAATCCAATAAAAGGACCTCTATAATGTTTGCAAAGGGTTTACTTATTACATATTATTTTGGCTGTTAAGAGATTAATTATAAACCGTACAGATTGTCAAGATGAATATTCACTTTTGTATATAATTTTATATATGGCAATCCCATTGGGTAACTGTGGTAATTATTAAACTTCTTCTAAACTTAATATTGTTAAATGAATTACAAAAAAATTGTTTGTGTAGCACTGAGACATTTTAAGTGTAATATATCAGTGTGAATGTGTATTTTATTTTTTATTATTTCAGAATGTATTTTGTTTGTATACTTTAAGTAAATTAATAATTTTTTAAAATAATCTTTTGTTTTCAATTTTTCAATAGGTTCACGCCCCTCCTAGAGTCATCACTCCCCCAAAGGGGGCGCGCTCCATAGTTTGAGAAACGCTGACTTAGGCCGTGGCCTCGATAGCTTAAAAGTCAAGGTAACGGACTCGTGGCCGGCATATCATGAGTTCGAGCTTAGTACCCTGAAGACCCTCCGTGTAGGGGAATCTGTCGAAGCTCAAACATCCTCCCGCTGGTAAGTTAGGAAGGAGGGGTTGTCCTCCACCCTGGTTCAAAATAAAGACCTCCCGAGTATAGCTGGATAGACGATGCTCACTCACTCAAAGCTTAGCCCACCCTAGATCACATGAAATCTCTAAGAACTCAAGATTTTTTCTCTGACGCGGACGACCGCCATTCAAAGTTATGAGTACTGAGATAAGAGAACTTTTATTTCATGTAGAAATGGACAGCCTGGATCCTACTCTTTACTGATTTGTTTTTAAAAACTTCTTGTGGGTTAAATGTACGAGGGCTATTTTTTAAGTAAGGTCCATTGGCGCGTATAGCTCACGCGTACGCCGCAACGAGTCACTGACCAGTATCCTTTGCGAACACACTAGTGCCATTTCTAGCTTTGTGGCAGTCATGTAAGCTTCGCTGTGCGTCTTTAAAATGTTTAAGGTGATTGAATCACCCGCCAAGTGAGATACGGTCTGTTATCTGTTTTTTGACTTAGAGAAACATGTCGGCTGCGGACATTCATCGCTATGTAACAAAAGTTTATGGTACTCAAGCAATGAGTGATAGAAAAGTTCGAAAATGGGTCAGGGGAGAACAAACGTCCTTAAGGCAGAATGCTCAGGCCAGCCCTCTATAATCACTGAAGATCTGATGCAAGCAGTTAAATCTGTGTGACAAGCAAGACTTGTGTTTGAGGTGCCTTTTCCAGTACCTCAAACATAGTCTTGGCGGGAAACGCTTCAGTGACATCGAAGTGAAAGCGGCCTTGAACTCTGGGCTATCCGACCAGGCGGCATACCTTTTTGAAGAGGGTTTTCAAAACTTAGTTTTAAGGTATGACAAGTACATTAATAAACTTGGTAACTGTGTAGAAAAATCGGCAAAAATATGTACAATCCTAAAATAAAGGTTTTTTGAAACAAAATATTGTTATTTTTTTAAAAACAAACTGACCTTACTTAAAAAACAGCTCTCGTATTTTGAGAACATTTTTTTTTACTGAATTTTAAAATCAATTTTTGTAACTTACTTGGAAGAAAACTTTACTGAATTTTTTGTAGAATTATTGCTTACTTTGATTGTTTATCAACGTCACACTTTGAAACTGCACTTGCGACAAGCCTCGATTAAGTGACGAGGACGTAACCTTGTAGTAGGATTTCCCAGCCTTATTGTCACCGGTCAATGTTTGCCTCGGCCAATTGAGAGTGGGATGTTGATATATAGTTTGTATTTTAGATTGCTTTCATCTAATAATTTTCATTTACTTTTCCTTAATATTAAGGTGACCAACTGTCCTCCCTTAGGGAGGACAGTCCTCTTTTTATAGGTTCTGTCCTTTCTCGAAAAGTGTAGCCCTCTCTTTTTCAATATTTTAAAAAACTGATCTGTTAATCTCTATTCAGAGATGAACTAAACATGTTTCCTATATGTTGAAGAAAGGTCTGAAACAAATATCACGGGAAATAACAGTTTTCGATAGTGTTTTGTGACTTCATCGCGCAAGTAAATTGGGCAGATATAGAAAATTGTGTTGAGTTTTTATCGAAAGAAATACCTGATATTAAAATCGATGACAATTGTCTGTTTGAATACATTAGAAGACTGAATGTATATTTAAATTTTAATAAATTGAGACAGTTGTTAAACCAGCATGCTGAAATTGATAAAAGATATGTGGAAATACTTAACCATTTCAAAAATGAACACTTTCCATATGATAATTTAGTTATTCTTGTTCGATTTATGTTGTGCTGACCTAGAACTAAACCAGAAATTGAAAGAGTTTTTTCAGTTGGTAATGATTCTGGACTATAGTAAGAAATCAAGATTGAATATTGATACTTAAGCTGTACACTTACTGTAAAGGTCAATATAAAGGATATTTTTTGCTCCGAATTTTCCGATGTATTAGAAAATGATATATTGACAAAAAATATTCACTGGGAAAATACTCGTTTAAATAAATATAATTAAAAGTAATGCAAGCATAGTTAATGTATTTTTATTTGAATTAATAAAATGTTTCATATATATTGACGTTGTAACTTTTTCTAAAATTTTTCGCACGCGTCATCCTTTTTCTTTGTAAAATAACTGGTCACCTTACTAATATGCATCCTAAATAAAGTGCAGCTACATCAAAAGAAGAATATAAAGTGATTTAAAATAAAATATAAAATGATTTCCGAGGAAAGTTGCACAAAGCCGAGAGATACACCACAGTAAATGAAATGGAAATAATTTAATGTTTCTTGGGTAACCGGTTCGTGGCCCAGGGAACACTGCCTTATAGAATTATGGAGAATGTAGGTCTCCTTGTCTCCTTACATTTCGCGGTTTATAGTTCAAAGCAACTCTCCAGTTTTAGAAGTCTTAACAATTTATACTATTTATTATTTTCATGACAGTCCCTGAATTCATCTATATGTATATAAATGTATGTTTTTTTTAAAAAAAAATCGCATCACTCCACAACACCTTTTAACCGATCACTATGAAAATAGGCATGTATATGTATAATTTTGTGGAGAAGAGTTTTGTGCTATCACCTTTTTTTGGAGCTCCTCACCAGGTGGCGTTACAGCATATCAACTTTTGCACCGTTCAACCCATAGCCAAATTGCCAACAGGGTCGCCAAAAAGATGTCAACTTGGCTCTATCGCCAATATTTCACTACGTTTCCATTGAATCGCCATTATAATGTAAGGAATGGCATTGCTTGCGAATCTTACAATTTTAACTTAAAATAACTACAACAGAAAGTAATTTCAAGTATTACACTTCCGGACATAAATTATTTACACTATTTTAAGCGTTTATTACACAAAATGTGTAACAATGTGTTACTTTTACTGAGCAGAGATCAGCATAGGAAGGTGTTTTCAAAAATCGACCCCCAAGAGAGTTACGGGGCGTTATAGATGAAAAAAAATTCTTTTTATCAGATCTAGACTTACAATTTAACCAATATGTTTTTTTTTGTTTAGCTGACATATGTAAAAAGCTTTTTTTGTTTAATTTGCAACTGACATAAAATTAACTCATTAAAAACTTTTTTATCCTTCTGTCTCTATCGTTTAATTTTTCAGTTCACACGTGCGAAGAACGGGTATACCAGCTAGTCTTGCTATAAATTATAAAATAGAGTGGTAATCTTTGTGATTTGAAGAAATATAAATGGTCAAGTAACCCAACTTTTAGCGAATTGCCTTATTGTTTTAAATAAAAGAAAATAAACAGTTCATAAAAGAGAACCTGACGGATTGTTCTGTTAACATCGCACTGAAGTAAGAAGGGGGCCGTCGTGGTAGCCTAGTGGTCAAGGTAACGGACTCGTGGCTAGCCTGTCATGAGTTCAAGCCTGGTACCGCTAAAGACCTGCCGATGCAGAGGAGCTGACGCTCGTTAAATCTGTCGGAGATCGAACGTCCTCCCGTCGGTGTGGTGTTAGTAAAGGGGAATGACAGCTAGTCACTTGAGCTGTCCTCGTCCTCGTCACTTGACTTCGGATCAAAATGACGAGGTCCACCGCCGCTGCTGAATAGGGTGACCTTAATATTCATTCACTGAAGCAAGATGAAGGTTACTGGAGACGGACTTTACCGTTTTGAACCTTATTCAATTGACAAGGATGACATATGTGTGATCTGCTCCCTATATAAATGTGCTAAACAAGTGTTCAAAAGAATGAAGTACGTTTTTTTTTTATTTCTAATGGGCTGCCGATTGGTGTACTTACATTGCAGATCTAGTACATTTCCCACAGAAACTGGTATCTCATTTTATTGCAGCACTATATAAAGGCGGATTCCAATTGCCGCAAGTAATTTTGACGCCCAGTTTCCTCCACAGAGGGAGTCACCTGAGTCTTGACGATGCAAACCTGTACTAGGATTTAAGCTAGAATAGACACTCTAGGGATCTTTTACATGCCGAATAATTATACGACATGGCCGCTGCAGATTTTCAGTATCGTGAAAATCCCCCGACTTGGGCAGGGGTCGAACCCACAACCTTAGGTGCAAAAGGCAGGCGACAAACCAACCACGCCACACAGTAGTAGGTATGTTATTGACACTTTTTATTCTGAAAGATACATATTAACATCTCTTTATTTGTATTCGAATAGCACATAAATGATTATACCATTATTATTTTTTGTATTCTAATGACAAATAAAAAACGAAGTCTCGAATAATACTCCTCAGTTCACATTTAAGAAAAATCCGCTTTGATTCGATTTTTTGTTAACGTCTCAGTCTAAGGTGGCATGACGGCTATTGTCGGAATGCCCAAGGGAAAGAGCTACAAAACGATTCCCCGGAAAACTACCAACCTCACATTCAATCTTTAGTGAGCAAAATCATTTTAGACGGTAGCATATATTCAATTTACAAATTAAAGGTAAATGAAACGAAATACGTATGTTAGTGCAAGGTATACCCACATGAAGTTGAAAATAATAATAATGAACATAAAGGGTAAAAGAAGGAAAAATAATATACATTATTCCCAGCATTCTTGTAAATACATCAAAAGTAGTATAAATATAAAACACAAATGCACCATACAGAAAAGAAGAAAAAAAAGCAGAAAAAAAATGTGCGACAGGAGGAAAAAAAAGAAAGAAAAGGAGAGGGGGGGGAAGAAAGAAAAAGAACAACTCCGCCTGTGACCACATAAGAGTACCGATCCAACCCAACTAAGGAATTTGATCCCGGATTGTAGAGGCAATTTTAGTGCATGATTTTAGTTTAGATTAGATTGATTAGGATTTCTAATGATAGATTGGAACCACACACACAGGCTTTTTTAGCATTTTGAGATGGAGAAATCAAATGGAAATCCTTTTATTCAGAGGACTTACGAACACATGAGGGTCAGCGTCCCCAACAGATTCACAAAGACAATTTTAATGTGAAGCGATGCAAATCAGAAACAAATGGACCATGGTTTATTAAGAATTGTGTAACGTAACTGGAAGAGGTTGACATTTAAACTGGGTTAGGAAAAGAAGGATTTGACTCGTAAGCCGGTATATATTTTGACCACCAACTCTCCCAGTCCTCAATTAATTTATTTTGTAGGATTTTGATGACATAAGAGCGAGGGGGTGGAGACACTCCCCACTACACCATTAATAGTAGAGACTTTAGCAAAATGATCTGCAATATCATTAAGGCTCATAAATATCATTATTTATGTGAACCTAGAAAATATTATAAAAGTTGCGGTACATAGAGAGTTTATTCTTTATTAGATTAAGATAGGCAGATATATATTGTTATGATTTTTAAGGAAAAGAATGGATGACGAACTGTCAGTGAAAATATTAATTTTAATATTTTTATCAACCACCCATAGGACATAAAATCCAATTGCAGATACCTCCGATTGGAAAACAATATTGTAGGGTTTTATTTTATAAAAATATGTCCCATGAAGGGACCCTTGATAAAAAATGCCCACCGCGAATCCGGTCTCAGTCCCAATTTCGGATCCGTCGGTGTACACCTCCCACTCGTTAGGCCCCTGCATTTGATTGAAATTAATAATTTTATTACGAGCTTTCACAGAGTGGAGAGAAAAAAAAACTTTCTAAGGGAGGGGAATGACAGTCAATATTATTATTAAATTCAGGTTTTGAAGTTTTCTGATTTAGTATTTAGAAAGGCTTTATTAACTGAAAGGGGAGGGGTGAATTGGGGGAATTCCAGATATGACTTGTAAGGCGTTTGTGGGTGAGGTGCTAAGGCCCTTCGTCATTTTTAAAAAATACATTCTTTGAATAGTGTTAAGTTTTTAGATATGATGAGATGTGAGCGAGCCATTCCAAATTCCCACACCCTAGATAATCATGGGTTCAAACACAGTAAACAGTTTAAAATTTTTAAAGTTAGATTTGGAAAACACAAAAATGCTATTAAACTGAAGAGACAGTTGATAAATTCTTTCTTTTAAAAAATTAATATGAGGGAACCAAGAGAGCCGGTTGTCAATAATAAGACTTAGATATTTAATTGAGTCGACTACTTCTACAGTAACATTATTGATTTTAAAAAAAGATTTCCTACGGCGGAACACAGTACCACCACGGGCTGTACACCTGAATGCGACTGAGTAAGTTTTTTCGGGATAAATAACAAGTTTAAGATTTTTGAGTTTACTTGAGATTTGATCAAGAATTTAATTGGTTTCAATTTCCAAAGCCCTTCGGGCCGTGGTGACAACAGCAAGGTCGTCTGAAAAAGCTTGAATTAAAACTTTATCCGAGTTACGGCCTAAGACAGGGTTGAAATAAATGTTCCCCAAGGTAGGGGCAAGAACGGAGGATTAATTGGGTGTTTCATCGAAAAATTAAGGTATCCGACTACGTTCGGAACCGTGATTTAAAAAAAGCGCATAAATGGATAATTTTTATGATATTTAGCGTCACTTAGATTAGAATACATGTATAAAATTGTTTTACGGACATTTTGAGAAAAAAAAATTATTTAAATACAATATTTTGGCAAAAAATTAACTCAGAGAGAATAACCTTTTCTTTCAAAATGTTCTCCTTTTGTGAAAAATGCTTCTATTATAATAATATTTTGCCTGTATATAGCTCAGACCTCTATACAGAGGCTCAACTAGAATTTTTGATATATATAACTTAGAAGTGGGTTTATCCATATTTTACGACAACAAAGAGGAGCAATTTTAAGAAAAAAATGCCAGTAAATAATTCAATTGGTGGTAACTCTGAAAATAACGTGAATTTTTCAAAAATTCTGGTTGAGCCTCTGTAGTGAGTTCTGAGCAATATACAAGCAAAATATTATTATAATAGAAGCCTTTTTCACAAAAGGAGAACATTTGAAAAAAGCTTATTCTAAGTTTTTTTTGCCGAAATATTGTATTTAAATATTTTTTTTTGTCAAAATGTTCTTAAAACAATTTTATACATGTATTATAATCTGAGTAAAACTAAATATCATGAAAATTGTCCATTTATGCGCTTTTTTTAAATCACGGTTCCGAACGTAGTCGGATACCTTAAGAATCTCGAAAACACTGCATCAATCCTAATGTCTGATTTTGTCGTCGATATTATTCTGTTATTTTGTAGAGATAAGGCGAAATTGTCTTTTGCGTCTTAATTTTCCCCCTATTTGAACTAAAACTGGAAACTCGAGTTATATTGTCTTAACTAATCCTTCATTTGTTTCTACATGAACTAGCTTTTAACTGCACCATTTGCCAATCCATCTGTCACATCAATATTTGTGGTAATCATGCAATAAATATTATTCACACATAAAAACTGTTTGTTAAGGCAATCCATTTGTATCAATGAAATCTTATGTAATTTTTGACATACGAAAGTTTCTTGTTCTTTTGGAGTACAACCAATATATATATCTTTTGCAGTTGAAGTTATTCTGTCCGCATATGCATTCAATATATATATATATATATATATATATATATATATATATATATATATATATATATATATATATATATATATATATATATATATAATATATATATATATATATATATTGAATCATTTAGACGGAATAGTTAGTGTTGAATAATCGTATATCTTGAGGATACCTTAATTCAGCTTCTTTCACAATACAAAGACGAGACTCAATCAGAGTTATTTCTATTTCCTCAAGTTGCTCGCCATTTCCAATTTTTGTAAATATAGAAGAAAATTGTTGATTCGCTTGACGCATGACTTCATTTAGTTCATAAAATTTTAGATTTTGCCATAAAATCGGTCCAACGATGGTCAGTTTCGGTTGCTTATAGATGGGCGTAGAACGAACTGGTGGTAATTGAAGTAAATCTCCTATTAAAATAATATCTAATCCACCAAAATTTAACTGAAAATTTCCAATTATTTGTTTTAATCTGGAATCAACCTTCAATAATGATTGAGAACTGATCATACTTATCTTCATCAATGATTATAACTTTTATGTATTTGAAAAGAGTTCTGTATTGTTGAGCAGTTTCAGAATGTAACGGAAGTAATCTTGATAAGGAAATTTTTTTAAAGCTGCATGAACAGTTGTTCCTGAAATAGCTATATTGCTTTTTACAACTTTGACAGTATCCATCATTGTCCATATAGCGATTATATATTTCCATCAAAAGTTTAATAACGAATGTTTTACCGCATCCGGGAGAGCCGGTAAAAAATATTTGAAATGGAGTTCGATATGATGATAGAAGATGCGAAATAACATGAAGTAAAAGTCCTTTTTGTGTGTGTGTTTTTCGTTTGACATTCTCACTAATTGATAAAAATCTTCTTTGGGCATTAAATTTTCTTTTTTTTGCAATAGTTGTAAATTTGTAATAGTAAATAGTTAGTAATATTGCTAAGTAGATGTCATTATTGAAACAAAAATAAATTTTTCATTCGCACTTTTTTTCCCTCACCAAAATTGAAGATTTTCATTTTTCTCCAGTTTTTCTAGTGCAACCCCTAAGAAAATGTGAAGTGGACGTGTTGAAGCAGATGTTGATTGCAGATTTAGAGCGAAACTGCTTTTCGTTGCCAAACCCTTGGCTTTTCCTAAAATCTCGCATTTTATTAAAAATTTTTATATTTTGAAGGCTTAATTTTTAAGTTAATGGCTTACAATATCACACATCGATTGAAAACAATGATAATTTGTGAACAAAAAACTTAAGAATAATTTTTTAGTAAAAAATTCTCGTAAAAAGGCTAATAAGACGAAAAACGCCAAAACATTTTTAAAAACCATAATTTTTATAAGCAATTTTTTCAATCTTTGTGCAGATTATGGATAATATTGTTCTACACACAGAAAACAAGTTTCGTGAGATTACTTTTATAAATAACGAAGTTATTTAATACTTACTTAAAATTTTGAGTATTTTTTTAAAATGTAAAAAAAAAAAAAAAAACAGTTTTGACATTTTTTTAAAAAGATTATTCTAAAAGAGAAAAGCATGAACTTTTTTAGGGTAGAATATCAATTCATTAACACGAAAGGAAATTGAACGGGAATGGTTTAGAAATCATTTTTATAAAAACGTATCGATTTTGACTCATTTTAGAAAAATCGTAAAAAATAAAAAATATCATTATTTTGTAGAAAAAATTATACCATATCGGGGCGATAAAAAATGATCTTTCCGATTCTGTAATTGTTTTTTGCCTGAATTTGATAAAAAGAATTAGATTGCTTTTGTTTCGTCCAAGTTATAATAAAACAGATTAGTTTAAATAATTCACACAACCACTCAGAAACTCTGCAGTCTAAATCTTCTTTTTATTTATTTTTTCACTGTAACCATTTACATAAAACCATAAATCTTTTTATTTACAAAATCACTTCAATACAAGTTGGAGTTGTTTCATTTATTATTTTAAATTTCTTAGAGTTTTGAATTTATTTTAGTTAAAATATATGTATTAAATTACATCTCGAGGTTATGATATGAATATTTGTTAAACTCGCGACAGCCCTTTTAAAAACGTGGTAAAAGTCGGAACTTCATACATCTTTAACTTATGTTCATCGTGTAACCGTAACTGGTGTGACGTTTTTTCAACTGATGGTTTAAACCTAACCCTTTACTAATTCACTAATTCACCTTTTCCATTTTTCCATATTTCACTCAAACAGATGTTATGACAGGTGCAATTTGGCCAAAATGTGTCCATTGTTTTTAACTGGTTCGATTATATAAAAAACTGGTTTTGAATATAATTTTTTCATTGCTTAGTAATGTCAGATGTCGTAGGCATCTTTTATGAAAAGTTTTGATATAGAAGTTGATGCTATTGAGAGGGGGTTGTAAGCCCAGGTGTGAGATGAATAGATGTGAGTTATGGCGCCCTTTTGATTCGAGACGGATGGGGAATGTGTTCGTGTTTTCCGCGAAAATGGGGAGGACGCCGGTGGCCCGGGGACGAGGGCAGACCCTTTGACCTGCCAATGAGGAAGACGAGGGCCGACCCTTTTCTTTTGACCTGCCAATGAGGAGAACGAGGGGCGCGTGGTGGACCCGCCCCTGGTGTTTAAAAGGGGTGAATTTGGACGGAGAAAGGGAGACGAACGGACGAGGAGAGAAAAACCTGGAGCGACTTGGACGGAGCGGGGGACTTGGAGAGATAGAGCCATGGAGTAAACTGGAGCCCGGAAAAGCTATGGACTGTTCCTGCTAGTGATAAAGACTGTCCGCCCGGCTTTGGCCTTTTTAATGAATATTCCTTGAAGCTAATAAATTTTATTTATTTAAATATATTAAAGTATGGCTGTAACAAATTTTCTTGTGTACGAATGACTGACGACGTTACACTGGTAACGCGTAACGAAAATTTTTCCCCAACGTGCCATAAGAAGTTAACTACATTTAACCACATTAACTATTAATACTACATTTTACTCTACATAACTCTGCATTTCGGAATGGAACTATTAAAAAATTTTAACACTTAATATCGAGCACCCTACGCTTTTACCACAATGACATTAATTTTCTCATTAATTATTTTATTCCTTTATTAAGAATTATTTTTACTTTTTAGTTCGATTATATATAAAAACGTGTTTTTTAGTTTGTTTAAACTATAATTTATTTTTCATTTCTTAGTTCAATCTACAATATAAGCTTTTTTTTTAGTTTTTGAAACTATTATGTATTTATTGATGTATTAATCTGTTTTGTTTGTTGTATTTATATTAACCTTAAACCTTTTCGCTTTAGGGTTGTAACTTAACCTTCTAGTCTCCCAATCTGGAATAAATTACCAAATCTGTAAATGGGAAATCGTTAATCCTGATGCTCCTGATCAGGACAATGGGAAAAAAAAATTAAATTATTGTATTGTCATCGATACTTGACAAGTGTGCTAAATTTCGAACTAATGTGTCTTTTTAAAGTGAGTAGAAATCGAGTTTAAAGATTCCGTTACATATAGGTGAAGCTAATAAAAGCTTGTTAAAAATATTAAGGATTACATATAAATATTACTTACACAAAAGTTTCAAATAATATTTATTTTCACTCATTTTAATTCTTCCCCAGAGAGTAAGATTTTAAAAAACGCAAAATATCCACTGAACGTGGCAAGGCTTGTTCTCATTTAAACATAACATTACCTGAAATTTAAAATGTTCGTTCTCTAGCCACTGAGCTATCAAATAACAAATCTAAGTTTTTTGCTCTTTTATTCGTTGACTCAGCAGTAGTAATTTTGACACCCCGGACAAACCCCAAAATTATGTTTAAAAAAAGGTGAATCGTTCACATCATAAAACTTGAGTAATTTTTACGAACAAAAAGGCAACATAACAATTATATATATTATTTTAAGTTTTAAAAAGAGTACAAAATAAAATTCGAAATTAAGAACATAATGAACTGTTATTATTTAAAATGAGTAAAATGTAAGAGAAGAGGAATCGCCCATTTCAGTAGACCAATTTCTTTTAAAAAGTGTCTACTGATGGTGGGATCACATAAGCGTTTATTTTAAACTGATTGTGACTACACACGCGAGACTAAAATAAAACATCCAATGAGGCTCTAATTACCCTTGTCCCCTGAAACCGGACATCGTATGGGTGTAAGGAATGTCCTTTGTAACCCCACTCCATTCTGGGGAGAAAGTTACTAGTGAAAAATGTGTAAATGCATCATGATTTAACATGTACTCCCATCTCGAACTCTTCGAGTTTCAATAGAAAAGAAAGTTGACATTAAACATACAGAGTACAAAATAAAGAAAAAAAGATACGTTAAAAAAATACCAAATTCTCACCCAATAATATTTCAGAAAATAAATAAAATTATTTGTGACAAAAAATATTTCTCAAATTCGATCCGAATGCCACCATTAAAATTTGCCGCGCCGGGTAGGAGTCCGGTTTGTACGGCCCAGCAACCGCCCCTGGCCTCAGATAATGAAATTTCAGCTATCATTGTTTTCCAATTTGTTAGTTTTTGTTCAGGATCTGCAAGAATTTTATGAATTGTTTTTTCTGTGGCTTCTTTTTAAAAAGGCATTACTCTGACGAGTAGTTTCTTGGATTTGCTTTTTATCAGAATTGGTTTCCACATAACAATTTGAAAATATCTGGACAATATCTTTCCAGATAATTTAATAATTTTTGTGTTTGAAGCTAATGAAAGTAGACTAGATTTCTTCACTGAACTAGAAATGTTTTGGGATTTTTAAATATAGCAAATGAGTTGCTAATTCTACATAATAATATGAATTTTTTAAACTGGTTTCTTAATTTAAAAAAAAATCGGCTTTCACATGTGACAAATTTACTTTAAAAACCAGTTTTTTGGAGTTTACTCTTTAGAATCGATTTTCATAAAAGGTCCCCGGTATGGCAATATTATGAGGAATGAAATTTGAACAAGCGTTAACAAAAATGCGTTACGCTGAGTTCTACACATGCGTCAAAGCGCTGTCGGAAGAAAGCAGTCACTTGAGTACTTAAGCTGTAACTTAATAAGCCAGTAACAGTCTCCGAGAAGCAGTGCTTCATTTGTGTAGTGGTCGTGTTTCTGAGCTTCGGATCCATCAGTCGCGGGTTCTATACTCCGAACAGGTCCTGCCACTTTCCGTTCGCAGAAACTACCTTTCAATGTAAAAGTGATCGGCTTAAAGCTGTTATTTAAAACAGTAATAATTATTCCTTATTTTTAAATTTAGCCTTACATTTACTCTAAAGAAATCCATTAATATAGTTGTCTTTTTTTTAGGACATCCGATCTCTTTTATTGGTTTTTTTTTGCCGCTTTCAATACACTAGAATTTTGTTTTAGTGCCATTTTTTAAGCAAACGGTTGTCCCACGAGAAATACGAAAATGATTATTAATATTCAAATTTAAAATTCCAAGAAATTATTATTATGAAATAATAAATATGTTGGTTTCTTATAATACATTTTAAAGCAGATACGTTTCCATTTTTCCATAAAAATTTCTTCCGTTTTTGTCAACCCTTCTTATAAGTTACGAAGTAAGGAAAGAAACAATTTAAACAACTCAAATGTGTTGAAACATTTCTATCCTTTTGATTGTTTTCCTTATATAATGAAAGTACATAACGAGGATTTGAAATCTATTTTATTATTTTAAATTCTAAGTGAATTTATATAGTATATATATAAAATTATGAATGTGAGCTTTAGCATATACGGTAGGTGATTTTAAACTACTGAAGAAACAGTATCACGAACATACACTCATACTTGACGGTGATTTCAATACTGATTTCGATAACGGTGAAGGATTGAGATGAGTGCAATTAAAATCAGAGCTTAATTTGGATTTTGTTTCCGGTAGAGCGCTGGGGACGAATAGGTATGGTACAACCATTGATGCGACGTTTTCACGATTCGTAAATCATGTTACTACCGACGTTCACGTATCATACTTAAATTGCCACAAACATCTTGTCACAGTGATTAATAATGGCGAGAGTATTAATGTAATGAATATTCAAAGTGATGTTTAATATTGAATTAAATCAACCTTAATAAGGTACTCATATACAATGAGTAACATGTAACATAATTGATGTGTATTATATATATATATATATATATATATATATATATATATAATATATATATATATATATATATATATATATATATATATATATATATATAAAATTAATTAGTTAAATTAATTCCTATATAGCACTTAACTTTTCTTTTCCATTACATCTTCGAGTATTAAATTAATCACCCAATTATTTCTCCGAAACAGATGGTCTAACCACTAAACACTTCTAATCCCAGATCATCATATTTAATAGCCCTATATGTAAGCATTAACTTTCAAATACAAATAAAATAAGAGATATTTCACACAGGGCTTAAATGGTAACAACACTTAGATTTCACTTTGGAGTCCTTTTTCTCTCAGCGACAGATCATGTAAAGAGTTCGCTGAATAAAGATCTTTTTTAAAAATTAAGATTAGTTCCGACTTGAAACATGTCAGAATAAAAGCCGGCAGGATATACCTGCTAATGGATTTCGAATTTTTAACTTAAATCTATTCTTAAAAGTAAAATAATTTTAAAGAACGAAAGCCAAATATGCTAACTATCGTAAGAAGTGCTATAGAGAATTTTATGGATTTCCGACTGCGCTGTATCTCTCTTTGCTGAAGACGTCGGGTTGCCGGGATTGAAAGGAATACATCTATGGCAAGGGTGCCCAACACGCGGCCCGCCAGTACGTAAGTTGCGGCCCGCCGACTCTTTTTTAAAAAAATTTAAATATCAAATTTTTAAAGTTTTTTCATTTTGAAAGATAACATCCAACAATCACATACGAAAAACACATATAGACAGTATGAAAATCATACAATGAAAGACATATGAGTAACCGAGATTAAAAATTATAAAATGGATGCTACAGTGTTACAAACGTTGCTGACTTAGGACAGCTAATATATAAAATAATTTATATAAAAGTTTAATAACATGTTTTTGGGCCAGCCAACCTTCCCCCTTTATGTAAATAACACTGAGCAAAAACCAATAGAAAATAATGGATAGGAATATCTAAATCCATTACAAGATAGAGGTAACTTACCTAAACTTTGCACTTAGAAATGTAGAGCCCGCTCTAAATCTGAGTGCAATAAATAAGTTATTGCCAGATTCTGGACCCTAATGCAGATTTAAATCATGTGAAGGGCTGAAATGTAGCACTTAACAAAAGTATAAAAAGAATGGAAATAAAAATTAATAAGAGTTGCAAATTATAGCATAACACTAGAGTAAATATGAATAAAATAATAATAAGTAATTTTAACCTAATATTATTAGATTATGGAGATAACAATAACTAAGAAATATTTAAGTTTATAGTAATAAACTATTATCAATCTCAGAATTTTTAATCCTAACTGTTTTGAATAGCTTTATTCATATAACTATTAATAAAATTAATTGGGTATTTCTGAATTAAGCAATATTTAGTAAAATGTTTATAGCTATTTATTATGTCTGATTTTTTTGACACCAGTAACTTATTACGTTGTATATAATTAATAACAATATTTCTGAATATAGAAACATGTACATTACTCTCCCAATGAGGAACCTTTACAATATTGAAATTAAATTCTTCTCTTTTATCATAAATATTAGAAACTATTACATTATTATTTAATTTTAGATGTATGTCAAGAAAATTTGCTTCATTGTTGTACTATTTGTCTGTATTAAATTAAGATATTGTGCTGTAACGTCGTCAGTAGTCAGCACACAAGAAAATTTGTCACAGCCATATTTTAATATTTAAACAGTATTTAATAGCTTCATTTGTTATTAAAAAGTTCATTAAATAAGTCGGGCAGACAGTCTTTTTTTCACTCGAGATTGTAATCCTATTCACGCCAGGCACTCGTCAATCCCCTTGCTTTTCCGGGCTCCAGTTTACTCCATGGCTCTATCTCTCCACGTTTCTTCTCTCTCCGTTCGTTCAAGTCCTTTCCAAGTTTTCCTTCTAAATTTTCTCTTCGTCCGTCCCTTTCTTCTCAAAATTCACCCCTTTTAAACACCAGGGGCGGGTCCACCACACGCCCCTCGTTTCCTCATTGGCAGGTCAAAAAGAAAAAGGTCTGCCTCGTCTTCCTCGTGGCAGGTCAAAAGAAAAGGTCTGCCCTCGTCCCGAGCCACTTTCGTCTCCCATTTGCGCAGCAAAAAACAAACACATTCCTCGTCCGTCTGGAATCCAAGGGCGCCATAACTCTCATCCCATTCATCTCACACCTGGGCCTCACGGCCCCACTCTCTATGCACCGACATTGTATACAGACTCGCTATTCAGACTTTCATACAGGAGTGCCTATTGTCACCGGCATTCTTTAGCCATGTAAATTCAGACCCGCCCAGATGTCTGCGCGTCGAGGCCAGACAACAAACAATGACCCCCCACTTACCTGCACTTGTCATCTAACTGTTTTGGGGATGAATAGATAGGGCTACTTCAGATGAATTGATAGGGTTGGGTTCACCCCAATCGAAGACGTCACAGTGCATAAAAATTAACGTTAGGTATAAAATTGGCTTGTTTGCCAAAAATGATTATGTCATCTATATAACGATAAATATAATATTTAGAATTGTGTATAGCTTACTTTCAAAAATAATATAGAAATATAAGTTGGCAAGACAGTTGCTCACAGGACCACCATGTGGCAAACCTTTAATCTGCAGATAATAGTTATACCTTTATGATATACCTAGTTCTCTTTAAGTACAAACCTGTGACGTCTCTCGCGTTCTTCTTCTAACATAACTCCTACGTTCTTTGACGGCTACGATTAATGGCAAAACTTTTCCAACCCAATAACAAGAAGAGAAATAGGGCGAAAATTCAAATAAGATATACTTTAAAAGGATAGAGGGTTTTAGTGAGATAGGACGGCAATCTTAGGAATAACTTGAGTGCGTAATGACACTGTTCGGAATGAGGTAGACGACCTAATCACAAAAAGGAAGAAAGGATACTTTCATCTTCGTTAATATTGTTAATTATAAGAAGGAGTAATAGTGCCTGAGTATTCTTATCTACAAGTAGCAGAATAGAAGTGTCTTCAACCAAGGAAGGAGGGTTACTCTATAAAGGTAATATTTTGTATAGGAAGTTAAGATTAGGCAGATAATTAAATATAATTAAGATAAGTGATCTAGTTGTGTGATCTGGCTTAAATATTCAGATTAATTTGTGGCTTATTCTCCTTAAAGAAAGTTATTTAATTTAGATTTAAATAATTTAAGGGTACATTCTTAATAAAGTTGTATTAAAATTATAAAATGTCTCATCCTTTTGATAATCCCACACCTCTAGTTTACGCGGATCAACAAGACATAGCTATCGCAGGATGGCTATGTCACAATGTACCGAACTATATTAGTGTGGTTAGGTATTGCGGGAGGATTTAGTATATTACCTAAAATGTATTTTTTCCGGGTCGGAGAATGTAAAAGAGAGTTCCTTGAGACAATAGATAATCAAATACAGTTACTTGAAATCCCAAGTAATCTGTCATGTGCTTCGCCGAAGTCATCTCCGGGAAGGGCTCCGAATTGGTACTCAATGTTTGGATCCGGTGCTAGTGCAAGATACAGCCAGTTTGCGCAGCTCAAAGGCTGAATCAGCAGCTTTTCCCATAATCAAAAATAAGAAAGAGGTGGAAGCTAGATTTTTTCGCGCGTCACAGCAAGGGAAGTATCCAGAACCCCAGACTTGTTTACGATTTAAAATTCCGAGAATTTAGAGCTAGGGATGTCGCAGGCGGAATTGGTTGATCACATTTGTGTTAGACTCGAACCACAAATCCAGGACTACGTGGAAGTTCGCAATCCGCAGAACACCGTACAACTTTGTAAATATTGGCTAAATTCGAAGAAGTGTATTCTTACAAATTAAAAAAGGGATCTGGGAATAGTGATAATGTAGAAAGACGAAGTCAAAACGCGCATAGGATGCCTAATTTTTGATGATAATCACTTGAAACTGGAGAAATTACAGGGGTTGGGCGTAAGACCAAATAATGGTAAAAGTAGTTTTTATAGAGAATAGCAAATCAAAGTAATAGAGGGTTCGAGGAGGAATAGATTTCAGAATGGTGGTCAGAGAGATTCAACGAAAGGGATACCAATTTCAGAATGATCAGAAATATTAATTTTAATATAAGGGGACCCTAGAAATAGGGGTTCGAGTGAAAATTTCAGTCGAGGCGATAGGATGCAAAGGGACGATTAAATGTTGTAAAAGTTAAGATCAACCTCAAAAGAATCGGCAGAAGAAATACCAATTGGCTTTTCTCTGATCGCTAGCATATCCGCGTGACTTACGTTCCTATTTTATTAAATAACACATTTTTAAAAGCGCTATGGGACACCGGAGCAGTAAATCCTTTATATCGGAAGTATACTAGAAAATATTTTTTATAAACAAATTAAAAATCATAGAGCAGGTAATAACAGCACAGGGTGCGAAACTCTTGGCTATAGGATTAACTAAAATTGAATATTGCCGCATCAGACAGTTTGAAAGACCTTGGTCATTTCATGTATTGCTGAATTTTGGGCTCACCATGCCATTCTAGGTGTTGATTTTATAAATTGGATCCAAGGATCGTTTTAGATTTTGATCGAAAATCGTTGTAGCAAATTCCCGATTCTCTCAAATATAAATGAGATTGGTTTGAATCAATTAAGAGGAAAAGGTTGAAATAGGTTGTGTAAAGACTAAGTGAAGGAGGTGAAAACCAAAACTACAAATTTCATTTAGTAGGTTTTAGGGAATATTCTCTCCAGACAAACCAGGTCTTACTCATGTTTTTATACCATGTGAAATTGACACGGGGAGATAACCCACTTATTAGTTTCCCGGCCATATATAGATACGACTGGCAGAGAAGCAAGCAATAATTATTGATTTTCACATACAAAATTTACAAGAGGAAACGATTGTTCCAATTCAATCCCCGTACGCATCCACCCGGTTGTGTTGCTTTTAAAGAAAAATAATGGGTACCACCGGATAACATCAAACATATAGATTTGCGTGGCTGCCGAAGCCTAAATTCATTCTGGCTATCGTACCTTTACCGTTAATAAGAAGATTTAATAACGAACATCCTATACAACTTAATAATGTCATCTCTTGATCTAAGAAGTGTGTACTTTCGTGGCGAGTAAACCCCAGTGATATTGTCAAGACCGCATTCGTAAAGTGGCACTTATGCTTTTCAAGCGGATTGTTCAGTTTTATCAAGACAGCTCCCAATTTTCGAAAGGCAATTGACATAATCCTAAAAACCAGTGATAGGGAAGTTTGTGAATGTATATATGGACGACGTTATTATAACGTCTCCATCATTCACTCACAATGTTGAGCATTTAGGGAAGTTTTTCGTTGTTGCAAGATGCAGGATTGACATTAAATAAAGATAAATGTAAATTTGGGTGCGATGAATTGAAGGTATTTAGGATTAGTGTATTAGTAAAAAGGAATTAAAACAGCGGATGAGACAAAGGTTCGAGAGCCATACTAGAGATGAAACCACCCGTAACTCAAAGAGGTGTGTCCAAGTTTTTTGGGTATGTGTCCCCAGTGGTACGCGAAATTTATTAAAAAGTATATGCGGATCTTTGTGAGGCCACTTTATAATCTTAAACGAAAATTAAAAAATTCGTCTGGTCCAATGAGGCACAAAAAGGCATTCAGAGAAGGAGTCAAGGCAGTGGCGGCTGTAACAAAGGCGCCAGTTTTAAAATTACCAAACTTTCAGGAGCCATTCGGAGTTGTACAGACGCCAGTTCGATCGGTTTGGGAGCAGTGCTTAATCAAAAGAAAAACAGACCCGTTATATTTGCTTCACGTACGCTGAACAACGCATAAGAGGAATTATACGGTAACCGAAAGAGAATGTCTAGCAGTAGTATGGGCGTTGAACAAATTCCGAACATATTAGGAACGATGCCAATTAAAAGTAATCACAGATCACGCTGCCTTAGCACGCCTAACACATGGCAAATTTGTGAGTAGGATGATCAGATGGGCACTCAAATTAGCGAATTTAATATAGAATGGGAACATAGACCGGGGCTCAAAATGCGGTGCTTGAATGCCACTGTCAAGGAATCCTGTGGAAAGTACAATAGGAGAAAAAGTTAATTGTGCAATAATCTAAGGAGTTTAGTACTTACTTCAGGAACAGTTAATAACAGAACAAAAGAAACATGACCCAGGAGTAGGTCATATCTATAGATATTTAGAAACCCGGAAGATAACTCGGTTAATGCAACGATATATGTGAGAAATTGGTCCCACGATTTCCGTCTAATTGAGGAAACTGTTATTTTATGCGAAACACGCAACGTCGTTAGGTGAAATGCGGGTACACATTCCAAAATCTTTAAGAATGAAATATTAAAGAGAGAATTTCATGACAGGCCAATTGGGACACTTGGGAGATTTAAAACGTATCATAAAATTCGGGACGTTTGTTATTTCCCGTACATGAGAAAATTCATTGATCAATATGTCTCTACATGCCATATATTGCCAAGTTAATAACTATGAAGCAGCGTTACCAGCTGGTCGATTAAATCCGTTATATCAAATTACAAATGAGATAGTGACGTTTAGATTTGTTAGGCCCGTATCCTATATCGAGAATAAGACGTAATCGCTATAGTTTAGTAATAACGTCATTTCAGCAAATGGGCTGAAATTATACCTCTTAAAGGCTTTCGTCTCGTATAATAGCGGATATTTTTTTTGATAAATTTATATCGCGTTTTGGAGCTCAATAAAATTAATAAGTGATAATGGTCCCAATTTATATCAGGAATTTTGAACATTTAAGTGAAGATTAGGCATAAGGCATGTGAAGACTTGTTGCATATAGGCCACAAACCAAATCGGACTGAAAAGAGTTAATCGAGATATAGTGCAAATGATTGCAAATTATGTTAATGATCAACACTTACGATACTTGGGATCAATTCTTACGTGAGTTTGCTGATGCTATTCGTACGGCGGTGAATGAAACAACGGGAAAATCACCTGCGGAATTATTTTTAGATAGAAAATTGATTACCCCATTTCAAAAATTAGTAATGATTTCAGATTGATCAGGAATTCAAAGTTAAAAATATAGAAAAATATTTAGGAAGCTAGACTAAGTACGAAAACTACTTAAGAGAAAGGTGGAAAGATATTATAATAGACGAAGACGAGATATACAAATTAAGGTAAATGGTGGGTCTTATTAGAACACCTTTAAGTTCAGCAGCTAATAAAATCTGTTCAAATTTAAACAAAAATTTAAGAGAAGGACCCTATAGAGTATTAAGTAAATAACAATAATATTGTAATATGGAAGTCAGGAAAAAGATTAACGTTTAACGTTGATCAAATAAGAATATATATCGTCATAGGAAATGTGGCTGAGGTCGAGTTAGGAACAGGTAGCCCAGATAGTATCAGATCCCACAGAAACGGAAGTACTTGCCCCGGAAAATGTACATCAAAAGATTCAATAGTCACACTATGGGAAAGAAAGTCTGCAGTGAAACGTGAGTTAGGGCAAAGTTAATCGCCAATCAAAACAATATAAAAACACAGATAGGACCGATAAGCGCAGATCACTGGTCAGATCGCTTCCTAGTTCATTTACGAACGAAAGGAAAAGTAAAAGAGAAAAACTCGCTAAGGAATGAAAAGGTCCTCGTATGGATCGGGGCAAGTGGACCACAGAAAGTGGCACAAGGGACACAATAATATTAACAAGGCCATTTGTCATCCAGTACTATTTATATAAGTAGGAAAAAGAACAAGACAAAGAACAACTGAAGTTCAAGAGGAAGAACTACAACCTGAGGCCACGCATGAAAAGGATCAGAAAGGAGTCCCGACCGGCCAAGGAAACAAAACCAATAGAAGGAGAAAAGCAGACAAGGAGACTACAAACCCTACGGCAGGCATCCTTAAAAATTCCCAATGCAGCCAGGAATAAGAAAAGGAAAGAACAGTGGTAGCACCTCGTCATTTGGAAGTCCTATGCGAGGACAAATAAAAATCAGGGTTAGTGTTTCTGTACACGCTGATCTTTTCAACAAGTGGTCGGGAGGAAGAATTATTGCAAAGAAGTCTCGGGACGGTGTTTAAAAGTTATAAGCCAAGCAAAGGCCCGACACTACAATGAGTGTATATTTATTTTGAACTTTTTACTTGTAAAAATTTTTTTCTCTTTGGAGAAAACGAATTGTAGTACACATTTGTTTGCTTCGATGTATGACTTCGTGAGATATGACAATTCAACTTTGGTTATTTGTTTTAATGGTTTGATGATGAAAAATAACAATTGTATAATATGTATGTATATATATATATGTTTTGTATTGTTCCGTATTATGATGCATCTGGTTCAGGGAAACGTGGCGTAGTCAGGGCACTAACTACAATAATATTAACGGCGCTGCGCGCTGCTCATTGGGGATTTTGTGGAACCAGATGCGGGGATGGAAATGAAAGTTTATTGTGGGTTACACAAAGCTCAATATATAATGCATAAAATTATGGCATATTGGTATTATAGCAAGCATAGATTGGACAATGCTTAGAGAGTTTTTATTTCCAGGAGTGACAGACCCTGAAAGAAATAGTGTCAATAACTGATATGTACTCAACACGGTAGTGGGAGAAGCCAGAGTTTCAACTCCATATGATAAGATTGTCGGATGCAGAGTTTGGATGCTGCGCACGCAGAAAGAAAAATTCGAGTAGAAAACTAAGTGTATTAATATATAAGTTACTTTAAGAGTATATATGCTTAAAAGTGAGAATAGACCATAATTAAACAGCAATTATTAATGTTGGCCTAGTTAATGGAATAAAATTTATTGTCACGAGAGTTTTAGAATTTAAAATTAGAAGTTGAATATTAAATTTGATTTCTATGATGAATAATGAAAATTAAAGTCAAGATAAATATTGGAAATTATAGAAGTTAAAATGAGGATTCAAGGTTAAAATTTTAAATAAAACTTAGAAGCGAAGAGATTCAGAAATAAAGAGATTTGGGCACGTAATTTGTAAGGGCATTGAGAACCCTTAAATAAAATCGTTTTTTCTTCTTCAGGAGGGGTTGTGACGTCTCTGCGTTCTTCTTCTAACATAACTCCTCTACGTTTGTTCTTTAACAGCCACGATTAATGGCAAAACTTTTCAACCCAATACCAAGAAGAGAAATAGGGCGAAATACGATAAGATATACTTTAAAGGATAGAGGTTTAGTGAGATAGGACGGCAATCTTAGAGATAACTTGAGTGCGTAACTGTTCGGAATAAGTATTAGACGACCTAATCACAAGGAAGAAGGATACGCTCATCGCTACGTTAATATTGTTAATTATGGAAGGGAGTAATAGTGCCTGTATTCTTATCTACAAGTAGCAAGAATAGGAGTGTCTTCAACCAAGGAAGGAGGGTTACTCTATAAAAGATAATATTTTGTATAGGAAGTTAGATTAGGCAGATAATTAAATATAATTAAGATAAGTGATCTAGTTGTGTGATCTGACTTAAATATTCAGATTAATTTGTGGCTTATTCTCACTTAAAGAAAGTTGTTCATTGGATTTAAAATAATTTAAAGTTATTCTTAATAAAAGTTGTATTAAGGATTATAAAATGTCTCATCCTTTTGATAATCCCACACCTCTAGCTTACGCGGATCCAACAAGACATAGCTATCGCAGGATGGCTATGTCACAAACCTAAGTAGTGAACCAATTCTATCATAATTAACATTATATTAAATAAATTATCTTTATGTAAATTTACAAGTATATTAATCAAATCATCAATATTAATAGAGTTAAAGAGAATTAAGAAATCTTAACTATAGACTGAATAAATTTTTTTATCTTCCATTTGTTCAATAAGTGATTTACTATTTTTAAGAATGGCTGTGGATTTAAGATTATTTATTGTATCATGTAATATTTCATGGATAATTTTGCCTGTTTTGCTGATATGTGTAGTAAAGCCATTTGTAAATGTCCTAAATTTAAAATAGAAATGTCCTTTAGATTAAAATAGATTTATATTTTATCAAACAGTTACATTTTATTTTACTATAGTAAATTACCTTTTTAATAAATTCCGAATTGCATTATACATATCCTTTACATAGATAATACATGATTCTCTGTGTGTGTGATTTTCGTTTCTCGTCCTCCTTTAATATTTGGAGTGCCCAAAAAGTAAAAGGCAATCAGAGATGTTTTTTAAAGTTTAAAAAAAATATTCAAGACGGTTAAGATAAAGGACAATGTATACTTAATCGTTTGCGAATGACAGTACAATCAAATTTCAACAATGAGTAACGAAAGATCAATTCAAAAGGAACACCGTAATGTTCAAGAAAATGGCAACTGTAATATTTTAAGCATTATTTGATCATTGCATTATTATATTATATAAGCATTATTATATAATCTATGTCTGTATACATGAAAAATAATGAAAAAATAATAATAATTCATTCGGTTTTAAAGTTTCACTCCAATAAATATTTTTTTGTTTCCAAATCTGGTATAAAGGTACATATTTTTATGTGCGGCCCGCGAGATTATAATGTTTTTCCGAAGTTCATTTGGGTTGGACTGTGGTGTGATTTTTGGGGTGATCTGCATTGATATTTTCAATTGGACTCTATCAGGTGAGAATATCTCGTGGAGGTACTTGGGGATTTTTTTCAACTCACGATAGGTGCGACTTTTCTTATCCATCACCGTCTATCATACCGATATTCCTAGAGTTGGATATTATTATTTTTAATTATTTTTACATGAATAGAAATAATTTCTAATCAGTTTTTATAAAAATACCAGTCACAATTCTTGCGATAAAAATGTATTAATAGAGTGTGCCTCATAAAGACAAAAATATTAAAAATTCTACTCAATTTCATGAGCGATAAGGACATTTGAAACATTTAGTACTTATGGTATCCGACTAAATTCGGAACCGTGATTTTACAAAATCGTATAAATGGATAATTTTCATGATATATATTTTTGCTTGGATTAGAAAATGTGTATAAAATTGTCTTAAGAATAGTACACAAAAAAATTATTTAAGTACAATATTTTGACAAAAAATGGACATAGAAGACCCATTTTTCAAAAATATTTCCCTTTCATAATGTTTTATTTAATAATATTCCGCCTGTCTATAGTTCAGATCTCTTTACAGAGGCTCAACTAGAATTTTTGAAATATATAACTTAGAAGTCAGTTTATCCATGTTTTACGACAACAGAGGGTAGAAATTTTAAGAGTAAAACGCCGATAAAATTATTTTAATGGGTTGTAACTCTGAAAATAATGTAAATTTTTCAAAACTCCTAATTCAGACTCTCTGGAAAAGTCTTTTCTTTATATAAGCAAAATATTATTAGAATAGAGGCATTTTTTATAAAAGGAGAACATTTTGAAAAAAGATCATTCCAAGTTAATTTTTTTGCCAAAATATTGTATTTGAATAATTTTTTTTTTGTCAAAATGTCCTTAAAACAATTTTATACATGTATTCTAATCTAAGTGACACTAAATATCATGGAAATTATCTATTTATGCGCTTTTTTAAAATCACGGTTCGGAACGTAGTCAAATTCCTTAATGTAATAAAATTGAAAAAAATTTGCGTACCCGTCTGTCAGACGGATGTTTCTAAGAGCGGCAAAATAATGGATGTTCTGGCCAGAAGGATGTGTTGAATATTTTAACTAGTATAAATATTCTCGGAAGAGCAGAATATGTTGTTGTTGTTGCTCAAGCCACTTGCCTGACATAGTCAGATCGAGGCCCACGAAATTCATCGTAGCAATGGGCTAGATGTACGCCTGTCAGGCGGCTTGCTTTTGAGCACCGCACAGGTGACAGTACGATTTAGCTCGGAGAAATTCCCGAAGGAACGATAGATGGCGACACCACCTATCTCCACCTCCACAATTTAGGCATGGAACTGAATTGGAGCGAAATTTTCTCCAGTTCCCTGCACTCGTGATTCAGCCCACAAGACATTTCAGGATTTTGGTTACTTGTTGCTCCGCGCATTGTACTCAGGAGGTGATACAGCGGTACGGGCATCGAACCCAGGCCTTCCGGTCCGGAGTCCGGTGCTCTAACCACTAGGCTACCCACGGCCTAGAGTATTTTATGTGCCTCTTAGTACAGAGGTCGCCAAAGTGTTGGTCTACGAGAACATTTCACTGCGCCCCAGAAAATGTGGAATTTACTTACTCATCACGTTTAGGTATGTTTTAAAAGAAGTTAAATTATATTTCCACGAACAAAATAATCCGAAATTGCAAAAGGTTTTATCCAACAGTGAATGTTTAGCAAAGCTTGCATACCTGACATATTTTTCCCTGTTAAATGAACTGAACAGCTCTTTGCAAGGACAACTTAAGGACGTGTTCACACTACGAAGTAAAATGGATGCGGTTCAAAAGAAAATATTATTGTAGCAAACATGATGGGTTGAAGAAGATCTGTAAATGTTTTCACATTTTTATGAATACATGAAAGAAAAGGATGTTAACCAGCAAGAAGTAACCCTAGTTAAAAAGCACTTGTGATCACAGAATCTTTTGCTCGTTATTACCCAAAGAATGCAGATCCCTGACATGGTAATATGTGGAGGATAGATTTATTTGCAGCAAAAATTCAGGATAATAATTTAAGCATGCATCTAAAAGAAAGCCTTATCGACCTATCGTCCGAGGAAACTCTAAATTTCATTCATCCTTATCATGATCTCAGTGTTGGCTTATCATAAAAAATGAATACCCTTTTATTAGTAAATAGGCGATGAAAATTCTGATTCAATTCTCCGCGACTTATTTATGTGAAAAAACCTTTTCATCGGTCTCAGCTATCAAAACTCGGTACCGATCTCAGCTTGAAATAAATGCAGTTCTCCGCCTAGCAGTAACAATATTCATTACAGTAACAATCCAAATATCCATCATCTTATATCAAGGAAGCAGGAACATCCACCACACTAGGGATGTATAATGCTAAGAGTTTGATACACTTAAAAATTTTTTAATTGTTTTGTTTTTACAGTTTTTGTTTATTTTATTATGGTTTATTAATAAACTTAATTTGTTTATAGTTTTTTTTAAAACAAGGCTTTTAGTTTTTTAATCACATTTTTTAAAAATATATTTAACACTCAAAAAATTTTATTAGTGGTCTGCGGGATTTAAATTATGAATTGACTGTCCGTGAGGTCAAAAAGTTTGGCGACCACTGTCTTAGAATATTTACTCTTGATGGATTGTTTGTTAACGTGCCCCTGTGAAACTACACTAGGGCTGTTGAGAACGAAACTCTTCATTAGGAACTAAGTGTTGAACTTAATTTGGCACCCCATTCTCCAAGTCCACCCAAACGGAGGACTTAAACTCATCACCCCCACACAGGGGTTTTTTTTGGTGGGTTAAGTTATGGGTTGTTTTTTGATAATAAAGAAATAAAATGCTGATGAAAAGGGATAGTGACAATCCTTTTTAAAGAAGTTGATGACATCTGGCAAGTACTAGAACAATCGAAAAGAGAAAGTGTTTTTTCCGAAAGAAATGTAAGGTAACGATGATCTATATACGCTCTCGTTCAACTCATTATTTTGGTGCTAGTTTGATATCCGGGCGCAAGCGCCAAGTTGTTGTTTATGTTCGCCAAGATAGGCGATAACATTACAATAGGGTTATCTTGATATTTCTATCGTCTGAGGTTGCCATGGGGATAATGTATATTAGAAATAATTTTTATTTGTTTTTTTTAGCGTCCCAATTCGACGATTTTTAATTCGATTTCTTCAAAAAATTTAAAATTTCAGGGAATTTTCTATTATTTCCGTCTTCTGTTTTATTTTGTGCTATTTTCGAGTTTGGATATTTCTAATATGGGTACTAGGATATATTTCTTTTTAAAAGAATGAATGTTGTACTTTTAATTATCGCTATAAATAATTTATTTTCGCTTTGTTTTACATTTTAAAAATGCTTTTAATTAATGTTCCTTATTCGATGAGATTCTTTGAAGGAACTTGCAGTTCTTAGAATATTGCTAGCTTTCAGTAATTCATAATTGATATTCATTATTAATTTTAATATATATTATGTAATTATTTTATTAATAATGTAATAAAAATGCAATTATTACTATATGTAAAAATTATATATAATATTCGTTATTTATAATTATTTTTACATTTATTTTTAAATGCTATTACATATTTTGTTATTTATTTATAATTATTATTCTGTTATTTATTTATAATTATTATTCTGTTATTTATTTATTATTCTGTTATGTTATTTATTTATAATTATTATTTTGTTATTCATTTATAATTATTATTGTTATTCATTTATAATTATTATTTTGTTATTCATTTATAATTATTATTGTTATTCATTTATAATTATTACGTTACATGAGTATTCTTATGTAAATTTTATAATATTACAATACGATGATTATTCTTTTTTATAATTACTATTAAGTTATATTGTATATAAGAGAGATTATTATATACTGCATTTTTTGTTATATTATATTGTTATTCATTATTTATGGATTGATATTGGTTATTCCCATTCTCTCTTCCTATATTCTTCTTGCGAAATATATTTGAAAACAATTTTTAAAATTATCTTCCTAACGATTTGATACCTCTAGGCCTCCATTCCAACGACCACAAGCGCTACTTGGCGTGATTCATTTATCGCTTCAAGCAGAGCTTGGCGTCCTACCCCGTGATATTAAACTAACCCCGATTTCATGCTAATGCAAATGCCATTGAAACCCTGGCAAGGGTTGTGTTAATGTGAATCATGGAAAGTGAATCGCGTGAGTAGCTAGTTGGGAATTGTAAAGAGTGAGTCGTTCATCCTTATACAAGCAAGAAATACCGTCAGAGAAGGGGAAATATAACAGAAGCTGATTTGAAGAGAACGGTAGCACTTCAGGAAAAAGTTGACAAGTGATCTACGAGCGGATCAAGAGATAAATGCACATTTGACAATCTTATAAATTTAGATTAGAAAATTATTAAAATTGCTCTCACGGTTTTTAAACTTTAATTAATCATAGATTAATTAGTCTGAAATATATAAAAGTAATTATTTTCATTAAGTGACTGCTTCTTAAATGTTCCAAACTGCACGTGAAACTTCCGACAACGGGGACTATGATTCGATAAACTGGATGGCAATGCGAGTTATTGGGGACAAAATCCATGCAATGACCCCCTTCTCCATATTTTCACACCCCACCAGAGTGAAGACTCTGAATCACAACAGATTTAACGTGCATCAGCATTTCTATGTGGAAGGTCTTCAGTGGCACAGGGGCTTGAGCTCACGACCTCCCAGCTATGAGTTTATGAACTTAACCCTTCGGCTATCATGACCACTGGATTCAGTAAAAAATAAATCGGGGTGCTAGTTTGATATCACGGAGCAAGGCGCCTAGCAGCGGTTGTTGTCGCCGGCGGAATCCAAGACGGCTACCTAGCGGTATCAAATCGTCAGGAAGATAATTTTAAAAAATTGTTTTGAAATGCATTGGAATACATTTCAAAAAAAGAATGAAGGAAGAGATTGAGAATAACCAAGATCAATCAATAAATAATGAATAACAATAGTAAAAAGTTACATGTACTAATAATATTATGAAGTATATAATAATAATCTTATAATATAATTTAATAGTAATTATGTATAATATTCATATAGTATTATTTAAAAATAATTATTATATATAATAATAATATAATATAATTTAATAATAAGAATAAGAATAGAACATAAGAATACTTATATAACGTAATATTATAAATAAATAACATAATATTAATTATAAATGAATAACAAAATAATAATAATAAATGAGGAACATAATAATTATAAATAAATAACATAATATGTAATAATATTTATAAATAAATATAATAAAAAAATTATAAATAACGAATATTATATGATTATTACATATATTAGAAATCGTAATTTATATATTATTAATAAAATAATTACATAATATACATTAAAACTCATAATGAATATCAAATAAAAAGTACCGAAAACTTGCAAGTAATCCAAAAACTGCAAAAATATCAAGATAACCCTATTGTAATGTTATCGCCCATCTTGGCGAACATAAACAACTTGGCGAGTGCCCCGTGATATCGAACTAGTTCCTAAATCGGAAAAGATGCGGATACTTTTTAGAAAGATGACTGGTAAAAAAGAAATCGATATCCAAAAAATTCATCGTCCAGTTTTCCAGCCTTGAGTGGCTTAAATTGTTCTCTACAACGTCAAAAATTCATAAAAAATTTTTTATTTAAATTTTTTTTTTGTGATTTCATATTTTGTAGACGCCTCAAGGAAGTCCCGCAGTGGGCAACGTACCTGATAACTTTGAATAATCAATTGGCTTCGTTAGCGGAAAAAATATATTTCGCCAAATATTCGTTCATTCTCTAACATTCCAATGTATCCTGTTAATAATGGTTTTCTGTAATATACTAGATCAGAGGTTCCCAAACCTTTTTGTCTGATAGACCCTTCAGTTTGGGGTAGACACCTGCTTACCCAATATTGAATTTTTGGAAATTTACCAACTTAAATGTCTTTTTGACTGCTGGTATACAGAGCTACTTACTTTTTAAAAGATTTAAATTTCTAAATGAAGTAAAGTATAGTGTTTAAAACTTAAGAAAAACATGTTACTTAAATTTAAATTTAATTAATTCATAAAATCACTGAGCAACAAACAAATGCTTTCAATGGGAGGAATGAATCTGATGCTTCAATAACAATTTTTCAACATTTGGAATCAATCTCGTCAGGTTTAAGATTGAATCTCCTCGGTTAGTAGTGTCCAGCCCCTTATCTCCCCCCCCCCTTCTTTTTTTGCTTTGGAGATTGTCAAACACGCTGAAACTACTTGTCACTAGGAAAAGTAATTCGAAATTTTCTCACGATATTCCATAGTTCATGATAAGTAACAAGTATGTCTTTTAAAGATGAAATTGCTGGCATGGTCTTTGTTTTAATAATAAAATTTATGCTGTCATATTTTAACTGCAAATTAAATTCATTATAAAATTAGTAAATATAAATCTATTAAATAAAGAAAAAAATCTTGTTTCCACTTGATTAAATTTTCTCTTAATATTAAAATCATGATTTGTCTAATGGTAGCTACGATCATGGGCCCCCAAATTATTTTTTTCTCTGACGTAGACCCTTTGCAGGTCGTCATGGACCCCTGGGGGTCGATATAGACCACTTTGGAAATCACTGTACTAGATGTATGTAAGAAGGGTGACAATTACACGTATAACTGGGCCTTGTCTCGCACGGATGTTGTGAAAAAATAGCTCAGATTCTGTTTTACCGTGGTTCAAAATTGAGTGGTCTATTGATAATGATTTTGACAGCAATTCTAGAGCCAGTTGTATTCCTGAATTTTACCATAATATACGACAAAGTACAAAATAATGTTTTTTTTTAAATATTGTTTATGTTTCATGAAGATGACAGGTTCTTTATTTAGACAAATAAAATATTCTAATTTTTCGGTAAAAGAATTTCGAACACATTCACTTTAAATACAGTCATTCTCGAACATTTTAGTTTTTAATTTTGTATTGCTTGTCGTTTAGCAACTTCCGAGTCAACGTTAAAAGATATTTATTCTGATGAATGAGCAGATACCAAGAAATCAAAGCTACATTAATCGAAATGACACGTGCAGGTGAAATAAAAACGAATTGCGCCCTTTCACGAACCTTTCTTTATATTTCTCCGGAACAGGTAATTCTGATGGCAACTGTGACGTAACAGTGCGGTTTCCAGTGATTCGGAATCGTTCCTGCAAGGGGATGTGACGTTTCATTTCCTCTAAGATACAACTTTACTTCTTAATGAGTGTGCTCGTACAGGATGAGGTGTATTCGCCGCGGTTAGGTCAAAGACTTTTATTGTCCCAATTAGAAGACGCGTCAAACGTCGGAATAAAGTTAAAAGTATAACTGGCACTTGTGGATATGGTGCATGTTGCTCTGTGACTCCAGAAATGTCGCGTGAATCACTTCATTCCGATTTGGAATGAGAAAACTCAACTATGAAAAGAAAGGCTATTAGACTTTGCAATTTTGTATGGATTTGTAACAAAATGTATACATACAGTGGACCACAAAAGTGTTCGTACACTTGCAATTTCCTATAAAATGTAATGTTTATTTCGATAAAAATTAATAAATCGAAATTTTATGATATTTTCAACTTGTTCTTAATGGAATGACATAGTCAATTTTTTAAAAATGGAATAACTATTTTTCAAAAAAATTTATTATCAAAGAAATACTAAAAAAAATTACGCCATAAAATTCTTCGTACACTTAATAAAAATCTCAACATAGCTTTAAATATTGAATTTCTTTTACTTACTTAGTATTTAGTACTTTTAGTACTTAGTAGGATATCTATTAGTGTTCATGACAACTTATAAGCGTCTTGGTATAGAATTAATCAGTTTTCTGTAATTTCTGCATCGATTTTCCTCCATTCTTCTGAGATTACTTCACATTATGTGTTTATATGTCATGTGTTTTCTTTTTTTTTTACATCAAAATCTCCCCAAATATGTTCTACTGGGCTAAATAAAGTAATTTAGGAGGTATTTTCAGGATTTGGGGACAGTTATAGAGACACCAGTGACGTACATTCAGAGCAGTACGCTTGGCTTCATTATCCTGTTAAAAACTGAAGTCGTCTCCAATATCCAAATTTTAGGCGGATAATTTAAAATTTCTCTTTAAAATATTTAAATAGAGCTCAGGATTCACAATACCAAAATATACCAAATTACCTAATTCTGGGGCCAATTTACACCCCCAAGCAAGATCACTTTTGCCTGCATGGTTTATTGCTTAGATTCTTGGGATTAAGTTTCAAAAAATCGAAATTGACAGTAAATTGATTGGGACGACAGAAAATTCAACATTTTGGGTTCCGATGAGCATATAATAGCTTGTAAATAAAAAAGTTAGGAATTTAAGGGGATGGTGGACCTTTAAAACCTCAAAATTTGGTCAAAAATTGAGATTTTTTTTTTATACTAATAATATTCCATATATTTCACAGAATGATTCTGTCGGAGAATTTTTTCATTTTGATGAATATTACTGAGTTATGAGTGATCTATGAATTAAACATGGCGCCATCGACCATTTAAATGGGCGTGGCACCTGTCATTTGAATGTAAACAAGAACTATTGGTATTTAGTTTTTAGCATATGCTTAGCCTCACTTATTATTTTTTCATCACACATTGTATGAAGAAGGATACCAATAGAAACTTCAACTTCTACTTGTGCATTGTGTGTTTACATTGTCTTAGTGCGCTTGTTTCATAGCTGTTATAACACAGCATATTTATTCGTTTTGGACGTAATTTTTCTTTAGAAGTTTTTCTTTTTTTGGATTGAACACTCGACTACAATTTTCTTGAAAAACTAATTTAGTATTTGTACAATGCACAGAATTAGTTCTCGATATCATGTGCCAAAAGCAAGGCCATCAAAACTTAAATTGCAGGCTATGCTAAAAGCAAAGAAGAGATGGGCCTCAGGACAATTAGAATTGGAGCATCCAAGTTTTCATGACAATGACCCTAATGCAACTTGTCATGCATCCTCTAATTATGAAAATGATGCATAAATAAATACTTTCTCATTAAATTCTAGTGAACTGAATGCAGCAACAGAAAGAAAGCTGTCTCTTCTGTCACACACTTCTGTAGAACATTTGGCAAATGAACAAGATGATACAACTTATGTATTAGTTGATACAAACACGTGGAAGAATTTATTGTCGACTGTAAAGTGCCCTAAAGTGATATGAATGATTTAAATATCATAAAAAACAACGCAGTTGGTTATGGCATCAAAATTAGAGTTGGTTTGCTCTAGTTGTGAGGCAGTATTAAATTCCTCCTTTTCCAGTGCTCGTATAAAAGAAAAAAATTTTTTTGACATTAACAAAAAATGGTTTCATCTTTTCTAAGACTTGGGAAAGGACACGCGGGATTGGAACTATTTGCATTAGTGACTGGTATGAATGCAATGAACAAAAAATCTTTTTCGAAGCACATTAAAATTTTGTCCGAAGAAAATAGTGAGATGAAACATCAGATCCTTGAAGTAGCGAGAAATATAGTTAGGAAAACATTTTGATTTAAATGATGAAGAAAAGAAGGAAACAGGTGTTTTAGACATTACTGTGTCATTTGATGGATCTTGGTACAAAAGCGAGGCTATAAATCACTGTACGGGATAGGAGTTGATATCGATTTATTGACAGGTTTAGTTATCGATTATGAAATACTATCAAAGTATTGTACAGAAAGTACTGCCGCAGTAAGAGACCTTTCGGGTGATAGTTCAGATTTTGCAATTTGGTATGAAGGTCACAAATCTGAATGTCAAATAAATCATACAGGTTCCTCATCTAGTATGGAAATGGAAGCTGCAGCAATTTTGTGGCAAAGATCCATCAAGGAGTGTAATATGTGTTATACTTGCATATTGTCAGAAGGAGATTCAAAAACATTCCAACATCTGATGTCGTTGAACATCTATGGTAAAGGTAAACCAATAAAAAAAAAAGAATGTATCAACCATATCTTAAGCTAACTAATTTTTACAGAAGAGCCATTAAAAATAATTGCAATGATGTCGAAAAAATGAAAAGTTCTATTTACACCACACTTTATCATTGTTCCTCGACAGAAGCCAAACCGAAACACAACAAATGTCCTAATGTAAAACTTTCTTGGCGTTTTTTTCAAAAGAGCCTTAGCAAATGAAAGTCATTCAGTTATGAAGACAAAATTAACTGAGGAGGTTGTTGCAAAGATTCTTCCTGTGTATCAGCGATTAGCAAGCAACGAGGTATTGTCTCGGTGTACTTCTGGTAAGAGTCAAAATACAAATGAAAGTTTGCACAGTGTTATCAGGAGTCACTGCCCAAAAGAAAGTTTCCAATCAAAGAAAAGACTGGAAATATCTGTTGTAACAGCAGTTAGTGAGTTCAATTTTGGATCCCTGTTTACCTTGAAACATGTACATCAGAATGCTTCATTACCCTCGACTCAAATCAGTGAAGTAAGAGATGAGCGTCGATTAAAGCAAAGCAGAAATAAAACTTTTCAAATAGCAAAAGATAAAAGAACTATGAAGCGTAAAATCTTAAATAAAATAGAAAACAAAAATATAAAATCTGAAGGACTGTCATATTGTGCTGGTCAATTTTAAGTGAATGTTTTGCCACGCTATAATTTTGGTATAAGTATCAGCTTTGCGGATGCATGTTACTTGAATTATTGAATATATAACTAAATATAATAAATTATTTAAAATTTTTTTTAGTTTTTTGCTGTAATAATCTCTTATATGTTTGATTTTCATGTAAAGGTAAGTAATTATGTAAAATTTTGCTTTATTTTTTATTTTACTCAAATAAATATTTTAACAAGTTATGAAAGATAATGTAATTCACAAATTTGTGTATTAGTTTACAAACAAATTTAACGGATCAGATTTTACGTTGTTTTGAATACCATGAATATGTGATAATTGGTGAAATTGGTATAGTAAAGAAAATTTATCTTTTTTTCATCAAATTTTATTCTGAATTTAAAATCCATGCACTGATATATTTAGTTATAGTTCATATGCATATACGACTCGTATAACAAAAATTATGTACTAATCTTAAAAAGTGATGCGCAAGGAGCATTTTTAAAAAAGTTTAAAAAATTAAATTTCTTTAAAAAAAATAAAATTATAATTTTTTTTTAAAAAATATATTTAAATTGTGAAATATATAGATAATTTACTCTATTGATTCCAATTCCAGCTGATTAAGATAAGAAATTAAGAAATTAATTTCAAAGGTCCACCGTCCCCTTAATCCCATGAATTTATGAGGAACAAGAACTCCACCACCTCCATGCTTCAGCATGCAAATGGAGGTGTTCTTGCGTGGGGGTCTAAATTGGCCTTAGAATTAGGTAATTTGGTATTTTTTTTTCTGTTTTGGTACAGTTCTGTTTTGACAGTTTGTGACGGGCTCACGCGTCTTTTCTTTAACATGACCTCTGGGTTCTTTGGAGGCCAAGATTAATGGCAACTCTTTTCCAACCAAAACCCAAGAAACGAAATGTAAAAAAGAAATGCAAATAAGATAGCTTTTAAATAACAGAAGTTTCGTCGTATGTCAATTTGGGGAATGTTATGTGTGAAAGAGATACAAGCGTGAATTGACAGCCAATTTTGAAGTTACCTTGAAGATAAACTATTAGGTCCAGGTGCATACCATTGCACACGCGCCCAGACGCCTCTTCATAAGATTGAATCTAAATTTGGATGAAGGTAGGATTGATTATTTGATATTAAGACGTAATATTATTAGAAGTGAGTAGGCGGATTAAATATTTATAGTGGTCTAAGTTACGTGATTCGGTTTAACTATTACTGTGTGTTTTTGTTCATTGTATATTCTCGCCTAAATAATATTATCTAAATTGTTAAACATTTAAGTTTCATTCTTAATAAAGTCATATATTAAGAATTAAAAATGTCTATTCCTTTTGCAAACCCTACACCTCTAGCTCACGCTGACAATCAAAGAAACGGTCACCTAAGGGGGGAATCACAAGTTCTTTAGGTGAATATAATCACTTGTTTTTTTAAAGCAACTTCATATAACCGCTAAGATAAAGTGCTCTGGTTTTTGTAAAAATTAAAATATCTCTTATCCTGAAGATCATTTCAAAAATGAATAGCAAAATGACACATTAAAATGGAAAAATCAAGAATTTGTTCATTTATTACTTGTACAGAGCGGACCCCGTTTACTTCAATTTTTGTTAATTTTTACCCATTTTTGTTCTAATAATTTATTTTTCTCTTTTTAATTTTAGCTTTTTTCTAAAAGTACCAAATAAATCTAAAAATTATAAAAATATCTCCAATTATTTAAATATTGCCAAAACACTCTTTATTTTATTTGCCAAGATAAATTTATTGTCACGATTCTGCGCTTTCACTCTGTTCCCAAAGACTCGGAAAAAACAAATGGTTAAAATGAAATTTTCATTATTCTATTCCTTTCATCACTTCCTTAAATCACTTAAGCATAAGTAAATACTGGAGAATTTATAAAAAATAATTTATTCACAACCAACTCTCTTCATCCCTCCTGTCTCAGTTAGCGAGAGGCAGCCCCGAACAGGAAAGAGAACGCCGAGGATATTTGTTCTGGGGGTGAGGCTTTTGGAGGCAGGGTTGCAACTCTCGGAATCGTATTTGGAGTAAGGCTGGCAAAGCTGGTTCAGGTAGGTCCCTCAGAGCAGTCGCCATAGTTGACTGACCAGTTCACCCGCTTCTTGACCATAGGCTTCAGAGGTTGCGTTCGACGAACACCGAACGTTTTCGAAGTAGATGCTGCAAAGAACGTTCGTATGAGGTTTAACCTTTACGGGGGGCAAGCATTAGTTCAAAAGTAACAAATGGTTCCGTTAATGATGAACTTTTAAGAATGGGCAAAGCAGTTGCAGCGTTTTAGTGATTTCAGAACATTGCATTCCTCTGTCAAAACCATGAACCAATTCTATTTCCAGACAATGGGAGGAAGGGTGGCTCTAGGGCCGGACAAACCAGACCTCAGCGCGCCGTGGAGTAGCCTGGCGGTTAGAGCACCGGACTCTAGACCGGAAGGCCTGGGTTCTATGCCCGATGCCACCAAATACCCTCCGAATACACACGGAGTACGTGCTCGTTAAATCAGTGGGTCCGAAAGTCTTGTGGGCTGAATCCCGAGTACAGGGGACTGAAGAATATTTCCCTCCCCTCCAGTCTTGGCAAATTTGTGGAGGTGGAGATAGGTGGTGTCGCCATCTATCGTCCCTTCGGGGAATTTCGCCGAGCTAATTCGTACTGTCACCTGTATGGAGCTAAAGGCCTAGGCCAACGACAGGCGTACTTCTAGCCCCTTGCCACGATGAATTTCGTGGGCCTCGTTCTGACTACGTCAGACAGGTGGCATTAGCCACAACAACAGACCCCAGCGCGGGGCGGCGTTTGGATTGAATTTCAAAATGTATTTCTTTTGTTACAAAAAATTTGATATATTTTCTGAAATACTATTCGGTGTGAATTTGGTATTTCATTTATTGTATCTTGCTTTCTTATTTTATACTCTGTATGTTTAATGTCAGTTTTTTTTGTGTTGAAACTTAAGAGTCCAATGTAGAATTTTTGTTCAAAAGTAAAATTTTTGATATGGTTACACATCTTTCACTGTAACTTAATCCCCATCCCAGTGTGGGGTCACTATGGATATTCCTTTCTCCCATACGACGTCCAGTGTCCGACAGGGGCAATAAGAGTTTTTTGTAGACAGAAAATCACAGGAAATGTTTTGTTTTAGTCTTGAATGGGGTTACTATAAGGTAAAATAAAGGTTTGGGAAAAAAGACTATCTTTTAGAAGAAATTGGCATGCTGAAATGGATGATTCCTTCTCTTGCATTTTACTCGTTTAAATTAATAGCAGATAATTATGTTCTTAATTTCGAATTATTTTTTATTTGACTTAAAATAATATGTTTATATATAATATATATTATATTGTTATGCTGCCTTTTTGTTAGCAAGAATTATTCAAGTTTTTTTGGTGTGTATCTATGTGATCAATTTATCTTTTTTAATTATAGTTATTTGCTTTGGAGAGAAGGGTTGCATTTTCCATTTTTGTCCGGGGCGGCAAAACTGCTAGAGCAGGCCCTGATGAGAGGGCGCTTTTCCCCCTTACTCAGAAGAATCCTACTTCTCAGCAGATGAACCCTTATTTTAGGGTGGCGATCTGAGATCCATTAATCGATTAATCGAAGAATCTATTTCTCGGGCTAAAAAAATCGATATTCTTGAATCGATATGTAGCACTGAATCGATTCAGTGAATCGATATTTCATCCTAGAAAATCGACATTCGATTTTTTTTTGTTTTGGTAAAAACCATGAAATTATTTACAGTTAGTTGAATGTACTATCTTTAAAATCCGTAATATTACGGTGTTGGCGGTTGAAGAGTTAATTTACTGGCAAGAAAAAACCCCCTCTATTTATCATCACGTTCACTCAAAAGCCATGATGTATATGAGTATCGGGGGATCATCTGTTCCTTGTGAGCGTCTTTTTTTGATTGACGGCAACATCGCAAGCGATGAGCGGTACTGCTTGTATCCCAGATGGCTTGACATACTGTTGTTTTTAAAAAGCTTAGATATTAATCATTGGGAACTATAAGCTATATTATCTACTTTATAAACTTTTTAATGTAACAAATACATTTGGAAAGTAAATGTCTTCTCTTATACCTGATCCTTTGTGATATGGTACTAAAAATAATTGTGATTGTCGAATTCCCTGAACTAAAAAATTTCCTGATTTTACAGATAAGAGATCGTTTATTGTGGTATCTCTTTCTCTTTTTTCATAAAATAGATTTATATTTACATTGTAAATGCAGACATAGAAAAAAAATCGATTTTTTAGAAATCCATCTTTTAGATCTCGATTTTTTTGTAAATCGATTCATAAGGTTACGATTCGAATTGATTTAAAAATCAATCTCTTTCGGAAAGAATCGCCATCCCTACTTTATTGCTACAACCATTGAGCGAAAGTCTCATTCTGAGCAACAGTTCCTTCTGCCCAAGGCTGCCAATGTTAAAGGATAGGGATCAAATGGCAAGGACATTTGTGGGCAGGAAAGAGCTCCAATAGTAATAAAAATTTCTATGGTTATAAAGCAAACAATTGTTTAAATTATAGTGATATTTGGGTTTTGATTTTTGGAAAGAATACAGTTTTCAGCATTATTACAAAATGAAATTTGAATTTTCTATGTTAAAGTATAGCAGGTGAAAACGCCAAGTACATATTTTAATAGAAAATAATGAATTTTTTCAAGTAGAATGAACAAGTGTATAAGAAATTATGCTTCCCTCTTTCGGCTGGTGTAGCCAGAATTAAGTTTTGTGTTTTTATTAATTAACTGCTTTTAATTTTAAGTTCGTTCTCAATTATTTTTAACATAGTTAGGACTATCTCGAACAGATAGCGCAATCACATTGGGTAAAACAAATATTTAAAACAAATTTATTCTTGGCTACGAATGCTTACTTTTGGCGATATCTTTCCGAAATAGAGTCGCCAACTGAAATCATTGTAACTTGCACATTGTGACAAACAGAGGATAATGGAAAAGTTATTGATGCGCATCTCAAAACTGATGTACTTTCTCAATTGGAAATGTTTTAAATATTTTCTCTCTGTGAGTGTGCTTTAAAGAAAAATCATTTATATAGATAGCTTTTAGATTCATAATGTTTTACTGTTTACAATTTTTCCCCTTGTTATTGAAGAAATGTCTAAAAATTGTTTAAATTCTGTGAAGTGACTGAATGAAGCATTAAAAGTAAACCTATATTTTATACTTGACTGAAAGTTGTGAGTTAACTAAAGGGCACAAATTACTATTTCTTGAAGCTCACAATCAGTTCTTAATCTAATTATTGTAATGCAATTATTATTATTATTTGCCTAAGAAAGTTTTTTTTTTACCGAATAAATGTTGTATTTGATGTAACATTTTACCACTGAACCATTGAAACAATTATTAACTAAACCTTGATTTCTAGTTTAATTAGCAGAAACTTATATTTTCAATTCATTATTGCTCAGATTCTAAGCCGCGCTCCAAATTCTATGGAGAAATTTAAAAATAGTGTAAAATAATTTATTTATATTCGATATTTTTACGAAATAAAAAAATAAATGAGAATTAATATAAAAAGTGAATAATTAGTTTATTTTACCAGAATTAAAAATATACGAAAACCTGTAATTTTTCTGTAATTATGTTCAATTTCCCATTTTTCCGTCTATGATTCTAAGCATCACCCGATTTTAGTAGCATTATGATTGGGGGGTGCGGCTTAGATTCGAAAAAATATGGTAATAGAGTGATTTATAAGCCTTTTTCTTCCTCTTACAAATTACTGTCATTTCTGTTGGACTTTGTTCCTTTCGTCATGCAGATTTATCTGTGTTAACTGCTAACCGTATCTGACGTCATTGCAAATCGTGTTAGTTTTTCATTGATCATGACGTCAGAGGCGGTTTAGTATATGTATGTATTTTTCTTTATGGAATAGGGTGATTCCAGAGATGCAGAAACATCTTAATAAACTTAAAAATACAACTAATGTGTGCTTCCCTTCAGAGTCAAACCACACGTTACCTGCAGATTTCAGGTAACAATTTCTATCCTTGGACACTTCCAACTCTCTGGTCATATCCCTGACTAAATTTTTAATATAATAGATGCTGTGGTTTCTTCGCGCAATACATTTTACACATGCCAAATGCAGAGTTAAAGTTAATTCAAAATACATTCATTTTAGTTAAATATTTAATAAAATTTTTAGATGGCGAAATTTTTACATAACTTTTTTATAAAATAGAAATACCATAAGCCTTACGGTAAGAACAAATAACATGTATCTTTCAATGAAGTTTTTCTTTAGTATTGAATTGGTTTAGTTTATTTTTAAATTAGAAAACAGAGCACTCACACCCACCCAGTAGGGTGGATATGACCCTCGGCTTGCAAACGAGGGGGTCCGGGTTCAAATCCCGAGTAAGGATGTATTTTCTTCGGGAAAAGAAGTCGAACTTTCGATAGAAATGGATTCCCGTCTCGCGCGAATGGAAAGCAGCGCACCCCTTATGTTGTATGTTGGGATCATCATTTGTAATAAATGTTTATATTCTTCTGTTTGTATTGTATTGTTACGTTGATCCTGGGTTCGAGGATTTTATACAGATCAGTCGCAAGGAACAAGACAATTTGTGTCTAAACCTTCCTGGTATGTCATAAAATTGCACGTGATTCTTTTAATTTGTATTTTTTCCATTCAGAAAAATCGGATATGTTTTTTAATCTCAAGCCATTTTTTTAAAAAAAAAATTTCAATAATTGAGGTTAGTAATGCTCGCCAAAATCACAGAATGTCTCAATTGTTTTTTTCCTCTTTAATTATCATTCTCCTTTCTTGATTTGCTACGACAAATAATGAGCTAGCTCAAAATTTCATTTCACGGAGAATAAGAGTAACAAAGACATTCGATTTAAACTGCATGAGAATCTTATAGAGAAATCAATTTTTTCCAGTTACATATATATATCTCCGTCTACAATGATTCCCTTTTGTGTTCTGCACCGATCTCATCCGTTGCCATAGTGACATCATCCAATTTCTATATAAATACATTTCATTGAACCAATCGATAATGGTTCCACAATGTGATTCCTGGAAGAATCAAGGATGATACGCGAATGCGCTGAGCTTGGGTTTTGTTTTGGAGAATTCGAATAGAGCAATCAAGTCGAATATTATCATTGTTTAGGTGATAATATTCTAAACTTGAAATCAAGTTTTGCCAGAGTTAAAAGAAAATATTCTAGCCCCTTTTGGGTTAGATTTTAAAATTCAGTATTTTTAACACTCTTTTTTAAGTTTCACTTGTATGTAACAAAATCTTTGAACTCGATTTTTACCCATTTTAAAAGATCAGAATAATTCGAAATTTTGCACACTTCTCTAGGACCGAAACCAATACAATAATTTCACAATTTTGTTTCATTGTCCTGATCATGATCTTCATAAATAAGGATTTTAAGGATTTCGAGATTTTTTGACTAATTCATTATATATCATTTCCAGATTTGGTGACTAATTGCATATAGCATTTCTAGATTTGGCAACTAATTCCACATTCCATTTCCATATTTGGCGACCCATTCCAGATTTGGTGACTAAAAAAAATTAAGTTACGATCCTATAAAAGAGAAAACGTTTGCACAGAAATTTCTTACCATAATATATAAACAAAAGTACCATAATATAAAAAAAAAACTCGTGCATGTGAAAAAAAATTATGATCTAAGCCAGCGTTTCTCAACCTGTAGCGGGGAGGCGAGTATATAGAAAAGTCGGTAATAAAAGATTTAAAATAATTATTAGTTTACCGAAAGGAAGCAAAAGAAAATACATTCTGACATGATAAAAAATAAAATACATATTCACACTGATATAAGATACTTATAAATGCATCAGTGCGACAAAAAGTATTTAATAATTGATTTATCAATACTAAGTTAAGATGACTGTCTACCTTCGGACCCAATTTTTTTACAAAAACAAATTTTTGAAACAAATTGAGTGTTTTTAGGAAGAAAAATAAAAATAAATATGTAAATACATAAAAGTTTTTAAATAAACATTGTACTTTTAGAAAAATTGGTTGTTTTCAAGGAAATTTTACCAAATATTTACTAAAACGGGTAACACTGTGTAAAAGTTTGTAATTATTATAATTTTCTTTATACACAACATACATATTATGGCGCTCTTCAAAATGAACTAAAATCTAAGAAATATTAAAATAAAGGAATTACAGACAATTATACATAATATGAAAATTTGGATATTTTTAAAGTTTTTTCTTTAATAAAAAAAAACTTCCAAAATGAAAAAAAATATTTAATCTGCAACAAAAGTTATGGTCCAATTTTATGAAAAATATTATGATAAATGCTGTACCCTCAAAACGTTATCTGGTTTTGGTTCTTAAGATATCATGTATCTGGTAAAGTGTTTCTTTCGAAAACATAATTTTGATAAAAACTCATTTAAAGTTTTATCTTACTGCCCTTTTGCATAGAGTGATGTTTTTTAAAATCACTGTAACTATTTCTACTCGTGTAAAGCGACATTTTCAAGGTAGGCAGTCACCTTTAAAAGCAAGGTTAGTAATTACTAGTGACTTCCATGGGCTTGTCATGTGCAGAATATAATACATATATTGGTAATATGTGCAGTTTATAATATGTTTTAGTTCGATTAAGCATAAAAGCGTGTTTTTTAGTTTTTTTAAAACTATAATTTATTTTTTTATTTGTGTATTTCCAGTATTTTATTATTTCGTGGTAACCTAAACGACAGACTGTTGGATTCATTTTACAAACACGAAATAAGAAAAGGGAATTAAGAAGGAAGTTCTAAGACATCTACTCATGCAATTAGGGACAGAAAAAAAGAAGTCATGAATTTTGATACATGAAATCGACATCTTACGATTTTTATTTTTGCGTATCTATCCCGCATCTTTTTATGCTCTAAACATTATCAGTAGAGAACTGCTTCATTAGCCAGGATTATAATTATCGCAGGAAACAATTGCAAATTAAACTGCGGAAATATGCAAATAATCTCTCAGATGCAGTACGTTGAGAGGAAATCAAAATAACACACGGAAAGGAATGAAAATAAATAAACCCAATAAAAAGTCTGAGGTGTAAGAAGAGTTTTAACCCCTTCCAGGTTCATTTTGTTTCTGGATTATAAATCAAAAAATGTCAATTTTTTTTATGTTTTTTTTCAAACATACATATATTTTTAAACACAGAAGGACCATTTGCATAAAAAATTTCTTAAAAATTAATGTAAAAAAATCTGTTTAAATAAACGAGTAATTTACACTTAAAGTTGCTTTTCTGTACGGCAGAAATCATTGAACTTTGGAGTCAATTCATCTTAACTATGAATATAAAAAAAGCTTAGAGTATAACTTAAATTGCAAATTTTATTTACATCTTTTACATTTACGTAAAAGATTATGAAATTACTAGTCAAAATTTGATCGTGTATGATAAATTCGAAAACACGGTACTGCACATAACCCAACATCGCCATCTGACAGTATGATCTTCCCTTCACTGTCTCTCGCTGAGTAGCAAATAATACAAAGTCGCGTTGGATGAGTTTTTCTTCTGTTGGGGAGAATGTAGTTAACACAGTGTCTTTCAGGTAAGCGGGAAGGAAAGGAAGGGGGCACTCAGGAGCAGAAGGTCGTTTTTTTGCAAAAAATTCCACGAAGTGGTAATTTTCAATTATTCAGAACCATGAAAAAGCACATGGGAAATAATTCGAGAAGGACTGATTGCACAGTGTACATTTTCACAGTGCTCGAGCTTCACTCATTATGAGCCAGAATGATACATTTCTCCCCTGCCCGAGCTCAGCTCGAGAAAAGCCGGAAGGTGTTAATCCCCAAAGAGCTTTTACGAATCAATCTTTTACGATAAAAGTTTGAAAAGTTAAATTTTAGTAAAACGTAAATTTTCTAAATATGTTTCCGTGTCAAATGGTACAATGTCGCCCATCCGGTATAGTGGTCAGCGACGCTGTCATCTGTGCCGTCGGGCCTGGGTTCGAATCCCAGAGAAGATATGGATTTTTGTAAATGAATAGTGCCTTCACGGCATGGGGGTACTTTAAATAGCCGTCGAGCTGCAAGTCCTCTCGTGAGGTAAGTGGAAGGGGGAGAGAGGTGGGAGGTCCCTGACCACTCCCAGGGTGTTCTCACTCAAAATAGGGGAGGAACTGAGCTAAATCATTCTGTTACTTGTATGGTTTCTTAAAGCTACGGTTAACGACAAGCGTCAGTCAGACCTTGAGCCGGCCTTTACCAATCAGGTGTCATTAGTAACAACCAACGATACAAATGCATTTTTCTGGTAAAGACACATAACGAAAGTCACTACGATGATATTTTCATTAAAATGTTACTCTATAAGCTATCTGAAGAAATAATTTCACCAAGTCTGCTGCCTTATGCAAAAACTTTATGTAGAAAAATCGTTCAATACAAAAGAAAGCCATAATAGCAAAGAAAAGGTTCTCGAAATAATTGGGGCAAACTCAAAACTGTCGGGAAATTTTTTTGGTACTTCCGTATTATCGTTCAACATTCCGTATTCCGTACCAACGTTCAACATAACTGGCCAAGATGGCAACCTCAATTTCGCATGTGTCGTATACGCTGAATTGGCAATCATGTGCTTCGTTTCGTATAATGTCGCTAATAGGTTGCGATAATACGTAACTACCATATTTTTTCAGTTTTCTGATGCATAAATTATTATAATAAATTTATGTACCGATAAAATGTTCTTCACTTTTGTACGAGTTTCCTTTTAACCTTATACACGTTATAAGTTAAATTTATCGCTGTTTATAATATTATTACATTGATCGGGATTCGAGAATTTTATGTAAAACAGTCACAAAGAAAAAATAACAGTTCTTTATGAGCGATGTGAATTTATTGTCGAAATTCCAACCCTTGAAATATAGAATTCAGCAGTAATATTCTCACAGAGTAAATCTCAGAAGGTCTTCACACCTCAGCAACACCCAGACACAATTACCAGTGTCTAAAATACACGTATGTAAGAGATTATTCACAAGCACAACCGAGCTAATCGCTAGTCAAAACAATGCTCACTAATCGCTGGTTGAAATCGGTGAGCATCTCTATTTATAGGCCCGGCGGAAACTTCGAGAAAACCCCGCTCGCGTTATAGAGCGTGAAATTAGTGTATTTCTCCACAAGCTTCTAGAAGAATCCAGAGGATCCCGAACTCGCCAACATGGTCGCCAATGTCGCCAAAATGGTCACCAAATTGACCACCAACTCAGTCACCAAAAATGATGTCAACTCGGCTCTATCGCCAAGATTTCACCAAGTTCTCATTAAACTATTTTACACAAAATTTATAACAATATCTTATTTTATAAGATTAAGTTAATTATAGGTGAAAGCAGTCATTTGAAAAGCGGTCAGATGCAATTTATTGGTTGCTGAAATAATAGCATTGGGTGGATAAAAATTAAAAGTGTACATAAAATATTTGTATTAGCTTTTAACTAAGATGGGCAGAAGAAAGGATTTCGAATAAAGATCATGTTATAGTAAGTGCGTGAGTGAATATTAACGTCGCACTGTTCGAGGGCTTTTGGCGACGGTCCTTGTCATTTTGAACCATGGTCAAGTGACGAGGATGACACCTGAACTAGCACCCACCCTCTTCTAACTATCAAACCCCACACCAACGGGAGGACGTTGAGCTCTCTGTTCTAGAGGCAGGATGTAATATAAGATGGCTCCCTTCATGACGGTCACACGATAAAGACGTGTTCTCCATTGAGTTCAAACTAATTGTGCTTATTGTTCTATTTGTAGAACTTCAGATTTTATAATCGGGTAAAATGTTATAAAAAATAAATTTCTTGAAAAGATTTTAAAATTGAAAGAAATCTTATTTTATGCATGTGCAGTTGAACCTCTATATAACGAACCTCTTTATTGCGGATTTTTCTATATAGCGAATTTTTTGCTGGAACCAAGAACATTTCACGATTTTATTCGTAAAATAAACTCTTTATACCGAAGTGCATTTTCTACATAACGAACTATTTCTCTCGTGATGATTTTTTCCTCTCCCTATTTTTAAAGTATTTCTGGACATTTCAAGTTATTGTCTCTTTTAACACATTTTATGGAGGTTATAAATTTTGAACTGGTTTTTATTAGGTGCCTAATTCGCTGAGAACAATATAATTCTGGGAGCTTCATCCAAGAAGGGCAACCTTTGATCCCCATTGTCCAATTCTCTGCACAATGCCTAAAATCGAGGCTGAAATCGATGCTAAATACTCATAGAAAAAGTTTTGAAGCACATGATTAAAGAAAATAAGCGTCTTTACTCTCAAGGAAACTTTGATTTTCACCAAGATCATGTCAAGTCCTACAGCAAAATTAACTGTAAAAAAATGGCAGAAAGATAAAAAAAAATTATCTTCCTCCTGAGAATTGGTTACCCCCTCTTCTGACTGTGTACCTAATGAATATTTTTTGTGGGGATACTAGAAAAACAATTAAAAATAGATTTAAAATAAGAACATTTCAAGGTTTTCAAAAAGTAGTAAAAAAAAGTTGGAAAATAACCCCCAAAATGGTTAAGAAAGGTCATTTTGCCTTAGCCTGAATATCTACGTAAAATGTACTACGCTAATGGAATCCGCATTGAAAATTTCATGTAAATAACTTACTTCAATAAAAAATGATCGTGCTCTGAAATGGTCACGTTATTTATGGATCAACCAGTATTATTATTCTGAAAAATAAATGACTGATCTCCAAAACGATCTCTCACTGTTGCTAATAGTTCATTTCGAGTTATTTTGCGGTATTCTTTGGTTTTCCCTGTTATTTTCAAGATGTAAAGACATGCCAAACCATAGAATCACTTTCGTTGAATGCTTTCCCAGGGGTTTTGCGCGTGAGTGGCTGAATTTTATGAGTGTTGGTTGTGTCCCTAAGCAATATTATACCTGAATATAGGTGGTATTCATTTTTGGAGGTAAGTAAATTGACTTCTGTTCCTCTTTTAAAAACCTGATCTTTTTTATCTTCTTTTTCGTTCGGGGAGGCATAATAAATCACAATAAATCAAATGAATAGTCCTAATCTTGACATAAATACACTCTCATCTATTTTTAATATTAAACATATATACGTTGTTACATAATGACTACGTGACAACAAAACGAAAGAACACATAACACGCGAACAGCAAAACAGTTAACTGGAGGAGCAAAAACATGACATCATTTCACTTCATTTCATTCCATGCAGGCCTGGTGCGCAGCCCGAAATACACAGATGGAGTTTCGGTGCATTTCTCGCAACATCCTCCACCTTTGAGTTTCAAACCAGGGAAACTTAACCCAACTATCTGTTTTATTAATCGTCCATATCGGGATCAAATGTTTCTCAGGAACAGTCTCTGAAGAAAAGTCATTAACAGTCCTTTTGGACATCTGATCATCAGAATAGTTCTGAAGAACACTCTCTACCAGTCTGTTGACAGTCGGTTCATTCGTAGGAAAAAATTTGGTCTACTGAGGTTTACTGAGATCAACTTTTTGAGTCACTTCAAGGGGTATTAATCGGAAAGTATAGGGCGTAGAAATTCTCCACTTCATTTTTACTTTTTTACCAGTTCGATACTTCCATCTTTGGACGGATAGAGTTCCATAACTTTAGCTAGAGTGTCATTCAATCCTCTTGGTATGTCAATAGAAACTAATACAATGTCACCAATTTGGAGAGGTTTCTGATTTTTATCAAATTTCGACGACTGACGTAAATGGCCCAAATATTCTTCTGTGCGAAATCTTTTCGTAAGTCTTGCTTCACTCGTTGTTCGTAAAGTTACGCCTTTTATTTAACATGATGAATCTAAAATATCAAGATCTGGAATTCCTTCTTGTTTAAGGTCATGCAAGAACAGTGGAAGGAGTGCGGGAGTCAAGTCATTCGTCATCTGAAACATAGGTCAAAAGCAATGCTTTCGTTAATACTATATTTTCTGTGTCACAAGATAATGGTGTTCATCTCTTCTTTCTAAAGTAAGTGAACTTTTTTCCAAGACCTTCGTAAAATTCCTTTTTATAATTCCGATCAAACGCTCCCACCATCCAACCCACCATGGTGCAGATGGAGGATTAAATTTCAAATAATCTTTTTGATCCACTGTATTGAGCAGAAATAACGTTCCAATCGATTTTCTTCAGTAAATTTTCAGCGCCGGTAAAATTAGGAGCCATTGTCCCAGTATATTATAGAAGGTCGACCCTCGAGCACAAATCTTCTAAGAGTCTGCTGCAAAAAGTTTTCTGTAGATAAAGATGTAGCTAACTCTAAATGGATAGCTTCCGTAAATAGCGCATGTAAATATAACAATCCAAGCTTTACTATCCCCTTAAAATCAATGGACCTGCGTAATCTATTCCTACGACTTCGAAAACTGCGGCAGCCTCTTTTACGCGATCTTTCAGGAAGAGGTGCTTCGACGATAGGTTTAGGTCTCAAATTAAATCGTCTACATCGCAATACAAGGTTATAATTACATTTCTACAGTTTTCCGCCATTTAAGAATCCAAAATTCTTCTCTAAATTGCACATCACAATTTGAATTCCGTTACGGTTTAATTCTTTTTCTCATGTCTGGTTCGAATACTCTTTTTCACAACTGGATGCCTCTGAAGGTAATATTGTCGGATATAGAAAATCTTCTTGTATCTTTTCTCATTAAAAATTCGAGTTCTTTACTTTCAGAATACCGTTTGGATCAACGTAACACTGAATTGCCTTTAAACGTTTAATATCATCAGTTCCCGAAAAGGATTCTTTTCGTACAATTTCAATATTACGGCGATTTCGCCCTATTCATCTCTTCCAGTGTCAAAACTCCAATACCTGGTTACTCTTTCAATTTACAGTTAGTAAAAAATCGATACATCCATGCAGTAAACTCTTGTAGCAAGTCTGTCATACGAGGAAAATCGGTTATAATATTTTTCCTCAGAGCCCCTTCATGTTAAGCAGCGGCTGATGACAGTCTTCCTTTTTGAGAATTTATAATATCAAAATCAGGAGTTACGTTAGACTTCGGCCATTCTTCTGGAGGTCTTAACCAATCCATACCTTCCCACCACATCTTGACACGTTAGAGTTTCACCACATTGCAACCACGAGAAGCTGAAAGTCAGCTGTATTCAATGGTCCTGAACGTGGTACCAGTCTTCAGTGTTTGTCAACGAACGAATTTCTTTTGACTCTGTTATAAACAAAGGGAGCCCAGGTTTCCGTTCCTTTGATCCAACAGCAAAGCACTGCCGAGTTCGACCCCAAAAATTTCAGCAAATTTTCCAGTTTCATATCCGCCCATCACCACCGTATGGCCCCGAAATCGAGTCGCAGTCCGAACGACGAGACCACAGCCAACTCCATCTATGGCCGGATGGTATCGCCGAATTCTTCACGCTGGTTATGCTGGATCTTGGCCCCATCCTCGCAGAAACCCATCCGTGTTACCAACCCTCATCATTTAGCCAGACAAATTTCTGTTACCTTCAAATTTTTACCAACGGAGGTGGGGAGTTCTCAAAAGTCCCACAGCCACCTACTCAAGTCCCGGAAGTATATCCTCAACCAAAACCAGTTCCGACAAGTGAAATCCAAGAGGGTCAGTACCCATAGTACGTATTGACAAAATTTCTTTTTTGTCACAGGTGGGTCGTCTTCAAACACAATCTCGTAAATCCACATCGTAAGAGAACTGGCCTTAAATGCCACCTAAGCCCCAGAACTCTGTACCGCTTTTCCCTTCTGGTGGTAAAAGGCTGTAAGATTCTAGGTCATACTGTGTTCCCACCCTCGAAGTTCAAATTTAGCGGTGCTAAGGATTGTTTTGGATTCTCGATAAATTTCAAGATCTTCATGGTCGTCCTCACCTGGTAACACAGTTATCTACGTGTACGATTCTAACAACAGAGTTGCTGTTTTTCAAAATTAGAGAGGTTCCAGTTCTGCATAGAAATCGAATTGTTGCTCCCAATAGATAAGGAGAACAAGAAAGCCCGAAAAACAACCCTCCGATGCTGGAAAACTTTTAGGTTTCGCTGGATCCTCTTCCTCCCACCATAAAAATTTTAGATAAGGTCTATCCACTACTCAGACCACCTGTAAATAATGTTTCTACGAATGTTCGCAACAACGCTTCATTTTCTTTGAAATCTATTCATGATGGCTGGAATGAGTTCACAACAGTGTTTGGTCCCTTTTCAAAACAACAATCGTTGATAGAAGGTGAATTTTTTCTCTAGCTGATCCGTCAAAAAAGGTCGTACTCTTTGTAGTGGAATTTTCCGATTACCGCCCCATGAGTGCAAGTACGTCACTTTATCGCGTTGCAGTAGTTCTTTTCACTTCTTCTATGACTCCTTCTGAAGCCATTCACTGAAAACTCCTCGTATGCTTCTAAGTTTCCGGTCTTCTTCAAGGCGAATTAATACAATTTTTCAACCTTCTTTCAGCTAGAGATTTCGCACGTGGGTAAGGGAGGATGGCCTTGTATCCATGGGAGACTAACAACAAGTATGCCTTCATCAGAATCCATTTTCACACTTGTTGAACCGTTCTTCTGCGGCCTTCAAGTTCTTGCTCTAGTTCCTTTCTCTCCTGGGTCTAAGATTCCGAGTGTATCTAGTCGCCATAAGTCGGAAATTTTTAGCTGTGTCGTTTACATGAAGAGACATGACGCTATTCGTGCTGTCTGTAGATTCTCCGTGCTCCAGCCTTCTCCCATTAATGTCCACCCAAGTCGAGTTTCCACCAAAACTAGGTCAGACTTAATTGTTTTATAGTTTCCTGAATATAATTTTACCTAAAACATCTGCCCTCAATTAATCCATGAATTTCATCAGGAGAAAATTGATACAGCAAGCTCCACTTGCATATTTAAATCAGACAGGTATTCTTTATGTTTCTTAATTTCCTTAATAAAAATTACCCCGTGGTATTCTCGAATTCCGGAACAAATTTATTTTTGATTCAACACTTCGAAATTACAAAATCTGGGTATTTATCAGAAAGTCACTTAAGGAAATCAAATATCTTTTGTGGTTTCTGGCCGTCTTTTTACCGCCGAATAAACTATGTGTCAAAATTCTCTTCAGCAATGCAGACATCTATATCTCATTTCTTTAATGGCGAAATTATAGTCATATGATTTACTACTACCAGAATCACTAGAACCCTTATATGTTTCATTTTATTTTCACCCTTAGACGAACAACGAGTGTTTGTAAAAGAACTTTGCGAGGGTGTTGCGTTGGAGAGAGCCGATCTCTTCCATTTTCGTTTTCTACTTCTTTTTCTTCCTGACGGGGTTTTCGAATTTTCATTAATACATATTTCAGACACATGACCCTATAATGAGATTTACTCACAAAATTCGCAGGGTGGTATTTCGCTCTACAAAACGAAAACGTGTTTGACTGTAAAACATCGAAAACAATCGGCCTTTTCATCAATAACCGCTTTTCATGATACGATAAATTATGAGCATATCTGCAATGGTTGCTAAATGTAATTTACCGCAGAATATACAAGACTTTTTTTATTTTCAGAAGAGTTATAAAGCTCTGCAGCTGTCGGAATTTTTCCCGCTTTGACGCGGAAGTACATTTGTTTTATATTATCTAGTTCAAGGTTAACCCCCGCTTCGAGCTAACCCCACTTTTTCTTCACTTTCTATTTCCTCCTCAAAAATTTCTCATATGTATGTCTAATTTATTTGCTTTTCTTCATTCGGATTAGATGTCAAGCTAATATTGAGTTATAATTTATATTTCCCACACACACACACACACACACACACACACACACACACACACACACACACACACACACACACACACACACACACACACACACACACACACACACACACACACACACACACACACACACACACACACACACACACACACACAGACTCTTAATATATCGACTGGTAGGCAAGATTCAATTAAAGGATATAAAATAGAAGAATAATTTGCACTAGAAACGCCTAACATATTTAAAGATCTCAAATAAGTTTCTATTTTGTCATACAACTTAAAAAGCGGTATTTTATAACCTTTACTCATTGCATTATTCATCATTAGTGAAAGAACTCTAATATAAACTTCGATTAACATATCAGTCCGGCCGAAACGTACCTTTAAACATTCTATGACGTTTTCATAACTATCACCAGTGGCAGGATAAGATTCAACAATTTCGCGCCCTGAACCTTTAATGTCTCCCCGTAATAAATAGTGATATTTATCTTCGTTCGCGATTTCTCGTCATTGTGTATCTTTTTCAAACCGAGCCCCAAAGGCCAACCATTCTTAATATCTCCCCAAACAATTTAAATTCTATTTTAGGTAGCTTTCTAAATTTCCGTTTTAACGGATTTTTTGACTAGTTGGAGAATTATTTCCATTTCGACATTCTTTTCAAAATTTTTGAACTTTAATTTTCAATTTAATAAATCTCTTCGTACAAACTAAAGCTTTCGGTATTCTTTATCGAAATTTTCTTGTGAACACTTCTCATCATTCAAAAGAATATTTTGAAATTCCTCTTTCTCCCTTTACATTAAGTTCGTTCCATTTTTCCCCCTCCAACTGCGCAAACAAAATTTCGATTTCATCAATATTTTTATCTTCGCGCCCCGTTGTTCTCGCCAAAGTTAGCGACGAGTGTGAAAGCGCTTCTAAGCGGCGTTCTGGAACTTTTTTTTAATTGATCCATTATATTAAACTAATAAGCTACTAAATTCTAACCTGTTTCAAAACAATTCAGATCCCGCTTAGGGATGCCAAATAATATTGTGTCCCTACAATATTATTATACCTGAATATAGGTATTCATTTGAGGTAAGTAAATTGACTACCTCTTTGGCAAAAACTTATTCTTTTTATCTTCTTTTTTTCGTTCGGGGAGGCATATGTAATAAACATAATAAATTAAATGAAGAGTCCTAATCTTTTGGACATACATTCATCGGCTTAATATTAAACATATATACGTTAGTTACATAATGACTACGTGACAAAACGAAAGAACACATAACACGCGAACAGCAAAACAGTTAACTGAGAGCAAAAAAACATGACATCATTTCACTACATTTCATTCCGTGCAGGCTTGCGCAAAACGGAAATACAGATGGGAGTTTCGCATTTCGCAGCAAGTGTGTCGTCTTACATAGACACTATTTTTGTTACCTGAAATGGGTGTGTGCAAACCCGACTCGCATCACCCACTATTTACCTAATGATTCATTCTTTGCTCTCACGAATCAGTTTGTAATGGTTTTGAAAAAGCTTTGTAGCCTCGTAATCCAATTTTCATCACTTTTCCTTTCACAATTCATGGGCACACATTCGATTTCAAAATTTGGGGTGAATTCAGTCATTTATTTAAAGCACTGCTTCTCAAACTTTCATTATTCGCTAATCAATATTCAATCATAATTTTCATCGCACCCCCTCCGTTTAATAACAATGAATTGAATTCAATAATACTATACATTTAAGCTAAAGCTACAATACGACTTTAGCCTCTACATGTAATATATAAACGTCTCGCTCAGCTAAAGCGTTATTTTCCCAGGACGTATATATATCCCTTTAAGACCCGAATTATTTTTATCTTCAAATATTAAATTTTTCTGGTTATTAATACTATATGGACCCCAATGACACTGTGGGAAAATACGCACCCTTAAAACTTTCTGAATGGTTTTGGTACTGCACGATCGTGCGGGTTGGGCGTTATCTGTGAAACAGGTCACCTATGAAATTTTACGAGTAATACATTTTTAGCTCTAAGTTGATAGAAGAAACAATCTTAATTCAACTAAAATTGTTACGAATAGAGAAATTATTGATGTATAATTATAACTCTTTTATTAATTCATTCTTTACTTAATATAAAAATCTTTTGATTTGTTTTTGAAAAGTATAAATAACCACTGCATTTTTCTCAACAGGTTTTCGATCCGCTTTCGTAGTTTTCAAAACTGCACTTGTGTGTGCGAGGCCTTGAAATGTCATCAATACATCAAAAATGGCAATACATATCAAGCCTTTTATCCTGGAATGGCCAGGATATAAGCTATAACATGTGTAGCAGGTGGACTGTAACGCTTCGATCTCTTTGCGAGTGGAATTACAACACTGTTATCTTCATCATCAATTAAAATACTTCTGTTAGTAGGTGGAGAGGTTGATAACGCTTCAACTATATTTATATATCTCTAACTTAAATTTTAAGCGATCCATTTTGATTTTTAGAGGAATTTTATTTGATATTGCATCGTGTTTGCACAGAAACCAAGAATTTGCAAGAGCTAAATTAATGTAATGAATGAGTTCAAGAGACTTTTATGGCAAAGAATGATCCAAAATTGTTTTTCCCTTTCAAGTATATATTCCCATGTGTTTCTTCATCACTCTCATCTGAACTTGATTCTCCTTCCAGTATACGCGATTCATATGTTTTGTCCACAGCATTGTCATCACCCGAGAGATCAATATGTTCTGATTTAAGTTCAATCTAATTTATTCATCAATTGAAAAATTTCTTCTGTGAGAATTATTCCCCTTGTTGACACCTAAAAAAGTTAACGCAGTATTTCATGAAAAATAGTAAAATGTATATAAGAAAATTTTATTATTTAAATATATATATATATATATATATGTATTTAAACCACACCATACTAAGTCCTACCGGAAAACCCAGATAGTGTTTTTTTGGGGGGGAAGATATGGATGCAGATATCTGTGGAGAGGATAAAAATGCCATACTCCTCGACAAATGTATGAAAAAGAAAATTAATTGCAAAAAAGAGTGAGAGAAAGAAAAAATGACTCATCCATGGCTACCCTCAAGAAAATTTGGTATTAATTATGTAATTATATATATATTTATTTGTAGGCCTTCATCAAAATTATTGAAACTGAAAAGAAAATTCGCATGGTAAGTACTTACCTTTACAGCTGTAGTGACTCAAGTAGCGCCCAACCAGCACGATCGTGCCGGTAAAGAAATCCCGAGTCTACAAGCCACATTAACAGAGAAAATTAATATTTTTTTCTATTTTACAAGTATTTAAGCATTAATACAAAAATCTGTATCCAAGCAAATAGGAATATATTGATAATTACTTTTTTACGACAGATAAAAAGAAGACGTGTTTTCACTGTATTTGAAAACAAAGCTAGATTTCCCAGTAGAAAGTAAAACGTGGACCACAATCATCGTCTTTTGATGAAAAGTAACACTTCACACTTTCTACAAACCGGCTCAATCGTTAGATTCTCGATTTTATTACATACGACTATTCCAGAAGCAAAAACGTATAAGAATATCCCTTTAAGACCCAACCCGCACGATCGTGCAGGTTGAGTCTTAAAGGGATATATACGTTCTTTCCGCGCGAAGTACGATATTTTCTGTACATTGCTATCCATAAAATTACTCCGAAGGCTTTGGAATGCAATAAAAGGACCTTGACAGTGTTTGGGATGGATTTACTTATTTCAGAGGATTTGCTTATTTTTTATTTCTCCCCAAAAAAACATCACATACGCACGTCTAGGTGGAAAACGGTGGCATTGGGAAGCGAATCACCTAACTTTTAATCGGCAGTTAAGGGATTAATTATAAACCGTACAAAAAAATTATCGTTAATACACACACACACACACACACAAGTCCATAGAGTCATCGATAATTATTAAACTTGTTCTTGACTTAGTATTAATAACTAAATTAATTATAAAATACATTGAGCAGTAATGATACATTTCTAAGTGTATTTATATCAGTGTAAATATGTATTTTCTTTTTATTATGTCAGGATGTATTTGGTTTCTTTGCTTTCAGTAAATTGTAATAATTTTCTAAAATAATCTTTTGTTTTGGACTTTTTAAAATGCTCGCGCTCCCCTCGTTCAGTTATTACGCCACCCTAGGGGGCATGATAACTCCCCACAGTTTGAGAAATGCTGATTTTTAAAATGAAATTGTCTTCACGTAAAGGTGATTTTCTCGAATCGTTCAGATCGCTTCCCGTTCGCAATATAATTTGTTTCAGAATATTTTTTTCGACGTTTTTTTTAAGATAGTAGAAAATCAACATGGCCCTTCAGTAGCAATTTAGCATATTGAACAACCTTCTTCTTTCAAAAGTATAATATCGCCTCTTCCAATATAAAGCAGAAAGGAAATTTACACAGAATTCCAATAGTATCCACCCACGCACTTCAAATTGTAATAGACAACTAAAACATTCTGCGCATTCTCTTTTCAATCCGTCATCACTAATGCTCACTAATTGCTTCGAATAATGGAGCATTTCATCGAGTCGAAAAAAACAATAACTTATTATTAAAGTTACCTTGCGCTTGTCTTATCATGTTTTTTCCTTCAAAATATTGATAATATTATACACTTTACATAAATTCTACAAAAAGATTTGAAATCCGTTTGGATAAATACATTAGATCCAATAAAAATAGTTAAAATAACTCATAATTTCATAACGAAAAATTAAGTGGCAAAAAACTTGAGTGTGTTGAAAACTTTTTGCCACCACTGCATGTTCTTCACATTTACCAGTTTTTATCGCAATCGGACAACTCCTTTTCAGTGTGTCGGGTTTTTTGTTATAGAGCAGGTGTGAAAATTCAGTCGATTGCTATCGACCAGTGGACCACCAAAATATTTTGGGTTGACCGCCCGAAGACTAGCAGTTAATATATACCGAAATATTCAAGATTGACGAAAATGCAGACTAATAGCCGTACACATCTACATGCGTTTTCGGAGCAATTTTCCTTCCTTCCAACCAATTCCGAACAATATCTACCTAGTTGTCATAGCAACGGCTCTAACCAATTTTTTCCAAATGAGCTGAAAAAATTGTTTCTAATAAAAGTTGTTAAGATTCCAGCCAATGGGTTGTTAGGCGCCTTACGTCTTAAACAAGATGACGTAAAGATGACAGCTTCAGCTTCGTCAAACACATCAGATATGGCGTATAATATTTTAATGGTGTATAATATTTTAACGGCGTATAAGAAAACAGAACGGTGCTCCATTTCTGTTTATACCCTCAACAAAAGCGCGAGCGAAATAAAAGAAATATTGGATGTTCGTTTTCCGAAGCAGAAAAATCGGCGAGTAATTTTTCAATTTGGAGATAGAACGAGCTTGACGTCAGAGCATGTCGTTTTGTTTACGTTTACTACAACCCTTCACCCTCAGCTGTGTGAAAAATTGTTCTAAAAGGTTGCACCAAATATGCATGTGTGATAGGCGCCTTTAGTCTTCTGTTGTTGTTACTTATGCCACCTGGTCGACAGTAACATCCTATTAAGGCCCACGAAATTCATCGTGGGAAGGGGCTAGTTGTACGCCTGTCATTAGCCATAGCTTTGAGCATCATACAAGTGACAGAACGATTTGGCTAGGTTCCACCCCAATTTTGAGGGATAACACCCTGGGAGTGGTCAGAGGCCCCTATCTCTGTTTCCTTTCCACCCACCTTACGAGAGGAATTGTGGCTTGATGGCTATTTACAGTACCCCCATGCCGCAAAGGCACAATGCATTTACATCCTTTCCATGTCTTTTCCGGGATTCGAACTCAGACTTTACGGCACATCAATCAGCGTCGTTAACCACTATATCGGATGGGAGACTAAATAAATTACTTTCAGCATTACGTTACTTTTCCTGTTTACATTTTATAAGTGTATTATATCAGTGCAAATACGTGTGTTATTATTTATACTATTTGATTGTATTTAGTTTGCTCCCCCCCTTTCAGTAAATTAATAATTTTTCTAAATAATCTTTAATTTTCGACTGTTGGATGAGCTCACCTTTCCCCACCGCAGGGTTATCACGCCTCCCCTAGGGGAGTCACGTCCCACAGTTTGAAAATCCTTGCTGTAAATTCCTTTAATTCATTTTTTAAAATTAGTGAATGAGTACCGCAATCAACGTCAAAAACCATTGTACCGAATAGGTGGCTAAGTCTTCTACTGACTATAACTACTAGTACTAACTTTAGAATAAAATGTTTTATATTCAATTCCTAATATTAGTAGTTCACACTCTTCCTATATATATATTTATATATACATGTTCAAATTTTCAAACTTTATTAAAATACTTTTTATTCATCCATTCAAGTTTAAATACATTTTTTTTAAACTCGTAGTGGATAACACTCGATGTTAATATAGTTTTTTTATAGTTTTTTTTTGTAGAGCAATATATATAGAATGGAAACTCATTCTTTGTGTCTCTGCAGTACGATGTAATAGCGCGTTGAAATTCTAATCCAAAGGTCGTGAATTTGAATCCCACCTAGGTTGACCTAATTTCAGAGAATGTGATATCTTTTTTACTATATTATTTCATTAGAATAATTAAAGTTGACTCTGTCATATGTGTGTGTGTGTATATATATATATTTGTATTAATTGAAACTATTTAATAAAAAGTAACTTAAGTAAAATTTTTCTTCGTTGACCTAAGTAGGAGTTGACATAAAAATATTTTTTCATATTATTTGCTTTTTAATTTATTTTGAATTGTTTGATAATAAATGCATCATTTGATATTATTATATTTGTGGCTATTATGAGTATGTTTGTATTTTGCTTCACACACAAAGCGGTTTTAAAGGTGCACAATTTTTTTTATTTAGTTAGTAATATATTACGCATTTATTATTGACTTATAATAAATATTGTAGATCTTTTTCTTTCACCACACCTACTCCACTGGATGAACCGCAACATCTTGAAAAAATAAGAAGTAACTCGTGGCATGGAAAAGTTCGTCCATCCCTGTTATCTCTCTGTATAAATGTTATTCCTGGAGACTAATAAATTTATTTGCTTACATCACACAGTGGCGTAGCGTGGGGGGTGCAGAGGGGTCGGCGGGGTCATGTATGAAAAGGACAGTGGCAAGCATCGCGATATTTATATATAAAAAATATTTCAAACTCCAAATCACGCCAGCGCGACGAAACTGACGGAAACGAGTGAAAGCTTCAATATACGCACAGATGCAGGAAGTTTATTAGTCTCTATGCAACCGCATTCGTTTTTATGTTATTTAGGCTTCTGGACACCGGTATTGTAATGCTCAAAATTATTTGTAAACAGAGGGACTAAATATCCATCAATGCGCTCCCAAAATACGTGCTTTACAGACAGTATAAGAAGCAAAACGAGAGCCATTAAAGTTGTCATTAAAGGACTACCCCGCGACACCAACCCCGACAATATTCATAGCGATTTAATAGATCTAGGATTTACAGTTATCAAAGTCACCCAACTCATAGGACGCATCACTAAACAAAAATTACCAGTTTTTCAAGTAACACTCCCCCGTAACATACCTAACGCCAAAATTTTTGACCTAGACAAATTAAGCTATATTAGCATACACGTTGAAGGATACGAAAACAAAGGAGTAACACAGTGTTACTCCTGCAAGAAATTCAATCACACTGCCGAAAACTGTCGCCTCACCACTCCCCGATGCCTAAAATGCGGCGAAAAGCATCAAACTCGTGAATGTCCCATCAAATATGTTGAGCAGGCATACTGCATCAACTGCCAAGTCTTGTCATATGGTAGTATGCCAAATGCCCAATGTACCCTAAGCCACGAAAAGGAACCCCCACTAACACCAAAAACACATATTCTTCAGTAATTAATAGCATAGTCCGACCTAATGTTTCTTACGCCCAAGCCGCCAATAACAGTGCACCTAGCAACACCTCTAACTCAAACAACAGACAACAGATGGCACCACTTGCAAAAGGAAATCCTGCTACCAAAACACCAACTCAGGCCAGCCGCGTTCTCGCTCCTCCCTCACAACCAGTTAATGCAAATACCAATCCTAACTTAGTTCTTATTAATCAAACCTTACAGGGCATCATTCAAGCCCTCTCAACTTTAGCTCAATTAACACTAAACTTTAGTGAAAATTCTCAAACTAACAATAGTAAAAAATCCAAGCAAGCCAAAAACGCGAATTACACGCCCTAGTAGAGGCAATAATAGACGATGATGAATAGACACCCAATGTATGGCCTGAGTTTGTGTTCATGGAACGCAAACGGCATTAAAAGTAAAATTCATGAATTTAAATTGTTTGTGAGAAACACCGGTCCCGACAATTAGCTTCTAATCCAGGAAACATCTGAGGGTTAAATCATCGCTTTAAATATCACCAACTACAATAGTTATAAAGCAGCCGTATCACGGATGACCTGCATCCAGTGGAACGCTTATTTTTAATTAAAAAATACTATTCCTCACTTCACACCTCCCCACCACAGCTTCAACACGTGAAGCCACCATTGCTATCACACTAGATCCACTAACACCAACCCCATCACCATCACTTCAATTTATGTACCCCACACTCAGATAAGCAAAACTTCACACATGACTTAGACAATATTTTTCAGATCAATAATAATTATTGTGATTTTTGGCGATTTTAACATACACACAATGCATTGGAATTGTCCCCATAACTCTACTCGTGGTATACGACTCAACCAATTATACTGACACCTCCAATATTGAAATTGCTGCTTTCCCGAATACTCCACTAGATATGGCTATGGATCAGCCAACACATCGACATTGCACTCATAAAAATAACTTTAACTACCCGCTACCATGACTTCCATATCCGAACTTTCTTCCGATCACAACCCAGTTTTCCTAAATTTTTCGCTAATTAATATTATGCACAAGATAACCCTAGAGCAATTTGCCACTTGTTGGTCTGCATTTCGCGATCATCTCAAAAGGTAACATTCACTTACAGGACTTCAAAAACATCAAAAATTCAATGATTCTCGAAAATAAAATAGCGCATTTCACCGATGCAGTTTGCTCCGCCCACTCCCACTCTTCTAAGCCAATAGCAAATAAGCACCACTCATACACTCCACTTCACATTCATGAGCTCATCACTAAGAAGAACAGAGCCAGGAAACTTTTCACAACACATAGCAATCTACAAAACAGGGGCCAATAGATTACAAGCTCACATCAAAGACAATTTAAAATTCACTCTCAACAAGTTTGGGCGACAGGTTAAAAGCGCTCCAGCACTGAGGATAATAGTATCTGTAAATTCAAAAATGTTCAGAAAAGAAACCCGCTCCAGCATTCCATCTCTCAACTACGCCGATGGCGTCGCCACTAGTGACGACCAGAAGGCAAATTTAATCGCTAATAGCTTCAAAAACAACTACACGGAAAATAAAAGACCAGATAATTCCACAAACAACATCGACTCTGACATCACCTCCAAGCTCGAGGATTTCTTCTCTCTCCCCCCTTCTACCCCCATGGCACCTACTAACCCCGATGAAATCTCACTCTACATTTCCAAGCTAAAAAATAATAAAGCCCCCGGCTTTGACAATATCTCTAACAGAGCAATTAAAAATTTCCCTCTCAAAGTACTAATTATTTTCACTCATCTGATTAGCTCAAATTCTATATCTCAGGGGCATTTCCCAATTTATTGGAGAAGCTGCCATCGTTTTCCCATAAAAAACCTGGGAAAAACACTTACAATCCAGAATTCGTATAGACCAATCGCTCTCCTATCCGCGCTCCAGCAAGATTACTGAGAGCACATCATTCTCAATAGAATTAACAGCTTTTGTCAGTGATATGCTTTCTCAACCCTAATCAATTCAGTTTACTCGTCAACTTTCTACTTACCATCCACTGCTTTCTACTTTCTGCTTTCTTTCTACTTGCCATCACGGAAAAAACCTCCAGCTGGATTCAGAGGCAGGGTCCACTGGAGCTGTGTCTTCCTGGATATCAAAATTTGACCGTGTCTGGATCAGTGGACGCATTTATAAACTCATTATCTTTCACTTTCCCCCCTCTCTTATTCATATTATTAATTCCTACCTCACTAACAGGACTTACAAAGTCAGAGTCAACGACACTCTCTCACTTCCACACCACGTTAACATCAGCGTACCGCAAGGTTCCTTACTCGGTCCAATACTTTTCAATATTTACTTAAATGACATTCCATCACACCCACAAGCAATGCTCAATAATGTACGCGGATGATTCTGCAATCCTGTAGCTTTCAAAAATACTAAAACAGTCACTATCGCACTCAACAAACACCTGGCTCTACTTGAAAACTACTTCAATCAATAGATAAAATTAACGTCGACAAAACAGTAGCAGTTCATATTCACCAAAAGGATTAAACTAGTTACACCTCCCACGTTATATTCTACACACTCAATGGTCTCAGTCCACAAAACTCCTCGGTGGCCTACTTGATAAAAATCTCACTTGGAAACACCACATTCTATGCGCGAGATAAATTCGGAACGCTCTTAGATCAGTACCTTAATTTTGCCGAATTCCGATATGGATATGTTTAACAAAGTGCTTCTCTACACAGCGTTTTGCGGCCCATTATCGCCTATAAGCTGCCCTGTTTGGGGTTATGCAGCAAAACCAATGTTAAATTCTAGAAATAGCTCAAAATTCTGTAATAAGAACTATCACAAAGGCCTAATAGATACACCAAAAAATTCTAATCTATACAAAGCTCTTAAACTTCATCCTTTTTAAAAAATATATTCAAATCCTAGCAAAAGAAATTCTTTGCCAATATTCCTAACATCAATAATGCAAACTTAATTAATTTAGATAACTGTACCTCAGGATAATCATAAGAGACCTAGGAGAATTCTCCTAGACTCTTATATCCCACCTTAATTTTATTTGATTCATTCATCGCGATGAATGACTTGCTAAATCTTAAACTTTAATTTTTCTCAATTCTTAACTTTTCTTTGCTGCTCCCCATCAGGAACGCCCATTTTATTTACTCAATTCTGGTACAGCCAATAGAGATCTAACTCACTCGGTCAACCGCCAATCATATTGCCACCGCATCACACCAGGTCTCAGCTCATCTCACACAGTTCCAGCAGTCAAGACACCCGTCACCTCCTTTCCCCCACCACCACTTCGATTACACTACGACTCAGCCAGCCAATCAGGCTTCTGGCTCCCCCACCCGGGATTCAACTTTCAGGCACCACTCACTATTCCGTGATGGGACGGAGGGACGCTTCGCGTCCCATGTTCCAAGAAACAAAATTCAGTAAATTCAGTAATTCGTGGATGACACACTTTCATGTATGCTAAAAGTTTATATGAAGAGCTTGAAATTTCTTTTGAACCCCCAAGACGAATCAGGAGGAAGCATATATTTGGCGACGGAGGTAAAGACGTTCATTTATCGTACGAAAATGACTCGAGGCGAACAATGTTATCTTAAATAGACAGAGTAACTATTGAAATTCGAGAAAGATTCCAACATTTGCAGAATCTATCGCAAAAATATGCCTTTTTTTAAATCCTGGAGTGATGTTAAGCATGGACGGAACTTAACTTAGATCAAGATCCTCAAGAGATTAATAAAGAATTCCACAATTTGAGCGCGTACGTCTAGAAGCTTTCGTAGCTGCAACAGACTCAGGCTGTAAAAGAACTTACATTTGGGTCCGTTCTGGGCTTATTAAAAATACACACTATTGAGTTACTTTGAAGGCTTACCAAACATTGTCATAATGTTGAGAATTTTTTTAACATCTATCATCAGTAATGCCAGTTGCGAGAGAAGATAAAATGAATCAAAAAATATCTCAGATCGACTATGTCCTCGTTAAGGTTAATGAATTTAGCTTTTCTGGCAATGGAACATGACATACATATTGATATTGACAATTGTATAAAAGATTTTGCTATGAAAAGAACACGAAAAATGCATTTTTAATTAATAAAAAAAAAATTTAAAGCTGAATTCTTTTTAACTAATAATCAAAATAAAGAGGGGACACATTTCCGTTCGGCCCTAGGCGGCGAAAGCCCACGCTACGATACTGTCCTCACACAGAATAATAATAATTAGAAGGCATGCATGGATAATACATTTAGGTTTACAATCAGAGCAATGAGTAGGAACAGTTGTATAATTTGTACAATGGGAGTTGGTCTGCCGTAATGTGTGTGTGGACAGGGAGTACGCCCCCCCCTTCTAGTAATTATATTGAAATAATAATATTTATTTATAATAATAATATTTATTATAATAATATTTTTAATTTTTGAAATAATAATATTTATAATATATATTTTTGTCTTCTTTTAGAGTATCACATTTTATTATAATTCTCTATTTTTTATATTAAAAAATTAGTTCCGAAAGAAATTTTTTTTCTTTAATTTTTTTAATCTATTCCATACTTTTTTGGCTACTCACTATGTATGTATGTAACTTATGAAGAATATATATATATATATATATATTTTGGCTGAAATGGAGTGTTTTGGAATTTTTTTGGTTTTCAATTTTGGGCTACAGAAACGCGAAACAACTTCATTTCCATCATTTTCAGAGAGTAATTTTATTTACAGTCGGAAAAGATTTGTATCATCAAGGTTTTAATTAATCATTTCCTCCCTCATTCGAAGGAAGCAGGGCCTTCCTGTTCACAAATGAATTTCAGGAAGCAGTCCACTTCCGCGATTTTAAGATAAAAAGGGAAGGTCCGTTAAGAAAAGGGAGGGGCAGTGTTAGGGGGCACCATTTGGTAAAGCACCATCATGCAGCTCAAGTTTGTTTTCCTCTTCATTGTCTTGGGTAAGATTCTCTTTCAATTCTTACTAAAATTTCCTTTATTCTTGGGCCATTTTCTCCCCCGATGTGTCGTAGTGTTAAATTAATAGTGACTAAAACAGGGGGGCAACCAGCGGCATGCGTGCCACAGTGTGGCGCGATGGAGTTGTATCAATGGCACGCGACTTACTGAAAAATTAAAAAATTTTGAACAGATAATAAATATAACCCTTTTTTACAATTTTATTGAAGTGAGGTTGTTTTAGACAAAGCCCCTCAAAATTTAGATCAGAAAAGGCTTGAAAATAAGTTTTATTTTCTGCAATGAACATAATAAAATAAATATCACTCAAAACTAGCTAATGTGAACTTATAATAAAATAATTTTGTTAACATGTGTAAGAGAAAATCCTAATAGAATGAATTGATAGTAATTCAAAAGCCACATACTGAGCGTTTAATAAATATTTGGAATGAAATGATTCGAGTTACTCATTTTTATTTTATACCTAACCTAATGGATTGAACTTGTAAAAAGTTTATCAACAATAAAACCTAAGTTTTTATTTTCGTCTTATTTATTTTATTATTTTTAAATTTCGACTTCATCGCCTTGCATTAAAAAAATGTGCTATTTGCGTAAAAATCTCATAAGCTTATAAGTAACCTTTTTTTTCAATTTGCCATATTTGCTTGCTGGAAAAGTTTGAAGTGGCACGCATAATTATTTTTTTTATCAAATAGTGGGCCCCTCTTACCAAAAAGGTTGGCCACTCTGGACAAAAAGTACAATGCCGAAAAAAATGAGAAGCGAAAATCTTCGATAGTTTTAAAATTGCGCATTTGAAATGGATGCGAGTTTAAACAGAGTGCACTAAATAACGCTGTTCATTTAGACGTGTGCTCTGTACGTAAGAGTTTGGACTGTATTGAAAAGAAGTATTGGAGAGCTTGTTGTTTAGTGACTCGATGATCAATGGCCATGCACTTGATTAAAAAAAATAACATTTGTATCTGTATCCATAAAAGAAATACGCAAATTGAAAATATTTTTAATTCCACGTTATGTCTTTTACACGTGTAGAAAGCAGAAAAAAGTGTTAAAAAGGCACACGAGGTTTTATTTAAAACATTTCTAGTAACCAGAGACTTCCCCCTTCTTACGTGCTTAATCATTATTTGAAGTCACAGAGTTGGAAAGTTTTTCACATTTGAGATCAATCGCCACTTGAGGCCAATTTTGGGAGGTGTAAACTTCCTCATTTCTGTAAATTTCCCTCAATAAAACGTCCCATAATTTTTCAGTTGTGTTCAGGTCAGGGATTCTTGGTCACCATTCAAGAGTTTCACAATTATTAGCTTGATACCAGGATCTGATAGTGCTTGAGTTCTATCTAAATCAGGGGTACTCAACCTTTTTTTTCTACCTAGCCACATATATATGCTGACTATCTCACGCGGGCTTCAACATGAGAATTAATGGAGGAGAGGGGGTGGGGAATGCTTCATGACCAAGATAACATAGAAAATTTAAAATGCGGAAATTGATCAAAATATTAAAACTCCTATTTTGCTTTTTAAAATTATCATTCTTTATAATTTTTATTTTTGTCACAACTTTTTCTAATTTGGAAACATTTAAGAATCACTCTTTCAGAATTCATTCATCAGTAAACGGTTTCATATGATTGCCAAAAATATTGTTACGTAGTTCCGGGTTCGATGATTTTATGCAAAACAATCACAAAGAAAATAAGCAGTTCTTTAAGAGCAATGCGAATTTATTATCAAAAATCCAATTCCTTATATACAGGATTCAGCACCAATATTCACAGAATAAATCTCCGAAGGTCTTCACACCTTCATAAGCACTCAAACACAATTGTCAGTATTTAAAAACACACGCAAGTAAAAGATTATTCATAAGCACAGCCGAACGAATCGCTAGTCAAAACGATGTTCACTACTCGCTGTACCGGCGAGCATCTTTATTTATAGGCGAGACAGAAACTTCCAGAAATATTACCGTTCGTGTCATTGAGCGTGACATTAGTGGAGAGATCAACTACTTTATAGAAGATTCCAGAGGGTTCCGAACTCGCCAACATGGTAGCCAAATTGGCCGCAATATGGGGCTAGTCTATTGCAATGCATTACTTTCCGTTTTGAGTGTGGTGATTTCTGTATCCACACCACAACGTCATTCAGTCTTTTTAGGACTGTGTAAAGACCTTCCCAGTTGGTCTTCAGCTTTGGAGAGTCTTTTACGACGTTTTGAATTCCATAACTACACTTTGTCACCTTCGTGGAAGTCGTGTCCGGTTACTCTTGTGTTGTATCAGATCTTCATCTTCTCGGGAGCCAAGCTGATTTTTCCCCCAAACCAGAATTATTTCCTCCATCGGGCCGGGATTTTCCCACTACCCTCAGGCACCAAGGGGGCATCTGGTGGTCGGCTGAAAAAAAATCCGCAGTCAGACATCCGCCCAAAAAAGCATCTGGGATGGGGAATAGGGTGGTCTCATGAACGACCCTGTAGGCAAGCAGGAAAAATGGCTTTTTTCCCCCGCCCTTTTTTGATTACTGTATACCAGGAGGGCTATTCGAAGGGGGGGTCCGTTGAACCTCTTTACCATCCGTCGACTGAGGATGCAAAGCTGTTGCCCGGGGTTTGTCGATGGCGAGTATTTCACGCCTTTTGCAAACTGCAAAATTTGAAGCTTCCCCCAAATCGTGAGATCCAGTGTTGAACTAGAACCTCTGCAACAGTCAAAGCCTCTTGGTCTGAAATAGGATAGGCTTCAGGCCACTTAGTGAAGTAATCCATCGCCACCAGGATGTGGTTGTTGCCATCTGATGTTCTCGGAAAGAGGGCCCAGGGTGCAAAAATAACGTTCGAAAGGCGCTACATTATACAGTTGCAGTCTTCCTCTGTGCATTTTCTGGGACCTTTGCGTAGCACAGGGATCACATGTGCGACAACACTTTTCCACGTCACCCGCTTATTGTTTCCAGTAAAAAAGGCCCCAAATTTTTTTAAGATCTTCAAACACCAAAATGACATCCAGTTGACGCCGAAGTTCTTTGGGCTGTTGAAATTTTGTCTTTAGGGGGTATTAATTGACATATGAATGTTTTTCAGTCATCAGACTCCCATTTTTTATATAAAACAACATTTCTCAGATAGAGAGAGTCTTAAAGAGCCCAGTAACGCTTCGTTAGGATGGAAAGGGGCGATGTCTTGCCACCTGGGCTTTTCGTCAGATGACTCTTTGAACTTTATGAATGGTTTTATTTCAGGATAACACAGCCAGTTGATCTTTTCGGACGTTCTCATCACTCCACGGGTCCAATGCCAATGTTGATGGGGTTGTAACTTGGTGGACTATTGGATCTATTACGCCAGATTTCTTTTCGATTCTCGAGCAGTATCTGCAGCTCCCAGGACAAGGTCTTCACGAAAGGGTGTCTGCATTTCCATGTGCTGGTCCTTTTCTGTGGAGAATTTCCACGTCATACTCCTGTAGTCTCTATATTCACCTAGCTATTTGGCCTTCTGGATTTTTAAAATTCAGTAGCCAGGTCAATGAGTCATGATATGTTCGCAGCAGGGTAAGGATAGGTAGAGTAGAGGTAAGGATGGAAGTGCTCCACGGCTTTTACGATAGCGAGTACTTCCTTCCTGGTCACACACTAATTTCTTTCTGGTTTGGACAGACACTTGCTAAAATAAGCGATGACACGCTCCTTACCATCTATCTCTTGAGACAACACAGCTCCGACAGTCTCATGACTTGCATCTGTATCCGGAATAAATTGTTTCCCAATTTCAGGATATGCCAGGACTGGAGCAGATGTTAGTGCGTCCTTAAGCTTGTTAAAGGCGTTGTTACAATCACCCGTGCAGATAAATTTCTGTTTTGCTTCGGTCAGCTTATGGTGTGATCTGGTGATTGCTGAGAAATTTTTCACGACTTTCCGGTAACACGTGCATAAGCCCAAGAAACTCCCGAGCTGGTGAACATCCGTTGGGCAGTTCCAGTCTTTAACAGCCGAAATCTTATTCGGGTCTGTTCGTACACCTTTCGCCGAAATGATGTGCCCGAGATAGGCGACTTGACGCCGTAATAGGTGGCACTTGGATGGACTTAATTTCAGGTTAGCTTCTTTAGCTTTTGTAGCACACGTCTGATATTTTTCAGGTTTTCTTCAAAGGAACGACCCACGATGATAATGTCATCAAGATAAACCAGGCAGGCCTCATACGAAAGTCCTCCGAGGACTGTTTCCATAAGACGCTCGAATGTTGCAGGTGCATTGCACAAGCCGAAAGGCATAACCTTAAGTTGCCATAATCCTTGTCCCGTAGTGAAGGCAGTTTTCTCTTTTCGTCAGGGTGGAGTTCTACCTGCCAATACCCGCTCTTGAGATCTAGGGTAGAAAACCAGGTATTGCCGGCAAGTGTGTCAAGCGTGTCATCTATTCTTGGCAGAGGATAGCTGTCTTTCTTGGTGACGTCATTCAACCGACGATAGTCCACACAGAATCTGGTAGAACCATCTTTCTTCTTGACCAAGACGATGGGAGATGCCCAGGGACTTGACAACGTCTCTATGACATCATTATCTTCATGTCCTTAATGAGCTTTTGGACTTCTTCCTATTTAGCAAACGGTAGTCGTCGGGGGTGCTGCTTAATAGGAGGATGCTCTCCCGTATCAAATCGGTGTTTCGTTAGTCTAGTTCTTCCAACGTCCTCAGATGTTCTTGAACATAGGCCTTGGAATTCTTTAATTAGCCCTACTGCAGAACATCTTTGTTTCTCGTCTAATTCAGTGTTTTATAGTAAATTCTTGACTAGATCGTCTGAAGAATGGTCTTGGCAATTGAATTTTTGGTCTACACAAGTGACAGGAGCACAAGCTGCTATTACCTCTCCTTCCTGAATAGTCCTCGTCTTATTACTAATGTTAGCCACTCTCACAGGGATGGCTGACTTCGAGAGGTCTACTACTGACGAAGCTATCTGGTCTATAAAATATCTGGGTCAGGATAATCAATTAGGCCGAATCGGAATTTCCTATTTTCTGCTACTAAGTAGGGTATTATACATTCAGTTCTTGGTGATAATGAGAGTTTGGTTTTTGCTATAATTTTTTGGTTAGATTCAAATTGAGTTTCTAAGCCAAAACGAGTGATGTCTTCAAATTTTTAATGCATATTGCTATTTTCAAAGTCCAATTTAAAGTTATTGTTCTTCAGAAAATCCAGTCCAAGAATACAGGGATCGGTGATATCTGCTATATATGACGTATGGTGATAGTCTATATCTCCAAACCTTAGAGTGACGTTAGCTTTCCCATGAACCTGAATCTTATCACCCGTCACTGTTTGCAAGGAAACACAGGGCGGCGTCCAGATAACACTAACGTGAGTTTTAAGCCAAATATTTTCAAATTATAGACACAATGGCTCCAGTATCAACAACCATACGGAACAAGATGTTATTAATTTGTCCTATTACGTAAAGTCCCTTGTCGCCACCATTTACTGCCGTAATCTGAAGAATTTTGTAATGGGGCTTTTCATTATCTGGCAACATCCGCCCCCCGAGATGGCCATAAATTAGTTTTCCTGTTTGGAAGAAAAGATGGTGTTCTCATCCTTCCTTGATTGGGGACAGTTTCTTCTCAGATCTCCAGTTCCATCGCATCCCCAGCACTTGAAGTTGCGTTTCTCTTGTTTCTGAAGTGGGTCCTTTAAAGCTTGGAATTCATCTCTTAATTTCTCAATGTCACATTTCCATGGATATTCACAGGAAGCATCTATGATCACTCTAGCTCCTCGGATGGATTGGCGGTCTCGGCGACTGGCTTGAGTGGCGGCCTCTAGTTTCAGGGCAGATTTAAGATCTTGCACATCTGCCATTCTTATAGCCTTCTGGATTTCCCCATCCATCAATCCATCCACGAAATATTGCAAAGAGATTACTTCGCGCACAGTTGATGGGTGGTCGGAGAAAGCCAAGTTGGCGAGCCTTTCTACTTCGGAGGCATACTCCTGCAAGTTTTCTCCAGTTTTCTGGAGTCTTGTTTTCATCTGCAGGCGTGCATAGTCCTTTGAATATTTCTGGCCGAACTGAAGATCCAGATCATTATATAGGGAGTTCAAATTCAAGCGCTCTGTGTCGGGAGAGTCTGCAGTATTTCAGCAGCTTCTTCTCTAAGGGATGCTGCTAGCTGACAGGCTTTCACCCCTTCAGTCCATCCATTGGCTTCAGAAATTATGGAGAATTGAGTCTTATATACCTCCCAGTTGGTTTTTCCGTCATAGGTTGAGAGTTTCACAGATACTGGTGAGGCAGTCAGAGGCACTGGAGAAGCAGGCATAGGTACCGAAAGAATAAGTACAAACTTGCTTTCATTCTTGTATTCCCGCAAGCTAGAAGCTTCTTTTCAAGATCTTCCACTCTCTGTGACATAAGGCTACATAAGGTTTCGGCCACTCCTTCAATTCTTTCCTCCTCTTGACTTTTAAGGTATCCGACTACGTTCGGAACCGTGATTTTGCCAAAGCGTATAAATGGTTAATATTTATGATATTTAGTGTCACTTAGGTTTGGAAATGTATATAAAATTGTTGTAAGAATAGTATTATAATAAAAAAATTATTTAAGTACGATATTTTGACAAAAAATGAACACAGAATGACCCATTTTCAAAATATTCTCCTTTTGTGAAAAATAATACTATTATAATAATATTTTGCCTGTATATAGCTCAGACCACTGTACAGAGGCTCAACTAGAATTTGTGAAATATATAACTTAGAAGTGGGTTTATCCATGTTTTACGGCAACAGAGGGGAGAAATTTTAAGAAAAAAACGCCGATAATTATATTTCAATTGGTTGAAAATAATGTGAATTTTTCAAAAACCATAGTTGAGTCTCTGTACAGATGTCTCAGCTATATACAAGAAAAATATTACTATAATAGAAGCATTTTTCAAAAAAGGAGAACACGTTGAAAAAAGGTTATTATAAGTTAATTTTTTGTCGAAATATTGTACTTAAATAATTTTTTTTTTTTATCAAAATGTCCTTAAAAATTTTTTATATGTGTATTCTAATCTAAGTGACATTAAATATCATGAAAATTATCCATTTATGCATCTTTTTAAAATCACGGTTCCGAACGTAGCCGGATACCTTAATTCTCTTTCTATTTTCTCTTCAACTATAGCGATCTCTTCTTCCACTTCCTTTTCAACTACTCCGGCCCTTTCTTCCACTTTCAATGTTATTTTCTCTTCCACACTGTTGATGTTTTCTTCAACAGTGTCAATTTTCTTTTCTAAAGAATTCTTCAGATCTTCTTGACCTTTCTGCATTTCTTGCTTAGTCACTTCTTGGCCTTCCTTCAACTCATTTTTATCCTTTTCTTGGCTTTTTTTCAACTCATTGATGACTTCCAACAGTGCCTTCAATTGCTCATCCATCGCTCTTGTTATTGGCATAAAACCCCACCTCTGACACCAAACTGTTACGTAGATCCGGATTCGAGGATTTTATGCAAAACAATCACAAAGAAACTAAACAGTTCTTTTAGAACGATGCGAATTTATTATCAAAAATCCAATCCTTTAAATACAGGATTCAGCAGAATTATTCACAGAGTAAATCTACGAAGATCTTCACACTTTCAAAAGCACTCAAACACAATTGTCAGTGTTTAACAACACACGTAAGTAAAAGATTATTCACAAGCACAGACGAGCTTATCGCTAGTGAAAACAATTTTCTCTGCTCGTTGGTTGAAATCAGAATGATTGCCGTACCTGAAAGCATCTTTATTTATAGGCGCGACAGAAACTTCGAGAAATATAACCGCTCGTGTCATTGAGCGTGCCTTTAGTGGAGAGATCCACTATTTTGTAGAAGATTCCAGAGGGTTTCGAACTCGCCAAAAATGATGCCAACTTAGCTCTACCGCCAAAACTTCGCCAAGTTCTCATTGAATCGCCATTATAATGTAAGGGGTAGCATTGCTTGTGAGTAGCACAATTTTAACATGAAATAAATATAACATAGTATTCAACACTCAAATACAAATTATTTACTCTATTTACAAAAATTCGTAACAATACAACAAATGTCGTTGGGTGCCTTTGTTACTACCGACAAAACATTTTTTTGCTGTCGTAAAGATTATCCAAGAGAAAGCCTATTTATCACATCTTGAAAGAGATATTCGAAGAGAAGTGCCATTGAATGATTACTGTTTATTGGTGTTTTTTAAATACAACACTTTCGTGACAAATCAAACGATTACTGAACCATACTTGTTTTTCACAAGATAGTCAACTTCCCAATCGTCTTGAAGCAATCAATTTTTTTCGAATATTTTTCGCTTGCAAGATATGAAAGATTGTTAAAAATTAGTTCCACTCATAAAATGGTCGCTACTCCGTTGATGTCTATTATCACTAGTCAGGAAAAAAATATTAATTCACACCCACATGACATCGACAGCAAAAATAACTTTTTTTTCAAAAATAAATGAATTTTTCAGAGCAATGGGCCATGACCAAGCCAATTAATGTATCCAACTACCCGAAAATCATGATTTTTTTTAAAAAGACAATTTTTTATGATTTTTGTTTTATTGGCTTATATTATCTTATTTATTGGCTTATTAGCTTTATAAAAATACAAAATTTTTATTTTCCATTCACTAGAACAAAAACTACAAGCATTTTCTTAAAAGCAGATGCCATAACTGTAGATAAGATGTCAAACTTTAAAATGCATTTTTTCTCGAAATGTGTTTTTTTTTCTTTCGAAAAAAAATATTCGAGACGAGGACAACGATTGCTCAAAAAGTGTTTAAAATAATTTGCTGATATTTTGTGCGTATGTTCTGTATAACAGTAGAAGTGTTTTGACCTTCAGATTTATCAATCACTTTTTTATTACAGTTTGCAGTCCGTTAAATGAAAATAATCACTGATTTTTTAAGCAATTTCATATAATAACTAAGATAAAGTGCTCTAGTTGTTGTAAAAATTAAAATATCTATTATCCTGAAGGTCGTTTCAAACATGAATAGCAAAATAATACATCAAAACTGAAATTTGAGAATTTGTTCGTTTACTATTTGTACAGAACGAGCCCCGTTTATATAATTTTTTTGTCCATTTTTACCCACTTTTTCTCATTTTAGTAATAATAATTTATTTTTTTCTTCTTAATTTTACCCCTTCTTTTTCTTAAAATGTACTAAATAAATCTAAAAACCATAAAAAAATCTCCATATCTCCATTTTTTTTAAAAAAACGTTGTCGCAAGTAGTCGGATACCTTAAAAAGGCCCTCGGGCTTAGGTTGAGTATCGCTGATCTAAATAAATGTTCGTGCTTTAATATACTCGTATACTTTCCAGATGTTGTCAGAGGTGCTTCCGGTAATATACTTTCTACGAAGATGTCTGCTGAATCAAATTTTGCTTTCAAATAAGCAACTGGTGTCGTTCCATTAGCAGTTTCTCAAATGCTTCCTACCCCAACGGGAATATGGATGGCAGTAACATCTAAACCCGCTGAGATTGAACCCTCTAAAAAAACATTGGCCATGCGATGTAATCTCAATTACTTCTATCCTTCTCCATATAATCAACTACTTCTCAACATCCAGCACAATTATCTCGTTTCTCACTCCACAGAAACAGAACACAGTCCTTCATGTTAAAACCTCTCTCAAGAAACTCTATTATTTGTATTGCAAACCACGCGCTATGCGTCGGTTCTCAATCGAATTCACTCGCTTCCTTAACGCCAAATCCCTGTCGAGAGTTCCACGCTTCCAAAAGTACAAAGGACTCTCTCTTCCCTCGTTCGAGGGTGAATCACCTTCTCCTCACAAAACAGTGATCCCTACCCCGCAGATGCGGGAACGTTGCCAACTCTTAAAGAATCTACCGCCAAACAGCAGTCAGACACTACAGGCCACGAATCCCCCAAATCAGTATGTTTACTTGCGAGTTCTAGGAGCTGTATTTTAATAAATTTTATGCGTGAGTATTTTGATAGAGTATTACGCACAATTCTGCTAGAGTAAGGGTGGCGAACCCTTATGGACCAACTTGCCATTGTTTCTTAAGAAATATATGATGAGGTATAGAGAGACGTGTTGTCAAATAATTTTGGTGTGTGATTATTGGGAAAATAATACAACTAAATACATACAACTCAAAACTCTTTAATTACTACGAAAAATACGTTTTGTACTGTATAGTAGTAAATGTTTTAGTGATACGAATAATTCAAATTAAAGTAACATTAGTGTGACTTCTGTTATTGCAGATTAAATGACAAATAACATATATTAGGATTGTAAGACGTTACTTTTATTAGAATGAATGCTGAATTGGAATCATCAGCAAATGGTTTCTAAGCGAGCCTTGAATGTTATTCATCTCTGAAAATATTGATTCATCCTGCCATGTTTCTCAATCTATCAAGTTTGAAATTCTCTGTTACATTTACTATCTTGCACTTATTGTTTATTTGTTGAAATAGCCATGTTAAATAATGTCTAAAAATTGTAAATATAACACACATAAACTTTAAATATAGTTGTGAAATTGACTATGCTATGCGTAGAGAAACTTGTCATCATTAGCAATTGTAGTATAGAACGTAACTAAGGCAAGGCACTAACAAACGAGTGAGCTCCCCGCCGACTCATCAATCGCGTTAGATCAAAATACTCGTACTTCATAGTGAACTTTGTTATTTTGAACTAACATTCAAACCGTTTGGATCGGTGGCGTGCCTAAAATATTGTGTCGCTTGTCATCCCTGGGATAATGCAAGGAAGGTTCGATCATTGGATCCTATTTGTGTGACAAGACTTCTTCAGTTTCACACAAGTACGACTTTTTTAAATTACTCACCCCAGTCTTAGAATACTTTCATGTTATGGCTGCTTCCCGGGAATTTTAAGAACGTTCTTTAAAGCGAAGGATCTGATCTTGTTCAATAAATGAAATTATTTGTATATCTTTTCATTTTCACAAAAGTTGCTATTTATCTCTGACACAGGTGTGTTGTTTGTTAAATCAGGTTCATAGCTCGAAGAAAATTCGCAGAAAAAATGAATGAAATAATAAGTACCTTAAAGCTAAGGTGGGTCGTATTATTTCTTCCAATGTTTCGCTTGTGTAAGAAAAAATTGGTTGAAATTATTTTGAAAGGAAAAGGAAAGGCTTATTTTATGCACCATGTTTAAATTTGTGTAAATTCCAGATGCATAGCTGGAAAAACAACGAAAAACAAAAAAAAATTTCGATTGGCCTTATCCCCCCTTTTACAATTCCAACTATTAGCTCACACTCTCTCTATATTTATTTCTCTCGTTCCAAACGGTAATAAAATACATTTTAAAGCGCTGCATTAATTGAAATTTTATACACACGATTATTTTGGATGACAATACAGTAATTTAATTATAATTAATAAAAATAATTAATTAAAACTAATTATTCAAAGAATTACAAATACAGTCACGTTGCCATCATTTTTGGTGACCTTTTCGGTGACTTGTGTCAAAACTTGAAAAGGTTTTTTTCTCACATTTTAAAGCTTTCATTTCAGCTGAAATTTTCTACACACTATTGTTTTGGGTGACAATACGATAATTTAATTATAATGAATTAAAATTAATGGGTTGAAACTAATTATTTAAAGAATTACAGATACAGTCACTTTGGTTTCTTTTTTAACGACTTGGGTCAAAACTTAAAAAGATTTTTTTTCTCGCGTTTTAAAGCATAATTTGGAATTGCATAGTTGGAAGTAGTTGAAATTTTATATACACGATTGTTTTGGGTGACAATACGATACTTAAATGATAATTAATAAAAACTAATTGCCACTTAATGTTGTGATTCCGTCATATTTATATACATGTTTATATTAATTGTAACTATTTAATAAAAAGTAACTAAAATAAAAATTTTCTTTGTTGATGTAAGTAGGAATTGACTTAAATTTTTTTTTTATATTACTTGTTTTTATTCTATCATCATATTTTGTGTTTCCTGCTAGAATATTTCTTCATGCAATCACGGGCAAACTAAAACCTGCCCAGAGGTTCTACCGCGCAAGCAGCAAATCAAGATTTCTAAAATTTCAACTTCCCTGTTGTCTTGGAAAAATTCATTTAAGCACGTGATCCATCCTCCAAAATTTTCAAATTTGACCCTAGTGTGCATGCGATAACAAAGTTGTAAGAATTTATTTGAGTTAAGGCTACACAGTGTCTTTTTTAAAAACATTAAATAAAATTTGCATTTAGTAATATTAAAAGCATTGACTTTTTTTCCAGACAGCCTTATTAAATTGATTCTAAAAAAAAGAAGCCAATTTAGCTGGACATTACTTTAAAAGTTAAAAAAATTGAAATTTTGAGAGATGTTAAATTTTTTATAAAATGTTCAATTTTTATTATTATTTTAGCCATTTCAAGTTTTTAAAAAAAATTATATATTTCTAGGATTATTTAGAATGTAAATATATTACGAAATTGAAAATCTAATTCTTTGTAATTATTATTTGTATAGCTAAACATGAAAAAACATAAAAAAAAAACTTTACAAATATTAACTTTGGCAATTTTTTTTAAAAAAAGGAAGTTTTCTCAGACCTAAATTCATTTTAACTTCAATAGTACATAGAATCATCAACAAAATATTTCAGTCTTATTTAGTCTTCATTTTTAAAAAGAAAAGTCCAAGGAAAACGCATGCGGTACGATTTAAATAAAAAAAATCTGTGAATTAATTATTTTTATACATTTTTTGCTAATAATTTATGTACATGTTATATGTAAAACATGTTATAAGTAAAACATACTCAAAATACTACAAAAAACAAACTATTTATTTTTTATAAAAAAATTAAAAATTCGTAGATTTGAAAATGCTATTTTTCCTTCAATAACTGACGTAAACACATGAAATTTAATTACAAAATAAATAGAACTATATTCATGCAACAAAACTAGGTATGGTTTTTGTGATAACATTATTGAAATTCATAACATGATTTTTTAAGAATGCTCATTAAAAATTCCTTATTGCTCGGAAGGCATCCATCCACATTTCCGATCAAGAGAACACGACTTCGGGGAGGAATATCGAGTGACGACGAAAGGCAGGTTGCACTGCAACCATTTACTAGGGTTTCTGATTTCCCTGTTCCCGAGAATGTAATTCTCCTTTCCCAGAGTCCCGGAATTACATCAAAATTTCAAAAAATTTGAAAACAAGTTATTTTTAAATAAAATCAATAATAATTGTATAAAATAAGGATATATATTAATTCTAAAACTGATATTTATTTATATAATGAGCTAAAAAATAATATATATATATATATATATACATATATATATATAAATAATAAATTGATTATTCATTTTTAAAATAGGATTTCAGAAATCACAAGCAATTTATACGTTTATCGCTCAGTCTAAATCTAAGCAATCCGGCAGCAGAAAATGCTCTCTCGGCTTCGTTGAGGGAATTGTTTTTAAAGCCTCACATGGTTTTATAATAATTTTGGATGGATTTTCAGTCGAGTCAAACAAGTGCATCCCTTGCTTCATGATTTTGTTGAAATTAGCACTTATTTTGGTTAAACAATATAAAACTTTAGTTTTAGAGTAAATTGCTTTCTCCAATTTTTCGTCGAATGTCAGAGGTTTTTCTTTCAAAATCTTCATGTTCTCTTCTTCAGAGTTAGAAGAGTTGGATATTGATTCCTCTTCTTAGCCGAAAAGCCTTGTTCCTATCATTTGAGCTTGTATAACCAAACAATTTTTACCAGGCAATCGCGAATTATAGACAGTAACTGCAGTTGATTCGTATTTTCTCCCAAAATTCAGATATTGCATTAATCCTATAAAATTAACGTTGCGTCTTCCATTAATTCTTTGGATTAGAGAAATATTTAATATTTTTCGCAAATTCTAAATTTTATTCGTTCATTTCTCCAATAACGAAGAAAATACACCTTCTGCAGTTAGCAAATTTCCATTTCGACTGCATAATTTTTGTAAGCCAATTTTTAAGGCTACACGGTACCCTTTTTCAAAAAAATTTTTAAGAGACAGTTACAGTAAAAATAATTAATGTTTTCTGTTTAGTTATATTATTAAGCTGATTCTGTAAGTAAAAAGTCAGTTTGACCAGCCATTATTTTACAATTTTAAAAAATTTGGAATTTTTGAAGTATTTTCAAACTTTTATAAAATACTCAATTTTTAAAAATTTTTAGTCATTTTAAGTTATTTTTTTTCTTAGGTTATTGCAAACAAAAGTTAGTATAGATTTAAAAATCTAATCCCTTGTTGATTTTTAATAATTATTTTTCTAGAAAAACCTGGAAGAAAAACGATATTTTTAAAAATATCAACTTTAGCATTTTTTAGAAAAATAACTAGATATCTCAGCCCTGTATCCATACTAACTTTTTTAGAACATACGACTGGAAGTATATTCAAAAAAAATTCAAGGCTCTATCTCGAACAGGAAAAAAGCCTTAGGAATAAGAAAACACATTATACCTTCAAAATTGAAAAAAGGTCGGAGAAAAAAACATTTAAAGTTTGTAAAGTCATAAAACAAAAACTTATAATGCCTATAAAGCTCTAATTTTTTAATATGTTATTTTCCAATGTATGTTCTGCATTAAAGCACTATTTTAATTAAATATGACTGAAAATAATATTTTTAATTCCAAATATATTTTTGCATAATATTGATAGCATTTGTTAAGACGTCAGTTTATTCAGCTTTATCTAATATTTTCACAAAAGTTTAGAAACACAAAGCACTTATGTACAAAATAATAATGGTACTAATTTAAGCTAAAAATAGTGAGGTTTGCACATAAAACTTAATTTTTTTTAGTTTTAAATCGGGGCAGTTTAGGAAGTTTTAGCTCTTGCCGTACGACTTTAAAATACTAAAATATATTACTACAATATGTTTAGTATAACGTAGTTTGGTACATCAAGGAAATATTCAGTTATACCTGCAACATTTGAATTTAGAATACTTGTATTCGGATGTCTAATTGCAGAATCATCAGAGGACTGATTTTTAGATATATCTTTTTTAGTAGTATTCCGTCTCTTCGAAATATTGTTTCTCACAACAACCTGAGAATGCATTTACCATGGCATTTTCTCTATAGGAAAAAATTAATGACAAAGCTTTCAAGTTATACAAACTACTTTCAAGCAAAAATTGGCCATGAAATTAATCTTAATTAATTAATTATGAGAACTCAAAAAACTCAAAACATAATCAAGCAGAAATGATTTTATTAATGAAAATTGGAATTAATAACCATTTCAAACTAAAAGCTCAAAAATATCTTACTTTTGATTCTGAGTGGATTAGAAAGAAGGTTGCAGCTGTTTTTGCTTGCCTGAATCGAAACCGGAAATTTAAATCCGAAGCCGGAAGTGTGAGTTTTCGGTTAATTTTCAGCTGCAAAATACGATATTTATTCATTTAAAATATTTTAATGAATCTTTTTCCTGATTAGTGAACTTATAACTTTATAACTATTAAATGTTTTAATAGTTATATTTCGCTATCAAATAACCAACAGTTTACTGATTGCAATGTTTGTTTTGATTTCAACGAGTTGCTATCGTTTAATCAGTTGCGTTCAAAATTAGAGCTCTTTAGATCTTTTTTATTTGTACTTTTGTATAGAGTTCTAGTTATTTGTTTATTAAATTAAGGTTATCATGCGAAAAACAAGATCAGTGTGGGCAAAAAAGAAGAGATTTCCTGAGAGCAGAATTATTTGGAGATATATTGAAAGGAAATGGACGGATCTTCCAAATCCCTTCTTAATTCTATTAAAAAGACTTTTATGGATATTTGCCATCAAAATCTTTTAAGAAAATGTCCTTACGGGAAAACTCAGAACTGCAATGAAAGTTTTAACAATGTTGTGTGGAGTGTAATTCTGAAAGAGACATTTGTTGACCTACAAACATTCTGCTTAGAGATTTATATTTCAGTAATGCTTTTTAATTCTGGATTTGCTGGTCTAATATCTCCACTTTAGAAGTTATTAAGGAAATTAGAACCTGAAATGAAGGGATATTTATGGTACCTCGACACTACGAGAAATGTTGATTCAACGAGGCATTCTAAACCAGATAAGAAAAAAATATGGCCCTTCAAAAATGTAAAAGTTTGAAGTATGAGGTTTAGAACGGCACCACGCACAAACCTGGAGAGTTTTAATACCGTTCTAAATCTTTAAAAAAGTTTTATTGCTACTCTAAACTTTATTTTTCATTTTCTGAAGAAAGCTCTTTTTGTACATAATGGTTCACGGTCACAGTGATATCTTTTAAATTAACTGAAATATTTTTATGATATTTTTTAAACTTGTTCTCCTTATTATAATAAATGCTTTGTGCTAAAAATAAGGGTAATTTCTCTCCAATAAAGTTATTTTTACATTTAATTTTATATGAATAATTTTATAAAAATAAAATCTGGGTTTTTTTATGTTGAACACCTGTATTTCATACTTTTACTTAAAAACTTGAGTTTTTTAGTATACAGCATAAATAAACATTGAAGAACCGTATTCCTGCAAAAGTTTTATTTGTTTTTGAAATATATAAATTTTTAAAGTTATTAGCATAAGAGCACATTTTTGCAATACTTTGAATCGGATTTCTCAATACTTTGAAAATTAATTTTTCAAAAAATTATTTCTGCTGCATTTTTATAGTTCTGCAAAATGCTAATTTAAAAAAACAAATAATTATTAAAGTCATATTTTAGAAAATAGTCTCCAAACACAGTTGGATAAAATAAAACTTTAAGATTTAGTTTGAAAGGAGGTGGGAAAAGATCGGTCTTTTTCCGCCCATCTGAGTCAGGAAAATTCAAGGTAGTTATTGGAGCTATATTATTATATCTATGGGAACTTTAGGTATTAATCCAGTGCTTCTCAAACTTTCAATAATGGCGACTCATTTTCAATCAAAATTTTAGCCCCCCCCCTTTATACAATAATAATGTATTGAATGCAATAATAATGATTTGGCAAAGCAAAAAACGATCTAATTATAAACGTACAAATTAATAAGAAAAGTATTTTAAAATTTTTATATATGAACTGTGTGTGTTAAGAAATTATATTTTTTTTTTTTTTCCAAATTTTTTAAATTAGAACAGATTGAAAAGGGGTAGCTTTTTCAAAAAAAAATATGATCTCACCCGAATATAAAAAAAATATACCAGAGTGTCAATTTCTAATCGTAAACCCCCCCTTTAAAAAATTTTTCCCTGAAAGACAAGCCCAGGGGTGTTCATTATTAAATTTGCTCTAGTTCTGTATTAATAAAAAAGTTATAAAATACCTTTGCGCAGAATGATACTTTAAAAAATTAAACTATCTGAAGTACCCGCTTTTCGAACGAGGTCATTTTTTTAAAAAAAAAAACATTCTTGATAACTTACTGAGTTGTCAAGAGAGTAAAAACCCAAATGCGCGACAAAGTTTCAAAAAAAATTGATATTTAAAATGAATGCTCATATTATAATTTGTTTTAAGCGAACTGTGTAATTTTAAGCCTCACAGAATTGGGCATTTAGAATTAATGTTAAACAATGAAAAATAATATAAAATTCCAATGAAGAATAATAGTGTTAATTTTAATATTTAAAGCGAGAAGGCTTCAAAATGTTTTATCCCGGGTGCAGATACACACTCGATACTAGCGTTAATGGTCATGCGGAGTGATTGAGTCACCCCAATCCTTTTTTTTTAATAGTTATTTTATTGTACACGATACAAATCGTGATTCGAGTGAATAATTTAACTAAGAAAAGTAAACTACCTATTCCAAGGACTTTTTTTAATTTTTCTTTGGTAACAAATAAACATTTTTGCCAGAATTAACGATTTCGTGATCTGTGCGTCCCACGTGACCACTTCCGGGTAAAAGTGTATTCATATGATAATATGTATGTTATGCTTAAAAAATTGTGTAAAACTTTTTTCATTATGCTTTATATGTTTGAGAATACTCAAAAAAATAAGTCTTGGCCAAGTAATCCTTCAAAGTGCCCCTGGTTTTCCAAATGTCATAAAATCTTTTGAGGGAAAAAGCGCAACAGAGAAATACATTACTTCAATTTCCCCTAAATGAGAAACAAACACATAAGAGAGCGGTCATAACTAACTGTACCGATAACTTAGAAGGTCAAACAGATTATCAGCAAAAACAGATTACACCTATAATGTGCAGTATTTCAAAAATAATCACAGTAATGAATTTTTTATGTTTCTAAATTTTTTCCGATTCTGGGTCTGGGATTTGTTTTTTCTCTGAAAGAGTAGTATGTTAGGTTTAAAAAGAAAACGTAATAAAAAAATCTCTTATCATGGGATTACAGCAAATCAAATAAAAGTTTTTTTATTTGGTTATAGGATCAAAGATAGCTAATTAGGTATTGAAAAAGTTCTTATTTTTGAGAGATGACTTAATATCGCCTATAAATTATAACAGAGTAAAAGTGCATTTTTTATTATGTCTGAAAATATTTGGTTTTAATTCATTATAGAGTAAATTAATTATTTTTTAAATCTTTTATTTTCGATATGCTCGCGCCCCCCCAGGGGGGCGTGCCCCACAGTTTAAGAAACACTGTATTAATCTATACTTTTATTCAAAAATAGTAAAGAAGAAAAATAGCGCCCAACAAAAAAAAAACATCAAACTTGGCAAATTCGTTGAGTTTTGTGATTTTAAGCGCTTTTTCTAACTTTCATTAAAAAAAGCTGTTAAGCGCTTTAAGTACCACTACAAATTTTTGGTCTGTCAAATACTACAATACTAAGGCTTTTAAACATTCATTCATTTGTTTTGGTGCATTGAGCGTGTTGATGCGATACGAAACAAAATAGCTTGTCCACGAATCGGTCAGATTCATACTTCACCTCGCGCATGTCATATTGTGATACAAATATTTCTTTTCTATTGTAGCCATTAGTTTACGTAGTATCGTATGCGTTTTGTGTATTTTATTAAAAAAATAATGCACTCACGAACACCTCAACCGATCGGGGCTGTACTCTCTTAAGGTAAATTGAGAAGATACCTCAGTTGTTCGATTCCATTTGAGATCACGACACACAAGTTCAAAAGTATATAACATATGGATAAGAACAGGTATAGGTCATAATCCAAACGCTAAGAGTAGTTGGCAGCTGTGTAGATGATGCATCTGTACTTTGGTATTTGGGAGTACTGACACATAATCACACTCAGACAAAAACACCAAGTCTTGGATATGCTGATACACTTCAAGACGCTGCTACTGGATGGTCCAATGACGATTCAGACAGTAAAAGTGAGAAGGAAATATAATTGATGAGACATTTGTTATAAATAGTTTAACATTGTTATTTTTTTCCTGTTTCTATTAAAAAAAAAAATTGACCCCCAAAATTTTTTTTATTTTGATTGAGTATCAGTAAGTTAAAAAATACATAAATGAAATTTGGATGGGGGAAAAGGGATCTTTTCCCTCCCTTGACGGAAAGTTTTTTATTTTACCATTGTATAAGAACTATGTTGCGAATCCCCCGCCAGGCTCTCTCAATTTTGAATTTTTGTTTTGCAGCTTTCGCCCATGCTCAGGATGCTCAGGTTGCTCAGGACTTGGAGGAGGAGTGTGCAGAAAAAGCGGGAGAATGCATCGGAATTCTCTTAGCGGCCGTGCTGGAGGACAACAATGAAGAAGAAGTCTGCTCGTAAGTCATTTGGATCTTTCGGAAATGTGCTTTCCTCCATCGATTGAGAGAGTAAAGTAGACATTTTCACTTCCTACTTCTTTCAATGATCTGCACAGAAAGGCAAAATGTTTTCAGAAATGGATAGAAAGAAAATCGGATCATTTGCACTGTATTGACAACAAAGGGTGATGCATGATGAGAGTTCTTTACAAACATTTCTTCGCAATATCTACTTTACTGTCCTCTGAGTATTCTAAGTAAAAAGTAGAATTATCCATTTTTGCATTTTTTACTCTACCATTAGCTGCCCTTTTAACAAGTTTCATCAACTTAGGCTTTTTTTCATATTTTAATTTTTGTGATTTCAAATTCTGATTCTAGTGTATTGACTGCATCTCAAATGACGGAGTAGCCCTTTTCTCCTCATCCCGCTCTCTTTGTGTTTGTACGAACATTGAGATATGTCAAGAAAAAAAAATGTCATCCCACTGCCCAAAAATTGGTATGAATCTGTTATAGCCCAAATTCCCAACCAAATATCCGATATTTTTGATGGCTCAAAAGAAATTTTATAACATTATCCTGCTGTAGAGCACTTTCGCATATCCTGTCAGAGATAACCATATTTCAATTGGTAAATCCCTTAATGTTTATAGCTAAAGATTGCGCGAATATTGCAATTACAAAAGCGATCTCTACTAGGTAGGCCAGTGTTCCTTTTTTTGTCATTCCAGTCCGTGATTCTGGGATCTAATTTTTTATGCAAAATTACTCTATTTATATTTGCAAATAGATACAATTTGAAATCATTTATACTATGAAGTGACGAAATGAGATCCCAGGGTCCCGCACTGGATGTCATTCTACGCAACATCACACCTATTACTTATAAACCCTTTATTCTACCGACGGTACTTAGAACTACCACTCACTTTAAAGAACACAGTACGATTCAATTGACAAAAATTGGGTAAAAATCAAATCTAATTTTTTTAGTCTAAATTATTTTTTATACACTTTTCTATAACCTCACAAAATTTGAAAGCTCTAAACTTAAAAAACGCAGAATTATGATATCTTTTGTTCGTTTTTTCACATCCCTATGGAAATCAAAATTTTAAACTGACTTATCTCAGAAAGGTAAAATAACTAGTTTGCCTTCATTTAAAATGCCAAGACCTTTTTTTCTATTGTTCCTAATGCGTTGAATTTTTTTTAGGAATTGCTAATAGTACATGTAAAAAAGTTGGTATGCATTTTTGAGTCAAAGCATTACTTATTTTTTAAAAAAAAAATTGAACTAAGAATTTATACATTTTTCAAAGAATTTTCAATGAGCATTCATAAAAAGAAATATTGTACAAATACCAATCATATTATCACAAAACCGATACCAACTTTTGTTATACATAGTTAGAAGTACTTGTAAATCACAAATTTCATACGTGTGCGTAAATTTTTGTAGGAGGATTAGCATTTTAAAATCACTTCACAACTTTTGTTTTTTCCTTAAAAAATTAAATGGCTAGCTTTTTATAAATTTTTGAGCACAAAAATGGTTTAACATAACATACACACATAGGAGAAAACCAAAAAAATTTTGAAAACTCTTAAATAAAAACTTTTGTGTAAGTCGTACCCTGTCCCCTTAAAATGACATAGATTAACCATTTTTACAAATACTCTGTAAATACTTACCAGGAATATTCTTTTAAATCCACTCTTCCAAGATATAGGGAAGCACGGGTTCTAGTATGAGTATTTTAGTAGGGAAGGCGAATAGTTTTATAGCAGAAATTGCGTTTTCAACTGACATTTTAATCGGATTGCGAAAATTGTTATTTTTGTTCCGAAAAAGTAGTTCATGTCAAATAGTAAGGATCTTAATTTTTTTGTATGTTAATGAAAATCATAGAAAACAATTTGACTGTTTATTTTAAGCGAACGGTGTGCACACATTGTTAAAGCTTCCAACAGAAAATCTAAACTAATTTTCTTAGCTTTCAAAAATATATAAGGACACCAAATCACTTTTTCCACATTCTAAATCGAAGTAGTTTTAATTAAAACTCGTGCAACCGTGGCTAGCAATTTGAAATAAAAGAGATAAATACACTGATGGCCACCGTAAATGCTACACCCTGAAGGAAGCATGCAAATAACATGACATTTACAACATACATTAGTGGAGGTGAGATATGCAAATGATTAGAATTTCAGCTCAGACACACATCACACACGCCTGTGGCGCCACCTCAAAGAGCTATTTAAGGCTTGAAGATTTCGACGATATCAAGTTCGGCAATTGTGTTTTTCTTGTGGTTTTTTCAAAAAAAAACGATCAGTTATGTCTCGTAGAAAACAGCGATCAGCTTTTGATCAAGTATCCGAGTTCTACAGAGGAAGGATAGTGGCATAACGAGATTGTGGATTATCTTTCAGGGAAATCGGTAGTCGTGTTGGACGAAACCAAACAACTGTAATGTGGATATGTGACCGTTGGATGCAGGAGGGTACGACGGACCGACGTGGTCAATCGCATCCACCTCAATGCACCACTTCACGTGAGGACAGGCAAATTGTGCGCATGGCAGTGAAGGATCACGCAGTCACATCACGAACCATAGCACAGCACATTGAGTCTGTAACGCATCATTCAGTGTCTGCGCGTATCATTCGACGCCGCTTACAGCAGAGTGGTCTGTCCTCAAGACGTCCATTGCGTGGTCTACCCTTGACGCAGAACCACAAACGTTTTCGCCGCCAATGGTGCGATGAAAGAAGGATGTAGGTGGCAGAATGGAATAAAGTTGTCTTTACTGACGAGTCACGCATCTGTCTGCAACACCACGATGGTCGAATTCGAGTCTGGAGACACCGTGGAGAGAGGATGCTGAACAGCTGCGTTATGAACCGCCACACTGGTCCTGCACCTAGTATTATGGTATGGGGCGGTATAGGATATCACTCTGCACTTCTGTAGTAAGCATTGCCGATACTTTAAACAGCCAGTGCTACATCTCCGTGGTGTTGGAGCCAGTTGTCCTTCCTTACCTTCAGGGCTTGGCCACAGCCATATTTCAACAGAATAATGCGTGACCACACGTGGCACGCATTGTCCAAAGGTTCTTCGTCAATCACCAGATTGAATTGCTTACCTGGCCGGCTTGCTCTCCGGATCTTTCGCCGATAGAAAACATGTGGTCCATGGTTGCTCAACGATTGACCCAGATAACACCCCTGCTGCCACACCAGATCAACTTTGGCAATCTGTGGAAGCTGCTTGGTCTGCTGTACCCCAAGAACACACCGAAAGTCTCTTTGAATCAATGCCGAGGCGTGTGGCAGCGGTGATCTCCAACAATGGCGGCTACTCTGGCTACTGATTCTGGCAGGAACCACACTTCACAAAAGTCTATAAATTTAATCATTTGATACTTGGTCAACATGTTATCTACAAAATAAATTTTGTTGTGCTATCTCTTGTCTTTCTTGGTGTTGCACTTACGGTGGCCAGCAGTGTAATTTCGAAGATCACCGATCAAAAAAAAATTTTATTCTAACTTTGTTATTTTAAAACATAAACAATCGAACCGAACACCGGTGTTGCCATTCTCAAAAATACCAAACAGCAATTGAAAAATAGTAACACAATTTTATTACTACCGTTGCCATCTGAAATTTAAAGTTTGTAATATGTAATTAAAATTAAAAATGATTAAATAATGTATTTTCAACAGTATATAGTTAATTTTACAGTTGAATATTTTTAATTAGTTATAAGGTCTAACGGATTAAATTTTCCAAAGTTGAGTATTTTTTTATGTATATTCCTTAATTTTCAATGAAGTGTCTCAAAAAAAAATCTTGCATTAAAAACTGCAGTAAATCATGATGTGGTAGATAAAGGGTTAATTGAATGTAAAAAAATTTGAATTTCTGTAAAAAAAATTCCGCATGGATATACAATTTAAGTACAAGATTGCTGCCCTTTTAATTTTATTACCTTTTTCACTCTATGTGATGCCAATTGATTCTTTCTGTTTTATATCCCTTATGGATCGGACGCATTTATGTTGGAATCCATTTACCTTTCACTTCCTCCACTTTTTCTATATTGTAATTTTCTGAAATATATGTATTCATTATGTATCTTTTTTATGTGTATGTAAGCTAAATTTAATATTTTATTAACTTTTTAGTATTCAAAAAAAGGATTCGAGAGACGAAATTTTGTACATATATACACAATTTTAAAAATAATACATTTTTTAAGGAAATTTTAAAATTTTACTCCTTTTGTATACATATATATTTATTTTTTTCTGAAATTTTTTGTGATACTCTTAAGAATGTTTTAAGCAACTTTAGAGATCGTGATTTTACAATAACTTAACTAGTTTTGAAGGAAAAAAAATAAAATGTTGATACGCAAGCTAAATGCAACGAACGACAAAGCCAGTATGTCCCACATTTTAATTTTTTTAAATAAAAGAATGTTTAGTTTATAGCAAAATGGAGCCCTAATTTTGTTACATGCATTATATATAACACACAGAAGAAAAATGAAAGAGATTGGTAAATAATTGTGGCAGAAGCAGCCTTTTGAATGCACTAATGTATCGAAAAAACACGAAGAAAAATCGCTTTAAAGATTGTAAATCTAAAAAAAAATTATAATATGCTCAAATAAACTTAAAAAACCATTTTACGGCATTCACTATATATTTTTACTTAAAAGTAATTGCAATTTCAAATTATTTCAACCCATATTTATTTTGTAAATGATAACTTCTTAGAAAGTAATAATTGCATAAGAAAGTTAAAAACAAATGTAAATTTTTTTAATGTAAATTTTAGTTTTTTTCTTTACATAATATTATATTTGTATATAAAAAACATATGATCAATAAGAAATGAAATTATGAAATTGTTAATGCAAAATTCCTGAATCAAAAAGTCTTAATTGCACATATTTCACAAAGAAATAAAAATTGCATTAAGTAATACTTCAGAAATATCCTGCTTTATTTGTAACACCTTTCTTTTTTATAGTTATTCTTTCTCTTTTTAAAATAATTTTTTTTTCAAAAAGCTTTTTTTAAAACTTTTTTTATCTGAAAAGAAAGTGTGGTTGAATTGCCTAATTTGTTTGTTTACACTTTTCAATTAAAGATTTTCAGAGCCTCTAATTTTTAGGCATTCAAAAATGATACATCCATCGGAAGATAACAATGCAAAGAATATGACTAAATAAAAATACTTTTAAAAAGACCCACACTTTTAGGGTACCGAGTGTTTTTAAAGAAATTGCGTCTACTACAATATGGGAAATTTTCTAATAAATTGATTACAGGGAAGAAGAGTTGTTATTTATAAAATAATTCGGAATTTTGAAGATGTGGGATGTAAATGGATGTACATTGCTTTAACCACATATATTTATTTTCACAATGGAACTTTCCCCATCATCCTTTTTTATTGTTACGAATTTCGTGAACTAAATTTTTAAAAAGCAGTGTAAATATATAAATTATATCTTTACTAGCTGGTATACCCGTTCTTCGCAGGGATGAACTGAAGAATTAAACAACACAGATTGAAGGATAAAGAAGTTTTTAATGAGTTAATTTTACGTTAATTGCAAATTAAACAAGAAAAAAAGCTTTTTGCATATCTCAGCTGAACGAAAAAAAACACCTTTGTTAAATTTTAAGAATGTAGATCTAATAGCAGATAAAAAGGCTTTTTTATTTATAACTCCCCGTAACATTCTTGAGGGTCGATTTTTGAAAATACCTCTCTAAGCTGATCTCTGCTCAGCAAATGTAACACATTGTTAAATGTTTTGTGTAATGAACGCTTAAAATAGTGTAAATAATGTATATATCTGAAAGTGTAATACATTAATATTACTTTATGGTGTATTTATTTTATGTTAAAATTGTAATAATCTCAAGCAACGCCATTTCTTAAATTATGATGGTGATTCAATAAAAAACAGCGAAATGTTAACGATAGAGTCAAGTTGGCAAATGTCTAGCTACTTTCATAGCTCGAGCTTTATTAGAGCTTTGTAAGACCCACCGTGTAGGGGTACGATGCACGTTAATGCTTTATCTTCCACATTATGATTTACTGCAGTTTTTTTTTCATGCAATATTTTGTTTTTGATCACTACATTGAAAATTAAGGGATATACATGAACAAAATACTCCACTTTATGAAATTTAATCCGTTAGAGCTAATAAATTAATTAAAGATATTCCACTGTAAAATTAACTATATAAACCGTTCACTTAAAATAAATAGTCAAATCGTTTTCTAAGGTCTTCATTAATATGCAAAAACATGACACTTAAATTTTGACGAACCATTTTTTCGGGACAAAAATAATAATCTTTGCAATCCGATGAAAACGCCAACAGCTGAAAACGCAATATCTTCTACAAAACTATTCGCCTTTCGCCGCTAAAATACTCATCATAGAACCCGTGCTGCCATATATCTTGGAAGAGTGGATTTCAAAGAATATTCCTGCTAAGTATTGGTAGAATATTCCTTCTAAGTTGGTGTGGTGTAGTAGTTAGGAGAAGGGGGTGTCAACTCAGGTGTCGTCCACATCACTTAACCATGGTTCAAAATTACGTGGTCCGTTGCAAAAGCCCTCGTGTAGCTGAACAGTGCGACATTATAATATTCACCCACTCACTCCAAAAAATACAATACAGTAGTTATTATTTTTATACTTAAAAAATGCAATATAATTAACGATATAATTATATCTAACGTTATAATTATATTAACATTTATTATAGCTTTATAGTTATCTACAAACCACAAACAAATTATGTAGTGGGAAAGACAAAGTTTATTTACTTTAAGTACCAGAAGCAATAAAAGTATTTATTTTGATATAAGCGTTAATTTCTTACGGTTCACACATGAAAAAAATCAATAGTAGCCTTTTAAATAAAGAAAGATTTAAAGCAACCTCTCCCTTCAAAGCTTCGTTTTATTCTGACATAAAAAATATGGATTACACTGAGCACAGAAATAAATTAGAAGCCAGCGCCTTACGTAGACAAAACAATTTTTTTTTCATAAATAAAAGATAGATATTGCTGTAGTGGTCTTTTTTGCAGCGCACGTCATAATTTCTTGCAGATGGTAGTATTGTTTCCTACTTACTGCAAATATCGTATATTTTTTGGGCACTTCAACTAATATCTTTATAAATTATAGCCTATGGTATAAATTATAACCTATGTGTTATTCTGATGTATAAGCTATATTACTGTAAAGTTTCATTAAAATCCATTAAGTTGTTTTTGCGTGAAAGACCGACAAACATCCTCCCAAACTTTGCATTTATAATATATATCTAGATATCATACGTTTGTATTACTCTCTGTTGTATTTATTTTATTCTAAAATTCGCTAGCAGAGCCGCTTCTTACATTACAATGGCAATTCAATGGAAACTTGGCGAAATCTTGGTAATAGAGTCAAGTTGGCATCATTTTTGGGGACCCTTTGGATTCTTCTGGAAGTTAGTGAAAAAAATCTACTAATATCACGATCTATGACGCAAGCGGATTTTTCTCCAAAGGCCTTTGAGGCGTTTAAGTAGGAAGTCGATTGTGATGAGTTTTTTTTGTTTTGACCGTTGAAGAGTAGAATTGATTTGACCGGGAAGAGTCAACCAGAGATTAATTATTACGGTACCTGTTTTTAGGATGAGGGAGTGCTTGTGAATAACCTTTAACATACTTGTATTAAAGGCATTGATAGTTGTGTCTGAGCACCGTAGATGGTATGAAGTTCTGAGATTTACTCAGCGCATTTGAGTGTTGTATCATGTATTTCAAGTATTGTTTTCCAACAATAAGTTTCCATCGCTCTTGGACATCGTCTTGTTCTCTGTGACTGATTTGCATAAAACCCTCGAACCCCAATCAACGTAACAATAATACTTTTCAACATTGGAATTTTTTTCCAAATAGAAGAACCAGACTCCTCGAAGGAATTAGTCGAAAATAAAGCTTTATTTCAAACCAAATCCTATTTTTGGAGTTTACTCCTTAAGAATCGATTTTCATGTAAAGCCCTCCGTATGGAAATTTTATGAGGCGTGCAATTTGCACAAGCGAACAAAAAGCGTTACACTTTCTACGCATGCGAGTCGCTGTCGGAAGGAAGCAGAAAAGAGTTCCTACTTTTTCGTCGTTTTTAGAATTTCGATCCTTCTCTTCTTACCGAAATCAGACAAAAAATAATTACAGAAGCAAAAAGATCATTTATTTTACCATGATATGGTATAATTAATTATTCTTTTTTTATGTGTACAAAATAACGGTATTTTGCATTTTTACGATTTTTTCAAAAATGTGTCAATGTTGATGTGTTTTTATGAAAAGAATTTTTCAATCGTTCTCTACGGATTTCTTATCATTGTAATGAATCGACATTGTGTAGTAAAAAAGTTCATACTTTGGTCTCTTAGAATCAGTGAATAAAAGATAAAATCGGGAAATTTTTTTTACGTTTTTTCGAAAAGTATTCAAAATTTTTATTAAACATTTAATAACTTCGTCATTTACTTCGGAGCCAACGCCTCAGTTTTTTAAAACATAATGTACTCAATATTGTTATATGTAACACATTCCATCATGGGTCTTATAACAAACTAACTCTCAACCCCATCGAAATGAACTCAAAACACTTTTTCACCTAATAGGGAACTGAGGGAAATGACAAGTTGCTTGCAAGAAGTCGTAGACAAGTGCATGGAAGAAGAAAAGGACGACGAAGTCGACCAAGATCTCCGAGAAATCAACAATTTGATTGCAGAAAATTGCCCAGCTGTCGCCGGTAAGTTCGCCGGGTTCATGGATCTACCCTAAAATATTACCTTTTGTTCCACAACAGGATTTATTTTCAGAATGTTTATTATTCCACTGTTTATTCTAGCACAAAAATCATTTATTTTTATGCATACAAATTTTCATTGATTCCAATACAACCACTTCATTGTTTTTTTTTCCATGCAGCACTATCAAATGGCGCCGAGAAGGCGTCCAAAACGGCTCTTGCTATGTCGACGACCTTTGGCGAATAAAGTAATTGATGGTCCGTGAGGTTTAGGTCTATGTTGTGGATTTTAGCCAATATAGAAAGTCAGTTATAAATATGTTTAGGAGAAAGTTGAATGCTGGGACAATGAGGACAAGTTTTAAAACTTTTTGGCCATCAAGGCATATTTCCACATCTTTAAAGTGACTTTAACGTAGTCTGGCTATGGTGGTTGAAATGAAGCGGTTACAAATAAGATCTGGAATGATGTGCTTCTTGACTGGATGGGAGGCGAGTTTACGCCTGGCTATTGCATCAGCATCAGTAAGAGTAAGGCTATTTGAAAATTGAGGGGAATTTCGGGCCTCTTTGGAAAGGTTATCAGCCTGCTCATTGCCGAAGATGTCTGTGTGGACCGGTATTCATTGCAAACTGCAAGTTCTTTGGGCTACAACTACTCTATTAATAAGATCATTTTATACCCTGAGTCAGTAAAGAATTGCCCCTCTAAATCACCTTCAAAATAGCGCTGATCGTGAAAATTAAATATGTCATATAGGCTAGACTTCTGCCTGTTGGTCTTCGGAAGGTATTTTGTTTTCCTTCTACTACCCATAGGGGGATTGAATGGATGGAGATTTCTCTATCTGCCACCTAGGGACGCACCCTCTAGGGGCTACAGGTTCCCTAGAGAGAACCCCCTTGTCTTCTGGAACATTTCCCGAAATCCGGACTGAATTGTGAGAGTTTCCTTCAATACCTGTCGAGCAAAGGGAACTTGGCACCGTCTGCTCTTCTCTCAAATCTTCTTTTAAACCACGATCTGTTTCAGTTTTGGTTACAGAATGTTCTCGTGCGTCCCCTCTTTTTCTGTCACAAGGTGAAAGCAAACGGATGGTCTCGTATTCGTGCCACAGAAGATCCTCCGTGTAGAGGAGCACCGGAAACCAGTAGGCGTGGTATAGAATTTTAGAGAAAGGGATGTCTGTTCTGGTCTTGGTCACTCTTGACCGCTATCCAAAATGACCATCACCATTCACCGTGTAGTGTCTTCAAAGCGCGATATTAATAAAAAGTAAATCCTATCTATTATTAGTTATTAAACTCTTTAGCAATATTTTTGAAAGGTCATAGCCAAGAATAAGACGGCATAAAATGGATTGATTGATTGAATATTTCACTGTTCAACTACACTGTTCAGCTACACGAGGGGTTTCGGCGACGGACCACGTCATTTTGAACCATGGTCCAGTGACGTGGACGACACCTGAGCTGGCGACCCCTCTCCTAACTACCACACTACACCAACGGGAGGACGTTTCAGCTCTCGACAGATTTAACGTGAATCGCTGCCCTACACGGCGGGTCTTTAGTGGTACTGGGCTGGAACTCGTGACAATGCAAGCCACGATACGATACCTATACCACTCGGCTCCCGCGGCCACGGTATACAATGGAATTCTGAGGAAGGTAAGCGCTGGTGCAGAAGAAGAGTTAAGGTATTAAAAATTGAGCTGTAATACAAGTTTCCACAGAGGCATTCATTTTGCTTGTAATTTCTGTTTCTAACAAAAGAAAATACCTCTTTCCTTGGACATCTAGACTATTTTTAAAAAATGGAGATACCTTTTTTTTTTTTTTATCAAAAGATCCTTTATAAAGGAATATTTTTGGATCCCATTTGCAGAAAATAAATAAGTAAGCAATAGAATATGTGATCTTTTCTGGAGGAATGGTGATTCGGGTAGAGGAAATTGTATCAGCAGGAATATCATTCGACCTCAAAGGATTTCTCTGATTTTGAAGTGCAGGAAGGACACCCTATGCAGTAACAGGAGGGAGTTTTATAAAAACAGCCTGTGTATTGACGAAAACAACGGGTCTCATGAATATGAAAGTTATAAATACAGAAAAAAAATTCACACTGAAATCGTTGAGTAAGCAAAAATAATAATAATAATAATAAATTCACATTAGACTTATTTCGTATGAATATGAAAATATAAGAGCACATAATTTTGATGTGCAAAGAATTCATAATGACTCTTTAACCCTTTATCTAGCGCATTATGATTTACTGCAGTTTTTTTCATGCAATACTTTTTTTTTAATCTCTACATTGAAAATTAAGGGACAAACATAAACAAAACACTCAACTTTGGGTAATTTGATAACTTAGAGCTAATTAATTAATTAAAGATATTCAACTGTAGAATTAATTATATATACACTTTTTACTTAAAATAAATAGTCAAATTTTTTTTCTAAGGCCTTCATCAATATACAAAAAATAAATAAATAAGTAAAACACTTATTTTTTGACGTTAACTATTTTTTGGAACAAAATTGACAATCTTCGCAATCCGCTGAAAAAGCCGTCAGCTGAAAAAGCACTTTCAGCTATAAAACTATTCACCTTCCCCTCCTAAAATACTCATCTTAGAACCCGTGCTGCCATATATTTTGGAAAAGTGGACTTATAAGAATGTTCCTGCTAAGTATCGTCAGAGTATTCTTAAAAATGGTTATTCTATGTAATTTTAAAGTGAGTGGTACTTATAAGTACCGTCGGTAGATAAAGGGTTAACTGGATTTATTATACTAAACATAAAAATTAGAAATATATTTGTTTTGATTTTAGTTCAAATCCCAAACTATTGTTTTCTGTTAATTTTATCACTTTAAAGATGCACAATAGGATATTATCAATATGCTTTCATTAACCCGCAGTCACTCGCACCTGTTTTTGCTACCGTCCTTACTCGTGGGGTGTAGAGAACACCCCTAATTTTTAACGCGTGTATTTAATTATGAAAAAAAACTAAGTCAATTATGATATATATTTATAAAGTACAAGATGTTTTTCGTATTATACAAATAAAATTATTAAACTTATTGCCTACAAATGAGACTAATATTCATTTAAATCGTGGTTTCGCGCATTATTTTAGAATACTGGGAGGCTTTTCTTGTTGTTGGGGTGTACAGAACTCCCCGCGCGAGGGATCGCGGGTTATATAAGAGCAAGCCATTATTCTTCTAATTAAAATTTTAATAACGTACGAGAAATTACATTTCGAATAAGCTTCGAAAGACCTTATTGATGCTTCAATATACGAATGATATACAAAATAATCATGCGAATACAAAGCCTGCGAAGGGAAATGCGACGAGCTTCAAAAGTTGAGGTAGTGGGGCGGTATTGAAAACAAAAGCACACAATCAGGATAGGAGATAAGGCTTTCATTACAAAAGCATGCCAAAGCGCCATCTTACACCGGTCGCTGTTTTCTTTCACTTACCAGAACCAGTCTCATCTGCTCGTCAAGTCCAAGTCTCACAAGATTCTCTGGACATGCCCTTTAGGGAAGTATCTGGAAATATTATTATTTTTTTTTTATCCAACACCCGTGCTTGGCTTCTTGACCATTTGACGCCGAGCCTCCTGGTATCGACTGACGGTGTCATCAGCCGGGTATTCATCGAACCCAGTACATTGGAGCAGGTGGTCGCCATCCATTCTGGTATGCCCGCAGAGTGGGCAGGCCACGTTAGCAACTACGCCAAGCCAGTGGAGCTATACTCCCAAAAAGTCATGTCCGGTAGTTAGGCGAAAGCAGGCAAAAACCTCGGCTCTCTCCAGGTGCCCACAGTGGCTAGGGTTTCCCGTGGCTTTCCAAAACTCTTCGTTTTTTGGGTCATGACAGTATATTTGTCCATGTATGTGGAGATGAGCCTCTTTGCTTTTCTGAGGGTCAAGGGGGACTTCCAGCTGAGTTGACTCGGCTCTTTGCTTGGCTTTTTGGTCTTGGCGCTTTCATTGCCTTGGCATCCACCTTGTCAGGTTTAAACTTTAATCTATGTTTGTAGTGTGTATGTTCAGTCCTTTCTTTCTTTTAGAGATTGTCAACCGTGCTGAGACTCCTTCTCACTAGGAACAGCAATTAAAATCTTTCTCGCGATACTCCACAATTTGGGATAAATAACAAAGATGTCTTTTTAAAGACTAAATTGCTGACAATCGTTTCTAAACATTACTTTAAGGTATCCGACTACGTTAGGAACCGTGATTTTACAAAAGCGTATAAATGCAGGGGCGTCTTAAGGCATGGGCCAACTGGGGCCCAGAGCCTTGCCCTCGGTGGGGCCTCATTTCGTTCTCGATTCAGTCTTAATAAGATCATGATCCGGATAATTTTAATGTGGTCAAACACATTATTCCCTACATACTCTCCGAAAAACAAGGGATTTCAAACTGCATGTTAAATGGCAAAAGTGGCAAGATTGTATTATTATGTGATGACCATTGTCCATGTCTAGGCATAGACCTAATACAATAAACAACCATTCAACTCATTGAGTCGAAAGGCGGCCATCGGTCAAGACAGTTTATGAGACAGTGAGTCGTGCACATTTATTTATTTCAAATAACCGTTTGTACGAGTATTTAAATATAATGCACGCTTTATACTATCTACTTTTACACATCGGGCCTACTTTGCCTAAGGGTCCAGGGCCTCAAAAAATCTTGATTTCTCTGGGCCTAGGGCCTCAAAAAGTCTTAAAACGTCACTGTATAAATGGATAACATTTATGATATTTAGTGTCACTTAGTATGGAATACAGGTATAAAATTCTTTAGAAAGTATCATTACTATAAAAAAATATTTAAATGCAATATTTTGACAAAATATGAACGAATGACCTACTTTCAAAAAGTAGCTCTCCTTGTATGAAAAATGCTTCCATAATAATAATATTTTATATATATATACTTATATAAAGTAAAGACTTCTACAGAGAGTCTGAGCTAGGATTTTTGAAATATATAAATTAGAAGTGAATTTATCCATATTTTACTACAACAGACGGGAGAAATTTTAAGAAAAAAACGCAAATAATTTTTTCAATAGGTAGCAACTCTGAAAATATTGTGAATTTTTCAAAAATCCTAGTTCAGGTGCTGTGGATAAGTCTTTACTTTATATAAGAAAAATATTATTATAGAAAAGTTTTTCATAAAAGGAGAACTTTTTAGAAATAAGTAATACTAAGTTCCTTTTTTGCCAAAATATTGCATTTAAATAATTTTTTATTATAATAATATTCTTACAACTATTTTATACGTGTATTCTAATCTAAGTGATACTAAATATCACGAAAATTATCCATGTATGCGCTGTTTTAAAATCACGGTTGCGAACGTAGTCGGATACCTTAAGATCTCCGTTGGTGCCGATCAATTTCTTTTGTAATATGACACTTTTATTTTCATCGTGACCATGAGAATCCATTGCCTACCGTGCTATTACTATAGCCTAAGCATTCTCAAAAATATTTCCAAAATCTGAATAAAGGGCAAAATCTGAAAATAAGTTGAAATGTCATTTTCCAGGCAGAATCGGCAAAATTCGTGACGCAACATTGTACTCCTTCAGGGTTATTCTGCCAAAAACGCTGAAATGATGGTCCTTATTTTAATAAAAATTATGCTGTCACCATACAACTGCAAATTAATCTCTTTAAAATTAGTATATAAATCTGTTAAATTGGTAAGTTAATGTTTCCATTTGATTAAATTTTCTTTTAAAATTAAGGTACTAGCCTACAATCATGATTTTTAAAAAATGACAATATTTTTTATGATTTTATTTTGTAGGCTATCTTATTAGCTTTATAAAAATACCAAGTTTTTTTTATTTTTCATTCACTAGAACAAAAACTACAAGTGTTTTAATAACAACTGATACCATAATTTTACACAAGATGTCAAACTTTAAAATGCGTTTGACTCGAAATGTATTTTTTTCGAAAACCTCAAACGGGGACAGCGATGGCTCAAAAAGTGTTTAAAATAATTTGCTGAAATTTTGTTTATATGTTCTGTATAACAGTTGAAGTGTTTTAACCTTCAGATTTAGCAATCACTGTTTTATTACAAAATTTACAGTCCCTTAAGTGACAATAATCACTGATTTTTTAAGGCATTTCATACAATAACTAAGATAGAGTGATCTAGTTTTTGTAAAAATTAAAATATCTCTTATCCTGAAGGTCATTTTAAAAAGGAATAGCAAAGTAATATATCAAAACTGAAAAATTGAGAATTTGTTAATTTACTATTTGTACAAAGCGGGCCCCCGTTTATGTCATTTTTTGTCAATTTTTACCCACTTTTTCCTATTTTAGTAAGAGTAATTTATTTTTCTCTCCTTAATTTTTGCCTTTTTTTTTCTTAAAATGTACTAAACAAATCTAAAAACCACAAAAAATCTCCATATCTCCATTTTTTTAAGAAAAAGTAGTCGTAAGTAGTCGGATACCTTAAAGTCATGATCTGGTTTAATGAGAGCCACTATTGTGTAGACCTCCTCATTTACACCTCATGGACCTCCAAATTATTTTTTTGGTTTCAGGTCTTGGTAAGCCCCTGGGAGTCTCTTTGGGAATTACTGTTCTAGCTTATTCCAGAGCCTGTTTTTGCAGGCAATCCCAGAATCTTCCCATTTGTTTTCAATTTTCATTAACAAGTCTATATGGGGCTTTATCAATTACAGTAGCATAGAACAAGGACCTTACATCGAAGGGACTACTTGAATGAACTGCAGGCCCAAGCCTTGATTTTGTCTTCGTTATAATTGGGTCTTTTAGGATCAGCAACATGCACTCTTCAAAAGGAAGAGATACAGTTACTGGTAAAGTATGAAATGCCGGCATTCTATAGAATGCTGGACGTTTTTGGCAAAGTATTGCATACTTTGCCTAGGCATTGTATAGAATGCCTAGACAGTCTATAGAATGACCAAAGCCATTTAGGCAATGTATGAAAAAGGTTATGATAAGGCTATTATATCAATGACGTACGCTCCTAAAAATGCAAATGCTATTTTGACAAAATAATGAGAGTGCCATTATATAAAAATATTCAAAATAGGTAAAGGAAAAGGAAAGTTGTATAAAACAAAATTTATGTCTTTTTTGTATTAAAGAAAACTAATTTTCTTTTCGCATAAAAAACAAGATATTAAAATAAACCTATTCGTTGCAACATTGTAGGTTTGAATGATATTTTGAAATACATTTCATTATATTTTTCAAGCAAAGACAATGCTAATGTTGCTACATTCTTTTACACATACATTTGGCAAATCCTTGGCCACTTCCATTGGACTCAGCCATTGCAACTGGCAGGAGGTCACAATTCCAAGCAAGTTCTTAAGGCCCAAAGTAAATTGTGATTTTGCATATATGCTAAAGGCGTGGCGGGATGCCGGCACTAAAATTAACGTCGATAGTACTCAAGAGAGAGAAACAAGACTTTTATCCAAAACAGACAAAGATTTATTGTGATTAACATAGGTAAATAGCAATAACAATGTATCCATGAATTTTAGAAATAAAGTAAAATTAGACAAAGAGGCACTTATATGAAAAGGAGCACATTCTATAGACGACTGGGATCCACTCAGTAGGAGGGAACTCGTTGAGGAGATAAGTTGTAGGGGGCGCGACAATAGCAGAAGTGTAAAAGGTATCAACAGAAGCCATCCTATTTCCCACTCATTACAATATATTGGCATTCGGAAAAAAAATCACAATACTTTTTTTTTAAAAAATAATTTTCTGTTTTTATCTGGAAAGGTTCACAAAGGTGGATGTGCAGATCCATATCATAACATGTTACATTTTTGTATTTGGTTGAAAGTTCTTTCACAGAATTCTATCTCATCATCAGAATCTGTAACGTAATACTGAATAGCAGTGCTTTCCAACTTTTTTATCATCCGAACCGGTCAACGTTTGATAATTTTACCGCAGCCCGCTGAGGGTGAGACTCTGTTTATTTACGTTTTAAATTGCTTTGATTTAATAATTTAATTGTATTTAAACATGTTTTCAGAATAAAATTCAGTTGCACCAAAAATGAATATAAAGGGATTTCCATAGAAAGTCTCACAAGCACGAGAGAAATTCACCCTAGTAAATAAAATGGAAATAATTTAATGCTCCTTGAGTGATCCGATACCATTTGATCCCCTAAACGAGGGTTGGGAGCCACTGCTGTATGGTACTGACACCTTCTTTAACAGGTTAAGTGACTTTACTTTTATTATCCACAAACATCACACATCATAGCTTTTCAACAACCAATAGTACCTGGGTTCCTTCTTAGTAGTCATTTTGCCATTTTGCACATCAATTATTAACTTCTCGTAACTAATTCGAATTAAGCAAAAACCTTTTTTGCAGCATTAACCAGAATCTTGGATAGTTCTTCGTTGATTAGTTGCTTCATGTCTATAGACCAGGGGTCGGCAACCTTTTAGCTGTTAAATCACTCTAGCAATACGATTCAGCGTACCACACAATAGGGCATTTTTTAAACAATTCAAAAATTGACAAATTTGTGTTTAGTAGTGCAACACGCCACTGAGAATTGTACGAGTGCCATAGGTAGCCGACCCCTGCTATAGATCCTGTCTCCTTCTCCATTTTCATGCAGCGCAGGAACAAAACCAATTTTTTGTTGAATAAGTTTAAGTAAAATTGAGTATTTTGACACTTCCGAACAAACCACAGGGTACAACGGACACATTTTTAGCCTAAGACCCGTGTTAGAAGTCTCGTTTCTTGCCACGCAATGCTCGAAACGAATAGACTCTTATTTTGTAAGAAATTATAAAAATTGGGAATTTAGGAAGGGAACGCAATGGTATATTTTCACAAGTGGGGTGTAATGCGTAAGTAGTACCCAAGAGACTCTGGGGTCTGATCCCCCAAAAGAAAATGCAGATCTACACGAGAGCCTGATTGTGTCGCAATTCTGAGCACAATAACGGCGCTTTGGTGACTTGAATAACGTAGTTTTTAGATCCTTCGTTTATATAGCACTACTCGCTTTTTTAAAACAATTCTTTACCTCTTTAGTGAGCAGTGGCTAATACGTCAAAAGCCCTATTAAAAATTTTTTCTCAAAGCGGGTGTTGGATATTAGTCTATCTTTTGCCCTTATTGAAGCTAAAACGTATACAAATTAATATGGATGGCAGCACGATACCTTTTTTTTTGCATTTCATGTCCTCTGATGGGTTTTTTGGTGTAAATCTACAAATTGTAATTTGTTTACTATAAATAAAATTTCTGATATTTGGAAAAATTTCGACATGTCTTAAGTATACTTTTCTCTCATCTTAATGATTTAAGCAATTGTACAATTAAAAAAAAGGGTTTTATTTAGGTTTTTGGAAACCTTTAATACGTGGATAGAGGCTCTATACACTGCCCACCTAGAACAGAAAAATAACCTAGAAATTTTCGCTTTTCTTGTATTCGAGGGAGAGTATTTAGAATCACGTGAGAATGTTGGGGATGGGAAATATAAACAAACTTTGTTTACAATATGTGGTACAAGATTCTCAGGTTCGAAAATCTTTCATTATAGCTTTCCTTCTTGGAGAAAACGTTTGCATATTATTAAGTTCCACAGTAAATAGCTTATCAAATTTGGGGGAAAAAACTCATTTAAATTCTCAAAAATATTACTTTATTTATAACTTTTCATACTAAAATTAAATAAAATATAAAATGTGGATATATATCAAGTTCAATGTATATTCTAAGTATTCTATATATTTTCTAAGTAAGTATTCTATGTTGTACAATTATTCTCTATTATTATTAAATTACACTTTGTATTTAATTGTTATTGAATTAGCTATTACATAAATATTGTAATTCTTCATAAAAAGTTTATTGTGTAGTATGATTCATTATTTCTGTCCTGAAAAGTAAGTTAAATGTCCTAAATGCACGGTGGCTACCACCACCCAAAAATAAATAAAAAATAAAATTTATAGAGAAATAAAGTTTATAGAGGATGAGAACATTACATTTATCTATCGTAGAAAATTGTATCTTAGCTGCGTATCCGTTAAAGGGTTAAGACCTTCACCATTTTATTAAACACTGGACTTATACGGAAGGAATTTGTTTTTAGTAAAAGGTGAAAGTACGGACGGCTTTTCGCGATGTTTTTATGTGGTGAATTAGATCGACGGTGTAATATGTAACTATTAGCAGTTCTTAATCAGATGGAAAAATTTAAGATAACATGCTGATTTAAAAGTGGTGCTTTCTCTCTATTCATTTTGTTTACGTTTTTTATTTCTTTTAAATTTCAGAAGTGGAAAATGACGTCAAGGAATGCATTGAAAAAATCGAGGAAGAGGCTGTGGAATGTGTTGGAGATGCCGTATCACAGACATTGAGTAAAGTTCTTGAAGCCTCCAACGAGTTGGATATCGATTCCCTCAAGTGCTCGTAAGTATAATTCCAATTTAGCATATAACTGTATATTCTCTACCGAACAGGCTCTTTTCAATTCGATTCCAAATAATTCAATTCTTGTTTATCCTTTTATGTAGTGTCTTCAATAAAAACTTCACTGTATTTTAAATACTTTAAAATATAAAAAATCTAACTATGCATACAGTCTCAGACATTTTCGAAAAAGGTGAACTCTTATCTTTAACAGGTTTGCAAAGCATTTGAATTCGACATCCATCTAACTTTTTTGAAACCGACATATACACTCACTTCCAAAAGTTAAGCACGAAGATGTAAAATGCAACAAAAACTGCAAATACTGCTTTGATTGACACAAAATTTGGCTGTAAAGTAGCATATATATTTATACATAAAACAAAATCAATAATTATATACAGAAATGAAAACAATATTAAATTTTTGTAAGTTGTCAGTTAATGACGTAACGGAGACTTAAACAGAATTATGTATAAAGTGAAAATAAACAGCATAAAATGAAAAAAAAGACATTAATAGGGTATGTGATCCCCCTCATCTATATGCAAAGTTTACACCGTCTGACCATGCTTTCAATTAAGTGGCCAAACACCGCAGAATTAAGCAATCGCCATTCTTCTTGTAGAGAAGTTTCCAGCTCAATAAGAGTGGCTGGAGGGGGGAAACGTGAAGGTACAGCACGGCCGAGAGCCTCCCAAAGATTTTCAATGGGATTAAGGTCGGGCGAATATGCTGGTCACGCCATACGCGCAATCCATTTACTCTCCAGATAGTCATCGACGATATCAGCTCTATGGGGACGTGCGTTACCGTCCATTAAAACAAAAGTAGGGCCAACTTCTACAGAGTACAATCTCACATTGGGTTCTAAAAGTTCATCTCAATACCGGACATCCGTCACAGAACCCCGTTTAAAGATGTGCAGGTCGGTGCGGTATCCTAATGAAATCCCTGCCCACACCGTAATGCTTCCGCCTCGGAATGCATGATGTCAGGTGATGTTTTGGGACTGATTGCGTGTTCCTTGTTTACGCCATATCCTTATACGCTTGTCATCTGGATCCAGAGCAAATCTTGACTCATCAGTAAACATGACATTGCCCCAGTCAGACACAGTCCCACCCATCTGGTTCTTCCATAAAATTCCCATTGTCGCGCTGCACCGCTAATGTTATTGTTATTGTTAGAATCCTGTCTACGCCGCGCTTCCCTGAACCAGATGTACATTATAATATGAAACAATATAACAATATATATATACACACACACTATACAATTACAAACATTTTTCAATAAATCATTAAAACAAATAACCAAAGGAATTGTCGCATCTCAACGAAGTCATACATTGAAGTAAACAAATGCATGATTACAATTGTTTTCTCCATCAATTAAGAAAAAATTTTACAAGTCAAAAGTTCAAAAAAAAAATATATATAAAAAACACGTAGTGTCAACTTTTGCGGATTATAATTTTCCCCCCGGAACTTCTTTAATAATTCTTCCGACCACTTTTTGGGAAAAGAACATTAAATGAAAAATACAACCTGATTTTAGGGGTTGTCGGCTCCTACTAGGACTTCCAGCTACAGCGTGCTTTTCCCTTTTTCCTCTTTTCTTTTCCCGGTGTTTTGATCACGTCTGTCGCCTAAAGGGGGTTGTAGCTTCGGTTTTCCCCTGCTTGTTTGACTTCACCCATTTTCGGTCGGGCTCTGGTCCTGTTTCTTGTGCGTGGTCTGAGATTATACTTTTTTTATCTTGAACCACTACTCCTTCCTTTCGGTTTCTCTTCCTACTTATATAAATATTATCTGATGACAATGGTTTTTTATTTATTTTTTGGGTAAAGTCTTGCAACTTTCTTTTTTCCACACCAAGACCGCGATCTTTTATATTCCAATCTTTCCTGTCTTTTTTTTTAATTTTGTTTTATTACTGGAAAAGAGCTGTTGTGATCTGATAATGGTCCGCGCTTATCCCCCTATCTTGTGTTTCTCAATTTTTTGACTTCAGATTTACCCCTTTTTTTTTAACTCACGCTTTACATAAGACCCTTTTTTTTAACATATTGCATCATTTGATCTTCGTTGTAGTTTTCCAAACTACTTTTTTCCCCTGCATGAACAATGTTATCCGAGCTACCTGTTCCTATCTCAATCTCGTCACATTTCCTATGACGATATATTCTTATTTGATCAACATTAACGGAATTTTTTTCCTGACCTCCATATTAAACATTATTATTATTTCTTCTAACACTCTATACGGACCTTCAAATTTTTTTTAAATTTGGGGAAAATTTTATTTGCTCAATTTAAAGGGTGAGTTTCTCGGACCCAGTCATCCACTTTAATTTGTACATCACGTTGCGTCGATTATAATTTTTTTTCCCATCTTTCATGTTTAATTTTTTGTGTTTCGTCTAGCTTCAACAAAAATTTTTTTCAAATTTTTCCCAAATTCAGTTCCGCCCGAAACCATGACTATTTTCGAAAGGGGTAATCAACTTTCGCCCCAAAAATAATTCCGTAGGGTTTTCCCGTCGTTTCATTCACTGCATACGAACAGCATAACAAAGCCCAGGTAAAAAGGGGTTCCAAGTATCGTGTTGATCATTTACATAATTTGAATCATTTGCACCAGATCGCGATTTACGCGTTCGGTTCTATTTGCCTGAGGTCTATATACAACAGTCTTAAATGCCTTATGCCTATCTTTCCTTAAATGTTCAAAATTTTTGGGATATAAATTGGAGCCGTTATCACTTATTAATTTTATTGGGCCCAAACGCGATAAAAAATTATAAAAAAATATCCGCTTTTTAACGGGGGAGGCCTTTTAAGAGGTATAATTTCAGCCCATTTGCTGAAATGATCAATTATAAAACATATCGATTACGTCTCACTCTCGATGTAGGATACGGACCTAACAATTTAACGTCACTATCTTATTTGGATAATTTGATACAATCGGATTTAATCAACCAGCTGGTAACCTTTTTTTATAATTATTAACTTGGCACATATGGCATGTAGGCATATTGATCAATGAATTTTTCTTAGGAAATAACAAACGCCCCAAATTTTTTATGATACTTTTTAAATCTTCCCAAGTGTCCTAAATTTCCTGTCATGAAACCTCATTATTTCATTCTTTAAAGATTTTGGAATGTATCCCCATTTCACCCCAACGACGTTGCGTGTTTCGCATAAAAATTTCAACCTTCAAGCGGGTCGTACCCTCACATATCGTTGCATTAACCGAGTTATCTTCCGGTTTCTAAATATCTATAGATTGGACCCAATTCTGGGTCTTTTTGCTCTGTTATTAACTGTCTCGCGAGTAATTACATCTCTGATTATTGCACAATTAACTTTTTTTCCCATTATACTTTCCATAGGGTTCCTTGATAGTATATTCCACTGCATTTTGAGTTCCCGGGCTATTTCCCATTCTTATTAAATTCCGCTAATTTGAGTGCCCATCTGATATCCTCTCACAAATTTTTTTCCCTGGTTAAACGTGTTAAACGCGTGATCTGTAATAACTTTAATAGGCGTGATCCCAAAACGAATTTATTCAGCGCCCACACTACTGCTAGATATTTCTCTGTTACCGTATAATTCCTCTCCCCGTTGTTCAAAGTATGTGAACAAATTAACTGTTTTTCTTGATTTGAACTGCTCCCAAACCTTTTGAACTTGATCTGTAAATAACTCGAAAAGGGTTTTTGAACTCCGGCAATTTTTAAAAAACGCCCTTTTTTTTTGGTCCTTTACCGCGTCAATGCCTTCTGCGCATCAATGGACCGGGAAAATTTTTTTAAAATTTTCCTTAATATTTTAAAAGGGGGTCCCAAAAACAGCATAATTTTTTAAAAAATTTCGCACCATGGGACATACCCAAAAAAATTGGGTACCTCCCCTTTTAATTCCGGGGGTGTTTCATCTCGGGATCTAACCTTTTTTTCATCCCATTTTTTTTTTCCTTTCTAATAATTAATCCCAAATACTTAACACGCAACCAAATTTACATTTATCCTTATTTAATTCAATCCTATCTTGCAAAACGAAAAAAACCCCCCTTAAATGCTCAACAGTAATAACGATGGAGAAATGATAAGTTCCATGTAAACCTGAAACTTCTATCACCCGGGTTTTAGGATTAGGGCAATTGCCTTCGAAAATTTGGGGCCGCCCTGATAAGCCAAATGGCATCGCCAAAAAAGCGTAGGTGCCACACTACGAAACGGTCTTAAAAAAATCATGAGGTTTACTGATTTGAAAGTATCCATTCTTAATCAAGAGATGACATTTTGTCGATGGGGGTATTCGTTATTAAATCATCTATTTTAAAGTTAAGGGGTAGCGTGGATACTTCGTGACAATTTAGTTTCCTATGTCAACCGAAATCTATATGTTGAATCCCGGGCGTAACCCAAATTTTTTTTATAACACAACAGATGACGTGCGGGGTTGAATTGGGAAATATGGTTCCTTTCGAATTTTCTACATGATAATCGAGTATCCTTGTTTTGCCGATCATATCTGTGGGCCTGGAAAGTACGGGGACAATTCCCCTATCAATTTCATGGTATAAAACATAAAATAAACCTGTTTGTTTCTCACTGGAACCCTATTTCCGGTCCCCCTATTAAAATTTTATTTTTATTTCTTTTTTGAAATTGGTATCCCCCTTTTTTGAATCTCCCATCATCGTTCTGAAATCTATTCTATTCTCGAACCACTTTCTGACAGCCATTCTCATAATTTTATCTAGAATCATTTCTGCCATTATTTGGTCTACCCCAATTTCAGAATTTTTTCCAGTTTTTGGATTATTAACATTAGACAACCTATGCGCGTTTTGTCCTCTTTCCACATTATCACTTTTCAACCTCTTTTTAATTTGAAAATTTGCTAAGATTTCCAAAAATTGTAGGTGTTTTTGGTTTTTGGACCTCCCCTATCCGGACGGGCGAGTCTAACAAAAAAGTGATCTACCGGGGGCCCCCTGGCATCCTTAGTTCTAAATTTTTGGATTTTTCAAATCGTAAACAAAACCGTTGGCTCCTGATTCCTTCGCTGCTGGGAGGGGATAAAAATTTCTAAATCTTTTTTTATTCTTTATAGCGGGGAATGCTTTTTATAATTCTGCTTTTAGCTGCGCGAAATCCGTGGCGGTATCCTGCACTAACACTGATCCGAGTATCTGATACCAATATTGGTCCCTTCCCCGGTGATGACCTTTCAAATAAGCACATGCTAAATCACTAGGTATTTCTAGTAATTTTATTTGATTGTCTATGGCCTCCAGGAATTCCGTCACATTCTCCGACCCGGAAAAGCACATTTCTGGTAAAATACCAAACCCACTTGAGTTTCCTACCCCATGGTCATATAAATTAAATCTGTTCGTGCGCCATTGTGATATGGTCGTTCTATGGCGACCATATCTTTGATGAATTCTTAATATGACTTTATTAAGAATATAACTTAAATTTCTAATAAATTAGATAAACTTACATTAAGTGAGAATAAACCAAACACACACAGCTGTAGTTAAACCTGATCGCGTAACTTGGATCACTTATCTATATAATTATATTATCCGCCTACTTTCAATTCTGATAATATTACAAGTTCTAATATCAAATAATCAGTCCTACCTTGAATCAAGCTAAGGTTCAATCACTTTCAGAGAGACTTTTAGGCACGCGCGCAATAGTATGCACCTTGTAGTAATAGCTAGAAATCTGGTAATCTTTGATAGGCCGTCAATTCACACTTCTATCTCTTCTAAACATAACTTTCTCTAAATTGCTCTCCGCTTACTAAAACTTCTGTTCATTTAAAGGCTATCTTATTTTCATTTTATAATTGCATTTCACTTCTTGGATTTGGGTTGGAAAAGATTTGCCATTAATCTTGGCCGTCAAAGAACCCAGAGGTTATGTTACAGAAAAGACGCGTAAGCCCGTCACAAACTGTCGTAGTCGAATTTCAGCTGATTCAATTCGCGAGGGTTTAAAATTTGCTTACAAGTATTGCTCATGACCCTGACATAGAGCGTGCATTAAAGTTTCAATGTAAGCTGGTTGAGCAGGATATAAAAAATTATAGAATCCACTTGAGAAATCAAAAACGCAGCCGCTCAATAAGACTTTGTTGTTTCTTATCCCAGATGGTGTAGCAGAGCTACACCATCTCCATAAAACCAAAAATCTCCAAGAAATCCCAAAATAAAATGGGATTTCTTAAAACCTCATCAAAAATAAACTCAAACAATTAAGAATATGACTGAGGGGAGGCTTGATCAGCCTCGCATCTATGACACTCTGGAAGGAATTTCCGGCCCTCTTTGAAAGTAAGAGACTCCATGTGGGGGCGCGATAGAACCGATAGGATACATATCCCTAGGAATATTAAGTTGGTGATATCAACGAGGTTTTCATCCAAAATACCAAAGGTAAGCAGAGGGTACTCTCCAAAGGGCATTCAATTCCATCCTTTTAATAGAGGAGTGTTCAGCCAAAGTTAGACGTGCATCACACCTCGCAAGGCGTCAGCAGTGGCAGACTTGGCTAAACTATCGGCTGTCTCGTTACCATTCAATTTAAAAGGGGAGGGGATCCATTGAAAGTAAATAGAGTGTCTAGAACAAGGATGGCGAACCAGTGGCACGGGACATAATATTTTTGTCACGCCAGTGATCAAAATGGTTTACATTTCAAAATTTCAAAGTTTACTGTGAAGTATTGCGAACAAACGCGAGTGATCGGTCGCGGGGCGGCGGAGAGCACACCCGTTTGTTATTGTCTTGCCTTAGTTACGTCGTAGACTACACTAGCTTATGATGTAAATTTTTTCTACGCATAGGTAGTCGATTTCACTGACACAACTGTACTTAAAAGTTTATCGGCGTGATATTTACGATTTTTAACTGCTATTTAATATGGCTAGTTCAGCAAAAGAACAAAAAATGCATGATAGCAAGTGTAACGGAAAATTTCAAATTTGGCGGACTGAGAAACATAGCATTATATTCATAAAAGCGACAAAGTGGTGTGTGTTTTATGTTCTAGAATAGTGGTATGCAGAGCATCGTCTGTAAAACGGTATTTTTAAAAAATCACAAACCCTCTTATCAAAAAGAGTGAGCCATAGCAAAAATAATTAATTACTTAGAAACCATTTCGCAGATGACTCCAATTCAGTATGCTTTCTACTTATCTACTTAAGTAACATCTTACAAATCTAAGTTATTTGTCATCCGCACACACAATCCGCAACAACAGAAGTCACACCGTTACTTTAATTTTAATTACACGTATAACTAAAACATCAAAAACAATACAGTGCAAAAGGTATTTTTTCGTAGTAAATAGTTCTATGTTGATAGTATCGTATTTAGTTTTATTATTTTCCCAAAATTATTTAACGGCACGTCTATGCCTCAAACATTTTTTTTTAGAAAAAATGGCACGTTGATCCATAAAGGTTCTCCAACCCTGGTCTAGAAGAAAATCGAACCACAGCATCCAGAATATTCAGGCTTGTCATATCCCCAACAGTTGTCCAATGTGTGTGTGTGTGAGTGAGACAGGTGCTGTATAAACACGCACCGCTAATAAGACTTTGTTGTTGTTACCAAGACTTTGTTAACAGCAAGGAAGCTAACAGAGGCCTTTAACAACGAATGAAATTCTTCATTTGAATCAAAACCGAGTGTTGTGCTTCGGACACATCTACTGGATGATACCATTTTTCATCCAGTTCGGCAGAAACACTTGTTATCAAGTAGCCATGAAGAGTTGTTTTATTCCTAATGTCAATTTTTATATGTACTTATTGACTGAACATTTTCATTTATCTTCACTCTCTCTCTCTCTCTCATTTAAATTTTTTTGTAACAAAATGAATAGTTTTTGATTTATAAATATTTAATATGAATTTTTTTTGTTTCTTTTTTGAGCGGTGTTTTGAGAAAATATTTAGGGATTTTTCATCTGACAAAATTTTTTAAAATTGTGAAACATATCCCCAAATTTACCATATCTCGCATGTATTTTTATTTTTGCATGGTGTTCTAAGGAACATATCTATATACCGTACATAAAAAGAGTTGAATGTACGTCTCAGTGTAATCTCTCGCATTATTTTTGGTTCTGCAGGGGGTCCCGCTCTACTAAAATATTGTTTGTTTGTTTCAGGACGTACAAGTCAGTGATGAGTTGCATAACTGACCAAATTCGTACGAGCTGCGGCATCGAAGCTCCAAGGAAAACCGTGGAGGCCCTGATAGACCTCCCAGAGGACATCAGAGTCTTGCAACGAACTAGCTACCAAAGATGTCATTCAGGCCTTGTTCGATAGAAGGAAGAAATGAGATCACTTGATTGGATCGTTCCACCTTGCGTGTCAAATTTGCAATTATTGTTAAATAAAAAAAATTATTTTGCTTTTAACTATGTCATTGATAATGTGTCGAAATGAAATTTTAGAGCGAGCCATGATTACCTGGTTAGCAGAATAACGGATTTTTAAATGGTACACAGCAAGTTCCAAAGCTCGTTTTATGGCCCGATAAATACAGTAAAACCTCGACTGACACGAACTGAGTTACGCGATTTTCAAATCTCGCCGATTAGCCTTTTTTTCCATCACTGAAACTCGGGCGAAATTAGGGCCAGAGAGTGATGAAATTGGTAAAGGGAAGCAAGAAGTTGTCGATCTTTCTAGGCAAATAAACTTAGAAGTGGAGGACGCGTTCAAGAACTGCTGGATTCCCACCATCAAGAGCTGACAACGGATGAGCTCCTAGAAATGCATGAGCAAGACATTCAAGGACTTGTGTCTTTAGACTCGGTTCAATCGGAAAATCGAATGACAATTGGTAATTTGACAGAAGGCATGTTTAAAGTATCCGACTACGTTCGGAATCTGATATTAAAAAAGCGCATAAATGAATAATTTCGATGATATTTAGTATCACTTAGATTAGAATACATGTATAAAATTGTTTTAAGGATATTATGACAAAAAAAATTATTTCAATACAATATTTTGACAAAAAAATTAACTTAGAATAATCTTTTTACAAAACATTCTCCTTTTATAAAAATGATTCTATAATAACAATATTTTGCTTATATAAAGAAAAAACTTCTCCAGAGTGTCTGAACTAGGAGTTTTGAAAAATTCACAATATTTTCAGAGTTACCACCCATTGAAATAATTATCGGCGTTTTTTTCTTACAATGTCTCCCCTCTGTTGTAGTAAAATATGCGGATAAATCCACTTCTAAGATATATATTTCAAAAAATCTAGTTCAGCCTCTGTACAGAGGTCTGAGTTATACACAGGCAAAATATTATAATAGAAGCATTTTTCATAAAAGGAGAATGTTTCGAAAATGGGTCATTCTATGTTCATTTTTTGTCAAAATATTGTACTTAAATAATTTTTTATAGTATTAATATTCTTAAACAATTTAAAATAGGTCATTCTATGTTCATTTTTTGTCAAAATATTGTACTTAAATAATTTTTTATAGCATTAATATTCTTAAACAATTTTATACAAGTACTCTGTTCTAAGTGACACTAAATATCATAAATATTATCCATCTATAAGCTTTTGAAAAATCATGGTTCCGAACGTAGTCCGATACCTTAACTGAAAAAGGGCCACAAGTTTTAGAAAATACATTCTCGAACGAAGAGAATATTTTTTCGACAAAACAAGAAATAAAAAATTATTAGCATGCTACGACAGTGTTTCTCAAACTGTGGGGCTTCCCCCCGTAGAGGGGCGTGTTAACTCTACAAGGGGGGCTCGAGCATAGTAATAGGACGAAAACAAAAGATTATTTAAAAAATATTAATTTACCAAAAGTAAACGAACAAAATATATTCTAACATATAATAAAATATAAAATACACATTTGCACTGGTATAATAGACATAAATGTATGAGTACACTCTCTCTCTCTCTGTGTGTGCACAATATATTTTACAATTAATTTAACTATACTAAATTAAGAAAAACTTTAATAATCACTAGTGATTCCATGGGCTTGTCATATATAAAATTTTTAAGAAAATTTACACTTATCTTGATAATTTGTATGGTTTATAATAAATCCCTTAACTGCCGATTAAAAGTTACGATATTCGTTCCCCAATAACACCGTTTTCCATGTAAGCGCACGTATGAGAAGTATGGGGTGGATGAAAAGGAATAAATAAGAAAACCATCTTTAAAATCCTTAGCAAACACTGTCAAGCCTCTTTTAAGGCATTACATTGCCTTCGAAATAATTTTATGAATAGCCGTGCCCAGAATTGATCGTACTTCGGAAAGACGTATATATGCGTCTTGGGTAATTAACGCTTTGGTTGAGTGACATGTTTATATACGCCGGAGGCAGGAGGTTAAAGTCGTATTGTAGCTTTTGCGTCAAAGTATAGTATTATTGAATTCAATACATTGTTATTTTATGGAGGGGGCGGGATGAAAATTATGATTGGAAATTGAGTCACAAATATTGAAAGTTTGACAAGCATAGAGTTCAATTATATAGATTTACTGCTTTATCACGCATTAATTTTGTATCAATTAAACATATTTCTTAGCATAAAAATGAACAGCATAAAATATAACTATTTCTTCAACAAAAATAAAAAACCCTCGAAATTGTACATATATTATGTTTTTTAAACTTATTTATTTAAATAAGAAATATACAACGTAAAATATTCGTATGTACCCCGATGATTGCAGTTAAATACAATTTTTAATGTGAACCCAGTGCTGCTTCGCTCTACTTTCTATCGCAAAAAATGTGGTGTAATTAGTGGCTTTCACTTTGACATGATGCTGAGCATTCAGTTGTTAAACAATTTCTTTGCGGACTCGAAATATTTTTCGTATGAGGAAAGATATTTTACTTAGATATGTAGAACTAAAAGCGGAAAAGCAGAATACATATGCAATTTTCTCTATTCAAACAATTAAATATCTCCAGCAATGGCATTCAATAATTTACAAAAAAGCTGTAAATTTACCTTTAGAGTTTATCTTTGAAATGTTTTCATAATTCCTTAATTGTCCAAATTCTGGAGATGTTTGTCGAATAAAATATATTACAAATTTATGAAGTTCATTCAAAAATTGACAAATTTGTTGAGTAGTGGTGAGTGCCACTGGTAATTGCATCGTGTGCCGTAGGTTGCCTACCGCTGCTAAACTCCATGACTCCTTCTCCAAGACTACAACTTGCTTCTCCATTTTCATGCAGCACAGGAAAAAACAATGTTTTTGCTGAACAAGTTTAAGTAAAATTGAGTATTTTTTGACACTCCCGAACAAACCAAAATGTGCAACTGGCAAATTCTGAGCCTGAGGCACTCGTTAAAAGTCTTGTGCCTTGACACACAATATTCGAAATGAATCGGAGATCTATGTTATACTTTACCGGTTTTTTATTAGACATTTTATAGAATGCCTAGGCAATGTGTGAAATAAGAATCATTTCTTACATCGTCACTAATTTTAGGCATTCTATACAATGCCTAGGTATTCTGTAGAATGCCTCATTTCATACTTTGCTGGTAACATCTCTACCAAAAGTGGTTCAAATATCAGTTTCATAGCAGCCCATCAAAATCTGAATCTTTCATTATATTCTGCTAATAATGAATCCAAGACACCTACCTATTCATGGAATATTTTATTTTCACAAGGTTATTGGAACAAGAGAACAATGCAAAATGTTAATTTTTTTTCGAAATCCTTAAATCTTTTGCCACGTTTTTATACATATGCATGCTTCGTCTTACCTTATAGGCAGATATTTATATTGTTTTGTTTTGTCATGGTATCAAACAAAAACGAAATGTTTCTGCAAAATGATTCATCTGGTAGATCATATAGTTTTCCTTGTTCTTGATAAAAGTTTAAAATATTTGTCGTCGTTCTAACATTTGAAATGTACAATTGGCCCGCAAGTAGTCATTGAGACATCCATAACTTTCTTTATTTAAGCCCATTGAATAGAAAGTTGTATTAATTCTGTAGGTTACAAGGTTTTATGAAGGCCGCATAAGAAACTCATGGAGGCCGCGGGTCTACAGTTTTCCCTGTTGACGAAAGTTTTATCCAATCAGTTGAATCCTTGGGGTCTACCCCTAAACATACCTGGAATTCAAAAATATTTTTTACCGTGTCCCAAATAGATCTTAAGTAATTAACTATGCATTAATAACATCACATACAAGAACTATATAGTTATAATATTCAAGCTTTTTCACAATACTTTGATAGACAGAAACTCGATATCTCAACGAATAAAACATTCTGCACCCAACTGTATTACTTTTTTTAAATATAGGGAAAATATCCAAATCACTCCTTTCAGAATTATCCGGTTTTCGTTCTAAAATTGGCGGCATTATCTACTGCCATAATTCATTCTGAACCAATGAAAAACTCAGAATACATAAAATATGAGAAGCGTTGTGTTATTTATTAGAATCGGAAATTATGCCCTAAGACCCAAATTCTTGAGTCAAAAGAGATCAAAAATAGATAGTGATTTGTTTAGAAAAAATGAATGACTTTAATCATTTCAGTAACTAGTTAATTACACTAATGAAGGAATTTGTAATAATCATATGCTTTAGTTATATTATATACATATTTAGTTTTCTTGTATTTGATTTATTTAAGAAATAAGAGTAAAACATTAAATGCAAAAAAGGTGAAAGGATTTTTTACAGCTCTTTAAAAAGGTTTAATATTTTTGTTTTTTGTGGTTCAGAATGTTATGATAATCATTATTCAACGAACATTACGATAATCGTTCCCACAAAAAACAATGGACGTTTAAGTAAAATGTTTATATGGAAAGTTAATCATAAATAACAAATTAAATTACTATGTCTGAAATAATTACATGAAACTAAGCTTTCTTAAAAAAATAATCAGTTCCATATGTAAGGTCACGTTCCCTGACTAACTCCAGAAATTTAGTGAACACATCCATCTCCTTCTCTTAACAAGAAGCCCGGAACATAATCTGCGATAAATAAAAACAGAAATCAGTTTGCCTGCTGTAGGCAGCCAATAAAGCCTTAATGTGACGCCAATAGTGTTTGTGTGGCATTGTGTGACAGGATTAACGAAACAGTAACACTGTCAAATGTACATAATCCTCTTCTGCCAGGCAATTATGCGATTTCCAACCATCAGAGTCCGGGTCGAATCCACTCTTTTATAAGAGCCAGTAGCTCATCCGGTCATGGACAGTAAGAAGAAACAAGTTTCCTGATCCTCTCTCTACTCCTCCAAAAACCCACTGGCACGATGGCCTCTATTTTATTTTCTTTTACCAAATTTAAATTCATCGATTTCGATAATATTTCCTACTCCACCAATTTCTTCGGTCGATTCCTTAACAGGATCCAGAATAACTTCATGAATGAATCTTCTTCAATCAGCCATCGTGTTGGGTCCAAAAAAACATTGTGACTTAATAAGACTTGTGGGAAAATTCAAAAGAATTACATAGGTCATGAAAAAAATCTCGCTGACAGTCAAGTGGCTGGACGAAACCCACGATGTAATGCTCCGCTGTGCATCACATTCCTTCCTAGTGATCCTATTTCTACATGTCCAAACAAATCTATCCGTACATGCTTTGGATCTTAATTTCATAACACTGCTACATTTCCCACAAGCCAAAATGTTTTGAACTAACCCTGTTTCTCTTAAAAATTCCAACAGGTCAGGGGGGTATTCTTTAATTCATAAGCAAAATCAAATGTTGGAACACCATTTTCGCCAACATTTTTTCCATTGGTTCGACAGGATGAAAAAACTCCAAGAAATCTGCTGGAATGCCTGTATTCTTAATTCTAAATATACCAAAAAATAGCAAGACTTAAATGCTACAATGTATAATGAAATCAATTAAAAGTGTAAATATACTAAGATGCTAATATTCCTAATGCTAAAATCTTATAGCTTTATCTCTAATGCAAAGAGATTTGTTTAAATATAATAGAAAAGTAAAAATATACAACCAGGTTTTATCAAAAATGAGAAGAATGCAACCTGGTTTTCTACAAATAGTGATCTCCAATAAGGAAATAATTCAGAAATTTTTTAACTCTCTAAGCACAGCACAGTACAAAGAAATGCAAAAAAAAGGCTAGGTCTTTCAAAAAAGCCGGGTTGTATACGAACCCAAGCAGAAAATTGTTGCTAGGATGAATAAAAGAAAAATGCAATCAACTCTCTGAATTATGCGTTTATAAAAATAATTAATATCAATCAATTAATTAGGTAATTAATTAAATAATGGCGCAATTAATTGGCTTAATTAACTGAAACAGTACGCATAATTAATGACTGAAACAATGGAAGAAATTACGCGCAAGCAAGAAATTACGTTTGCCAAAATGACTGGTAACTACTGGTTACACAAGTTTTTTTTTATTACTATTATTATTAATTTTTTTATTTTTATTTATTTTTTCCCCTACGATAACAACAGCTCATCTCCATTTCATTCTTTTTTTTATCTTTGATTACAATTTTTTCTTCAGAAATAAGGCAAAAAATATGTATAAAGTTCCTGTAATAATGTCCTATCTTCATAAAGTCTATTTCCTCTATCTTGAGAAATTGCACACAGTCATAACACGAAAAAAGTTGTTACAATTGTGCGTAAGAGTTCAACTACTACTACACGATGATTCTTCACGCAAAATCCCTCCAACTGTTGTTACACAGTTGGCCTCGGAGAACGCGTTTAGGTTTTTCATTTTTCAATTATACTAAACCAGTAGTCCCCAACTCCCAGACCGTGGCTCGGTACCGGTCGCAGATCAAATAGAATTGGGCTGCACAAGGAGCATCAAATTGTTTCCATTTTATTTGCTGTGGTGTATGTCTATCGTGTTTGGGTGACTTTTTACAGAAATCACGTTATATTCATTTTTGGGTGTAACTGTTTTTCATTCTAAAGGCATGTTTAAATAAATCAGTGAAAATTATTATAAATCAAAACAATTTAACATAGAAACAGTCAAAGTGGCACCTTTAGGGGGCCGTATTAAAACTATCAAACACACACCTGTCCACCAGTGGAGTAACGGAGAATATTAGGGTCCCCCCTGCAAAGTCAGACTTTGGGTCCCAAGAGGGATTTTACATAGGATTGCAAAACCACAACATAAAGTAGGTTTGGAGCCCCCCTCCCCGGTAAAGGGTTGCGGCGGTGTACGTTCCACCACTGCTGTCCGCGGCGATAAAAAGGTTAAGGAGCACTGTTCTAAACTGTTAAAGATAATTTTGACCAAGGAAATGCGGAACTTTTTCAAGTTGAGAATTTGTCTCAACATCTACGGAGATGATGCGGGGAAAGAAGCAAATTGCGTAATGTATTAAAACATTTTCTTTAAATTTATAGGAGACGGTAATTCTTATTTGCTTTTTATTATCGGACAACCCCTCGTATTTCTGAAGCCAGTTCAAATAATTTCCATTTAATTCATTTTTTAAAAACTGCTTAAATAAAACAATACAAATCAAATCTTTCCAATATACACTCTATAATAGAGCACCCCAATCTTTTTATCGTCGTGGACCGGTCAACATTCAATAGTTTCGCCAGTGCCTACTGAGGGGAGAGAACGTTGATTGTTTATATTTCAGATTGTTTTGATTTAATAATTTTAATCGTATTTCAACATGCCTTTCAAATAAAATACAGATCATCTAAAAATGAATATAAACTTATTTAACATTTTAACTCACTCCAACGCTAAATCAATGAAAACTCTGAGTTTGTTTCTTTACAATGAGACAAATGTACAACAATGTGGGCAGGTGAGTGAGTATTGACGTCGCACTATTCAGCTACTAGAGGGCTTTTGGCGACGGACCTATAGGACAGGCGTTTAACTTAGTTAAAGGCCTATATAACAAATCTCTTTATTGCCGACTGTGTGGCGTAGTTGGTTTGTCGCTGGCCTTCTGTACCCAAGGTTGCGGGCTGAAGTCGGGGGATATTCCTAATCAGAAAATCGACAACGTAATGGCTGCATGTAAAAAATCCCTTGGAGAGCTCGTTTGGCTTGGGTGCCCTCGGAAAAATTAAATTCTTCAGTTCAATTTCGCATCGTCAGAGCTCAGGTGCCTCCCTCTGGGGAGGAAACTGAACGTCAAAATTACTTGCAGCAATTGGTATCGCCTATAGGGTGGCGAAATAAAAAGTGATACCAGTTCCTGGGGAATGAACTAGGTCTGCAAAGCACAATACGCAGCCCCATTAGAGGAAAAATCTTTTTAAGTTAACCCTCTGTAATAATAAAATCTAACAAATTCATGATAGATGACAAAAAGTTTTTTTAAAAAAAAAAAAAATGTATTTTTCTATCTAAGGAAGTGCTGTTTTTTTATACCTACCTCCTATTTCTAAGCATTTTGACTTTATCAATTTATGAAAAGTAAAAGAATATTAATGTAACACAAAAAATTTGATGTATTTTGCATCTAAATAATCCAGAGGGGAGAGTGAGGGGTAAGTGCTGTAAAATTGCACGCTTTAGAACGAGAAGTCGTAAAAAAGAAGTTTGTGATCGATAAAAGTTTTTCCTTTTAATGAGTATTCTTTGCAATAATGACACTTTCATTTTGTGAAGAAAAAAAAAACGTAAAAAAAAAAAAAAGGAAAAATTCTATCCAATGAAATATCAACGAAAAATAAGGATAATAAAAAAAAGCTGCACATTCCAGACATCGCAGGACATTTTAAAATAGGAAAAAGTTTTTGTTTCACATTCACTCATGTTTTCCTCAAGACCCCTAATGACATATTTTTTTGTTCACTACTATGTCTCATAATAACTTTTTTTTGTGACTAAAAAGAAGTCTAGGATGCTGGTTGGTGATCGTGGCAACTTTAAAAATATGTCGCAAGCTAATCATAACAAAAACCAAAACAAATGTAAGAGGAAAGTTATTGAGCCAAATAAATAAATAAATCGCCTAATTTGGCGCGTGTTCCATTACTTAACGGCTTTTTGTTAACGATTCATTGTCTTGTTTAAATATGTGTTTGCGTAATAGGAAAGCTGGAATTTTAAGAAACGTATAATTGCATTGTATACCTCAATTTCCTCTCATCTACACTTCTCGTATCTAATATTCCAACTAAAGACTTTCAGAAATGAATGAACTGAACATATTCAATGTATTTTGAAGCATTTGTTGTTTGTTTTCTGGGAGGGACTTAGCCGTGGAAACTAAAAGAAGGAAGTTCTAAGGAATGGTAATTAAGCAAACAAGAAAAAAAACATTCCGTTCTGTAATGACTCGAGAAAATCGATGATGAACAAACTAGAAAGTAAATACATTGTACATTCGATGGAAAAGAGACATAAGTAAAACTGGAACAGATGCCTATTTTTCAAAGTAGCGATTTAAAAATTGTGGATATTTTTTTCCACTCCTACTATTAGCTCACACTCTCTATATTATTATTTAATTTGGTGGAAATTTCGATCGTTAATAAAATACATTTTAAAGCGCTCCATTGAGCTGTAGTTTTATATACATGATTACTTTGGATGGCAATACAGTAATTTAATTATAATTAATAAAAATGAATTGATTAAAACTAATTATTCAAAGAATGACAAATACTGTCACGTTGGCATCGTTTTCGTAGCGACTTGTGTCAAAACTTGAAAAGGTTCTTTTTTCTCACGTGTTAAAGCATTCAGTTGAACTGAAATTTTATATACACGATTGTTTTGGATGACTATACAATACTTTAATGATAATGAATAAAAATTAATGACCACTTAGTGTTCTGATTCTGTCCTATGTATATACATATGTATATTAATTGTAACTATTTAATAAAAAGTAGCTAAAATAAAAATTTTCTTTGTTGATCTAAGTAGTAATGGTGTTAAAAAATTTTTTTTTTAATATTACTCGTTTAATTACTGAAGTTAAGGACAGATCCAATCCTAGGGTGTCGGCCGCCCTCGTGCAAAGACCTAATGTGCCGCCCCTCTAAAGAATATTTCATATTTTGACTAATACTTAGCGTTATAACCTCATCTACCTGTAGAAGATTAAAAAGTAAAATATTCATAAAAATATAGACACAAAATTACTTCTTTCCTCTATTTTGTTTTTCTAAATTGTAAAGCTATTATTAAATTGGAAACTTAATTTCTCTCAATGCGTATCGAATTGAAACACTTCTATGTCTTTGATAATATTAACCCTATAAGATATTTTCGTAAAGTAACTTTAGCAAAAATCATTTTTTGAGACGCCTTTGTTAAGCATCCATCCACAGTACCTCCGATAAACAAGGAAACCTTTTTTATTACGATATTGCTGGATCTGCCACTAATTTTGCTATTAAATGATGGATCTGTGTAAAGAATACACATTAACGGACCGACACACTGTGCACTAATATTCTATTTTTTTTCTTAAGCTATGCTATTCTAACGGGAAATTGTGCCCCTTTTTGATTTTTCGATGACTGTTTAAAATTCATCCTATTTATTCGACTTATTATAAGTTTTATTTTGAGAAATTCGTAACAAATTTGGCCTGATGGATGGAATTAAATGCGAACGCCCCTTGATTTGGTCGCCCATGTGTGGTGTGCACGCTGCACACCTGCTAGGATTGGCCCTGCCGAAGTTATTATTTCAGTTATACTCGTAGCAATTCCAGCCGAAAATGTTTTATGCTGTGTAATTTTAACGTTAAAACCCCATCTTGTAGAAAAAATGAAGACACGCAAAATTCTATAAGGGCTCCAATTTCTCCTATTGGCGTTGTGTGAAAGCTTGGAGAGGGTTATTAGTTTTAGTATAACCCCCGTCACTTTACGGAGGCTTAAAATGATGAGGCCAGATGCCAACATATGACGAAAATTTCTGTTGTACGGGGAAGGTGAATCCATAAACCATTGCTTAATAATAAATAACTGGCATAGTTGAACGATAGCTCTAGAAATCATAATAGGTCTCCATTTTAGTCCAAAAAATCTTTTTGTATCTACGTTTGTTATGTCTCTCGAACTCCAATTTCTTTCTTCATTTACATTGTAGGTTATACAACTTTTTCACTTGGTATCTTATTTTATTAAACTATGCATATAATGTGTATAAAAAAAGGTGATTCGCTATCCGACCAACAAACTGGTAGAATGTGTAGGGGCACAGAGACGACTCGGAATCCTATAGGAATAGAAGAGCTGTGATGCGAAGAAGAGGAGAAAAAGAACAGAAACAAAAACACATTATTGAGGTAGAAAATATTTTACTGAGTTCTGCAGGTGTTCGAAAGTACATGAATTGCTTCTTCTTGAATGCAGTACATAATAATCTCTTATAATTTAATTGTAATTATATATAATATTTATATAGTATGTTTTAATAATAATTATATATAACTAGCTGGTATACCCGTTCTTCGCACGGGTGAACTGAAAAATTAAACAACACAGATTGAAGGATAAAGAAGTTTTTAATGAGTTAATTTTGCTTGAATTGCAAATTAAACAAAAAAAGCTTTTTGCATTTCTCATCTAAACAAAAAAGAAAGAAAGAAAGAAAAAAAGAAAAAAAACACACCTTTGTTAAATTTTAAGTCTGTAGATCTAATAGAGCTGATAAAAAAGATTTTATTTTTATTTATAACTCCCCGTAACACTGTTGAGGGTCGATTTTTGAAAATACCTACTTAAGCTGATTTCTGCTCAGCAAAAGTAACACATTGTTAAAAGTTTTGTGTAATGAACGCTTAAAATAGTATAAATAATTTATATATCTGTATATAAGTGTAATACATTAATATTACTTTCTGTTGTATTTATTTTATGTTAAATTGTAATATTCGCGAGTAACGCCGTTTCTTAAATTATAATGGCGATTCAATGAAAAACATAGCGAAATGTTAACGATAGAGTCAAGTTGGCAGATGTCTAGCTACTTTCATAGCTCGAGCTTTATTAGAGCTTTGTAAGAAAAATTTTAAAAATTTGTCCAAATGATGTAGTGTGAAAGAGAAAATTTATTTACTTTAAGTACCAGAACCGATAAAAGCATTTATTTTGAAAAAAGATCAATTTCTTACAACCAAATATGCATAATAAAATCATAAAAAAAATCCATTCCACACACAAATAAAGAGAGATTCCTTCAAAACCTAGTTTTATTCTGAAATAAAAAAAAAATTAGAGATTATGCTGATCACAGGAATTAATTAGAAGCGAGCGCCTTCGTAGATAAAACAAAAAGTGTTTCTTCACAAATAAAATATAGGTATATACTGTCGTGGGCTTTTCTGCAGCCCACGCCAGAGATGCTTGCAGATGGCAGAACTTTTCCTACTTACTTGACAAATATCGTTATATTTTGGACACTTCACACAATATCTTTATAAATTATAGCCTATGTGTTATTCTGATGTAAAATCGATCCTCAAGAGTGTTACGGGGAGTTATAAATAAAAAAATCCTTTTTATCTGCTCTATTAGATCTACATACTTAAAATTTAACAAAGGTGTTTTTTTTGTTCAGTTGAGATATGCAAAAAACTTTTTTTGTTTAATTTGCATTTCACGTAAAATTACCCCATTCAAAACTTCTTTATTCTTCAATCTGTGTTGTTTAATTTTTCAGTTCACCCGTGCGAAGAACGGGTATACCAGCTAGTATTCATATAAAGTTTCCTTTTTGCTGTTCTTGAAAATCTATTTCAGTATTATTGTTAGGATATCAAAGCTTTTAATATTATTCATTGTTTTATTTTTTTACATTGTATGGAAATATTTGTTTGGTTTTCATCTATTAGAGACAATTTATCTGTAATTCAATAACTCATAAGAAATAATTTGTAATAAAGAATAATCGAATAAAATTTAGTCATTATTTCTAAAAATTATGTATTAACATAGTTCCTTTCTTTAACTTAATAGTTAAAGAGTATTTTTTTTAACTTTTAAGACAGTCATTTCTAAAAAGAATTTCAAACCTTCATATATTATAATTATTAAGTAAAGTCAGACAATTAAAGCTGGCAAATGTTATTTCATTACAGATTCATCATATATTTCAAAAAATCTTATAATGTCTTGGGAATTTTTCTAGAACAGTTGTGTTTCAAAAATTAGTATACAATAACAATGTTTCAACTTTATACATCCATATTTATCGTTATATTTTGGACACTTCACACAATATTTTTATAAATTATAGCCTATGTGTGTGTTATTCTGATGTATAAGCTATATTACTGTAAAGTTTCATTAAAATCCATTCAGTTGTTTTTGCGTGAAAGACGGACAAACATCCTCACAAACTTTCGCATTTATAATATATATCTAGATAATAATTCTATAGTATAATTTAATAGTAATTACAAAAAAAAAGAATAATCATCGTATTGTAATATTATAAAAATTATACATAAGAATACTCATATAACTTAAAATTATAAATAAATAACATATTAATAATTATAAATAGATAGCAAAATAAATAATTATAAATAAAGAACATAATAAAAACAAATAAGTAACATGTATAATAGTATTTATAAATAAAAATAATAAAAGAGTAATTATAAATAACGAATATTATAATTACATATAACTGTATATAATAATTGTATTTTTTATTATTAATAAAATAATTACATAATATATATTAAAATTTATAATGAATATCTATTAAAAAGTCCTGAAAACTTTCAATATTCAAAACACTGCAAAATTATCAAGGTAACCCTATTGTAACGTTATCGTTCATCTTGGTGAACATAAACCCCAACTTGGCGAGTGACCCGTGATATCAAACTAGTTCCATAAAAAAATATTGGTATAAAAGAATCAATTCTTCAGTTCAAGAGGTAGATTTCATCCGCTAATATAATGAGAGTAATTGACTGGTTATTCATCAGCGTCACTCTTACAAGCAACATGAGGGCGATTGGCAACGGTCCTCAGAATTCTGAACAAAGTTCATTGGATGAGGATGGCCCCTGAGCTCCCACTCTCTCTTATCTTAAGAAAATTTAACGTAAGAAATTTTCGCAACAAGATTTAACTTACTCTTCTACACTCTGGCTCTTTAGGGGCATCTGGTTTCCACTCGAAAGAGTAAAGTCTACTGAAATCTTGTGACCCAGACTACTAGGTAAAATAGACTTCAATAGAAGTAACCATTTTGTTTTCATTGCAAATTTCGGACGATTTTATTTTAAAATTGTTTCGTAAATAAATCAACATGCCCAAGACGAGAAGATTAAAAACCTGTTATTATCTCAGGTATATAATATATATATATATTTTTATTTCCAATGGCCAGGGTTACAGAAGACCACTACACTACAAAGGGGGTAGGAACAAAAACGGACAGAATAAACAAAGTAAGGGGAAAAATTAAAATAAAAATGCCGAGAAAAGTCTATGAACCCACTAAGTCCCTAGCTTGCCAATGAAGGTCACACAAAGAGAAAACCTTTAGGGCATGGGCAGCCACGAATGTGGTCAGCATCCATGCTCCCGAAAATCGCAGAACGTGCAGAAAGGAGCCTGTGCAACATGAATTCGATGTAGATGTTTCAAGAGACAGTCGTGTCAAGTGGTCAGACGAAATTCGGCAACTGTATTACGTCTTGGCCACATGGGAAGATCTAAGATTATTCCACCAGATCTTATTGGAAGTTCAGCGTATTGTCTTGAAGAGAGACCAATCAACTTTTTCTTAATGATACGCTTGGCTCTGGTAAAAGGGACAGCTTTCCTTGTTATCTGTTGAATGGAAGCTCCCTTCTTTGATAGGGGGTCCGCCAACTGATTACCAGTTCCACCCAGTGTCCAGGGGTCCACTGCAAGAGTACTCAGACAGACTCTGCATCAGTTTCTTACAATCAAGAACGTTAGAGGAGGCAGGAGGAGAATTTGAGTTCACAAGGTATACAATATCATTTAAAGCGATATTATTTTGATATATGTAATATCATTTTTTCATTTATTTTATATTCACTTTAATTAATATTATTCGTATAGATTATGAATGTCCTTTGACAAATAATCCTTTCCGTTTTTCTGCTGAAAGCTTGTGTTTCTTAAGTATATTCCTAAAAATAAAAACACATTTTCTTTCGTATTACAGCTATTTTCATACATAGAACGTGTGTGAAAATTCAGTATCATCTTACGAATTAATATCATAGTACCTTATAATGTAAAATCGTACGATTGGTACTGTCTTTCAGATTTTTATTATAACCATAACTATTGGAAAGAACCCCTAAAAATTTCTATCAGATCCCTTCATTACTCTGTGTGTGTGTGTGAAACGTTAAAAATAAACATTCTTTTTTGAATTTAAACAAAGTTTGTAAGGATCCCGCGCCTAGAGAAGGGGGAGAAAGGGAAGGGGAAGACTATATATATATATATATATAGCCATGTTTAAAATTGCTTAGTTATTTTGCAACACAAGTTGGATTCATCAAAACCAAGAGATGCTACCAATTAAAGCAATATGTAGACAATTAACGAGGTATGAGAAGACTTTAATTACCAGTAACACTTATCAGTATTTCGGTTCAAGTACACTGCCTTCCTGGCTATCTAATCTCTATTCAATCTCCAGTGACCAATAGTCACCTTAATTATTACAATTATCAAATGCTAAATATCTGCGTTACACTTTAAATTTGATTGGTCGCTGCTCCGTAACAGCCTACCCTATCTCTCTCCTTCTAACTTGAAAGCCTAGATATACTTTATACGTTCATGTTCTCATTTTCAGAAGGAGCGTTCAAATAAAATAGTTTTTAAGGACCAAAGATTCCCCAAGAAGATTTGTTAGTGAGAAGGTCACGGATTGAGCCGTCACAAGTTGAGTCAATTTTCTCCAATAAATAATAATTTTATACTACGTTCATTGGAGTAAATACAATTTATAAATATTGAATATTGATTGTGATAAAATTGATTCTCATGTGGCTTTGTAATTCTTACAAACTTCTGAAGATAAAAATCGTTTATATAAATGCACATGAAATTGAAAAATCCTTTCTTAGACTTACACCACTTTTTACAGTGCCAAAATGAGTGTAACACATGTTTTAATGTGTTTTCTAAGTGCAACTTTCTGTTCGAATAAATAAAACATTCACGTATTTATGCGCCAATTAATGGAGTTAACAAGTTTTTTAAAATTACAAAAATCAAATAAATGTTTAATTTATTAGAATAGATCCGAGTAATAATGTGAAAAATTCGCACCATTGCAAATTAGAATGAATATTGGATGTCAAACATGAATCATTAAGTCGGTGTTCACGAAATATTAAAGAATAGGACATGAAATCGGAATGCTTTTTTTGCTAGAAAAACTTATGAATACTAACTCTCTAACTTTGTTATCCTTTACAGAGTAGCATATATTATTACATCCTTCACCCATACTGGTTTGTAAAAGGGTCATTTTTTTTTCTGGAGTAAAATATTTTCCATATTCCTGCTAAATATCGCAATGCTAAATATTTTAGGCAACTCAGTACCTTTCGACTTTTTTAAATTGCATACTATGACATAATTAATCGATTCCTCATATAAACCAGCTAATTTTCCTCAACTTACCATGAATTTTTTACATTTAGTGCAGTTCAGAGCAAAGTTTTAAATAACAAAACATTTTTTGCTATAAAGTTAGTGTATTTTAACCAGCATAGAGAATATTAATGCAAAAGTAATAAAAACAAATTAAGTAACTTTATGTTTTTCACGAGATAACTCTTGAAAAAGGTCCAAAATTCTTACATCAGATTCGAAACTAAACAATATGCTTTTATTTTACCTCAAACTTTAAATTTCTCTCTTATTTAAGTACATTTATTTAAGTAAAGAAATTTATGAAATTTAAAATTATTTTTTTCCACTTATTCTGTTACAAAACCCAATCAAATTGACACCATTCACAAAATGTTAGTGTACGGAATAAAGATCTCAAAGTCCAATCTACATATAAAATAGCACAGCTCTGCAACCGTAACTTTTTTTTAAATCTAGTTGAAAAAGGAGAAAATTTTAAACAAAAATCCAATTTAAAGATTCAGAAATAATTGCTTACATTATTTATTTTTTGTATTTAAAATGTGCCTGTTTCAGAGTTCTTGGAATTTTATTTTTATAAAATGTTCAAGCATAACTTTGTCTTCATTGTCACAGCGTTACGAGCTTTTGCATTGAAGATCTCGACTTGTCTTCTTATCTCTTTATTCTTGCATTGTCAGCCACAAAAACAGAAATACCAGAAAAATACTTTAAAATCCAGACGTTTTATAAAATTTAGGATATCGGATATTTTATCAATAAATATTACATGTCTTCGCCTATATCAACTGTTATTTTGGAATATCTTGTTATTCTTAACCCGGCATCACTCGCGCGAAAAAAACGATCTAAAGTTCTCACGCAGGGTATCTCATACCTAAGAATCTTTACATTCTGTTTTTCGTTAAATTTACATACAAAGGTGAAAAAGGAAGAAAAGTAATAAAAACAATACGTTTATTACACTTTTCACATGTAAGTTTAGTTTTTCCGTTCTTTTTATTAGGGCGTTCACAGTTCATTGTTTATACGCTCCTTTAGTCTTCGTCGCGAATGCGATGTTTTCACTGGATCTTAATTTTTTTAAAAATTTTGTAGTAGTATTGCTCTTGCTGGTTTCTGTATTCTTCCGTACATCGAAATCCAAAACATTTCAGAAATCAGAGTCTGGTTCGATGTTTTGTAGGTGGTTTCTGAGTACAAAAAAAAAATTATTTGAGCACTTATTGTCGCAACATTCAACAACCCAAAAAATATTGTCATAGGCTAACGATTACATTTTCTAGCCATTGAATAGGATGTGGTCATTTTATCAATGATGAAAATTGCTCTCTCTGTTATATAATCTGGATAGATTTCAGTAGAGGAATCATAACTGCTATTATATACTCTTCATCATCCTCTCCTCAAAGAGACTTTCTTCATCCCAAAAATACTGTTGTACTCTATCTATTAAATATACTGCATCTATTAAATTACTTAAATATCCTATTTCTTCATCATAACTACAATAGTGCGCCATTGCATAAAAAAGATTTTAAAGCGTGCTTGCGCATTTAGAACTATAACCCCAATTCCTACTAGGGTATGTTATACCCGAAGAGGCGTATCCAAAAATATATATTTAGAATTCGCCTACAAGCTGAGACCCCTCAAAAGATATGAACTTAAAGTCAGATATACGAAACAATATTCATTTTCTTAAAAAGTTAGAGATGAAGTATTGAAAAAAGTCAGTTGGTGGGTATGACATACCCTTCGCGAGAAGTGCTAGGTTAATCAGTCAATACCTTCAAACTGCAAAAGTTAAAGATTTTTCCGAATTCGTTTCGAATTCTTCCGAGTTTGAGGGAAGATAACTGGTACTGAAGACTGAACTGCAATCATAGCAGCGACAGACACAAAACTTTTATGTTTATTTTAATACAGCCCTAAATGACATTAAAATTTTAAAAATGCATTCCAAAACCGAAGAAAGCTTTTAAAGTGGAGTGGCAACATAGGTACGTTCGTCATCACTTCACTATAATTTAATATTGCCTGATTCACCACCAATAGGTAGCCGCGGTAGCCGAGTGGTATAGGTATCGGATCGTGGCATGCCTTGTCACGAGTTCGAGCCCAGTACCACTAAAGACCCGCAGTGTAGGGCAGCGATGCACGTTAAATCTGTCGAGAGCTGAAACGTCCTCCCGTTGGTGTGGTGTGGTAGTTAAGAGAGGGGGGTGCCAGCTCAGGTGTCGTCCACGTCACTTGACCAGGGTTCAAAATTACGTGGTCCGTCGCCAAAAGCCCTCGTGTAGCTGAACAGTGCGACGTTAATATTCAATCAATCAATCAATCAATCAATCAATTCACCACCAATAGTTCTCTTGTTGAGTGAGTGAATATTAACGTCGCGCTGTTCAGCTGCACGAGGGCTTTTGACGACGGACCTCTTCATTTTGAACCATGGTCAAGCGACGAGAACGACAGCTGATCTGGCACTCCCCTCTCCTAACTACCACACCACACCAAAAAGAGGACGTTTGTGCTTTCACAGATTTAACGCGCATCGTTTCCCTACACGGTGGGTCTTCAATGGTACTGAGCTCGAACTCGTGACACGCCAGCTACGAGTCCATTACCTTGAGTTCTCTTGATGAAACGTGATCTCTTAATAAATCTAAATAAAAATTAATGAAAATTATGTTTGCTTACATTCTTTTTAAGAGATAAGTCTCCGTCGAGAGACGTGCACTTTTTATATTGGTCAAAGTATAATGATGGATTTTTTTTCTTCTTGCTTTATAATCACATGACATTTTTTATTAATACTTCAAAATTGTTTTGAAAAATTGATTTTTTGAAAACCCAAAGGTTCTGTTTCCTTTATTCTAACGTTTCCGTGAAAAAATATGTAAATTGTTGTTAAATATTTCCAATTTTTAAAAATACACTTGGGCAGGATCATAATCAGAGACTTGGGAGCCTCCTCCTTTCCTCTGTATAACTTCCCCAAATCAATCACTTTTCGGTAAGACTAGAAGATCATTGTCTTAAAAATTAAAGCAGTGCTACACACTTTTATCAATTTAATTTTTTTTAAGTGTTGATAAATGTCATTCATAAGTTCTATTCATTTCTGATTTCCATTAAATCAAAAGAAATATGAAGAGTTTTGTTTATTTTTTCTTTTATTAGAAATGAACTTTGTTTCTAAAATTAGATGAATACTTTCCCGACTTGAGAAGTGAAAATATAATTTTCGTAATTAAATGTTTTCACTTTTATAAGATATACTACGGGTTTCACAACCCTTTTCCAGCTATCATCTAGTTTTAGTACCTTAATATTCTCAAAAACATGTTAGTGCTTAGAGTGAGTGAGGGAATATTAACGTTACAATATTCAGCTACTCGAGGGCTTTGGGCGACGGACCTCATAATTTTGAACTAGGGTCAAGTGACGAGGATGACACTTGAGCTGGCACATCCCTTTCCTAACTTAGCTCCACGATGAAACCTGTTTTATTTCATATTTGCTTAGAAATCCGAACTTGTACTTTGGTTGCTGAAAAGATTTTCAGTTACCTAATCTCTCTCGCACTATTTCTGATTTGCACTGTCTCCTTATTTGTAATCATGTGAAATTTTATAAATTTTATTTGTGTGCTCTTAAATTTCTAAGTTCTTCGATATACATGTAGCATAGTGGTCAAGATGTAGGACTCGTGGCAGGCGTGTTATGAGTTCGAGCCTAGTACCGATGAAGACCCACCATGTTGGGGAGCGACGCAAGTTAAATATGACGGGAGCTCAATTGTCCACCCGTTGGTGTGGTGTGGTAGTTGGGAGGTGCCAGCGCAGGTGCCGTCCTCGTCGCTTGGCAGTGGCTCAAAATGACGAGGTCCATCACCCAAAGCCCTCGTGTAGTTGAAGAGTGCGACGTTACAATTCCCCCACTCACTAACCGAGTATCAAAAATTTGGGAACCCCACACACGCAGGTAATTCGAAACTAGAATATTTGCCCTAATAACTTGTAAAGCAGTGATTCTTGATATATATCCATATAACGATATTATACTGTTCTCATACTGTACTATATTTCCTTACAAAATCAACACTAAATGCAAGTAGCCAAATATGAAAATGAACAAACAAAAATTATTTATTTTTACGCGCTTATTCTCGTATTTATTTTTTAATATGTAAAATCTATGAAGAAATTAGCATGCTTATGAATATTATTGCCTAAAAATTTATAGATGTTTCAGTTTCGAGGGAGAATTTGGAGCGTGGGGTGCCCACTCAGATGTCGTTTTCTTCACTTCACTGTCGCTAAGAGCCCTCTCGTGTTGCTCTGAGTAAGTTACGTCACACTATTCAGCTGCTCTTGGACGTTTGGGGATGGACCTCGTCATTTTGAACCATGGTCTAGAGACGAGGGCGATACCTGAGCTGGCATTCCCCTCTTGTAGCTTCCACACCACATCAACGGAAGGATGTTTGAGCTCTCGACAAATTAAACGCGCATTACCTTGCACGGCGGATCTTGAGCGGTACTAGGCTCGAACTCATGACCAGCCGGTAACGAGTCCATTACTTTGACCACTGCCCGTTTTGCTTTGATGTGTGACGTTTATAAAAACAATCGTCTTGAAAGGGGAAATGTATAGTTACATTACACATATTAGGCGATTTCCTATAATATCGCATGCATCTGCAACGTTGTACTGGAGATTAGTACAGTATATTGCGAATTTTTCTATGTAGCCAACTTTTTCCTGGAACCATTTCATGATTTTCTTCATAAAACAACCTCCCTATAGTGAAGTGTATTTTCTATATAACGAATTTTTTTTTCTTGTAATTTACTTTTTTTTCCTCCTTATTTTTAAAGTACTTCTGAACGTTTCAAGTTTTGTTTTCTCACTTTTAACACACTTTATAGTGGTCATAAATCTTGAACTGATTTTATTAGATGCCTAAAACGTCGAGAGCAATAGAATTCTAGGTGTTTCATTCAAGAAGTGTAACCTTTAGCCCCCATTGTCCAGTTCACTGTAAACATCTTCGATATCCCCTTTAACACTCAGTGGAGTTGTCTAGTGTTTCCGTGTAATTCAGTTAGTCTCCGTTCACTTGTAGTGTTGATCATTCGAACAGGTAGCTTCGTTCCTTGTAGCTCAAAAATGTCAAAACGTAAGTGCTTGAGAGCATCAAAGAAAAAAAAAATTAATTCTTCAGGAAGTAGATAAAGGCGTCAAGAAACTTTTTCCTGCAATTTTTCTTTCTTTGTTTTCTTATTTTTTTTTATAAGTAAAATATGTAAAATAAATATATATTAATTTACAAAAAGGTATGAATAATTACTTTTTTTAATTTATAGTGTTAATTTATAATAATAATTTTAATTTATAAAGTATACTGAAAGGTGAACCTCTATATAACGAACTTCTTTTGGTATTTAGCGACTTCGTTATGTAGAGGTCCGACTGTATGTATATTTGTGTTATTTATTATTTATACGAGAATTCGATTTTTATTTCTGGAATCTACAAGCATCTGAATTTTTCATTGTCCTTCCGCATGATTATCCTCACTGAGGTCATTTGTGAGTGCGTGACAATGTAATGAAGCACCTGTCAGGGGTGGTATTGAAGTAATGTTGGCACAGTTGAAGAGTGCCACTGCGTTTTGTTTTATGGCTACATTGCATGACTATATTTGGTTAAGATCGTATAATTAGATAACCAAATAAGCTTAGAGTTTGAAACACTTCTTGTATACCAATGATACATTATTAATCCAATCCAAAAGTTAAATTTTGACATTTTTTTGTGATTATCAGAAACATCGATTATACAAAAATGTCTCAAAGGAGAACATGTGAACAGGTTTTTAATTTTTAGAAATTTTCCTTCATTACTGCGTTAAAAATGTTGCGCTTATTGTTGTTTTTCAATTCCTACACTATTAACTCACACTCTCTCTATATTTATTTATTTATTTATCTTGGTGGAATTTTCAATCGTTAATAAAATGCATTTTAAAGCGCTCCATTGACCTGAAATTTTATATACAGGATTATTTGGGATGACAATACAGTATAATTTAATCATAATTAATAAAAATTAATTGATTAAAACTAATTATTCAAAGAATTACAAATTCAGCCACGTTGGCTTCATTTTTGACGACTTAGTGACCCTTTTAGCGACTTGTGTCAAAACTTGAAAAGATTTTTTCTGACACTTTAAAGCATTCAATTGAACTGAAATTTTATAGACACGATTGTTTTGGATAACAATCCGATACTTTAATGATAATTAATAAAAATCAATTACCACTTGATGTTGTGATTCTGTCATATGTATATTAATTGTAACTGTTTAATAAAAAGTAGCTAAAATAAAATATTTCTTTGTTGATCTAGGTAGGAATTGACTTAAAATATTTTTTTTTATATTACTTGTTTGTTTGTGAATTACAAAATTCGGGAGAACATCATTGTTCACACAAATACAATGATCATTTCTTTATAGGGTTAGCAAATCTTTTGACTCATTGTTTAAAAAGCATGCTTCAAGTTCAATTACACAAATTGCAAGAAAAGCTATGCGGTGCTAGTTTGATATCACGGGGCACGAGCTTAAGCGCTGCTTGGGAATCACGCCAAGCATCGTTTGTTGTCGCTGGAATGGAATCCAAGATGGCGGCTTAGCAGTATCAAATTGTTAGGAAGATAATTTTAAAAATTGTTTTGAAATACATTGAAATATATTTCAAAAGAAGAATATAGGAAAAAATTGAGAATAAAACCAAGATTAGTCCATAAATAATGAATAACAATATAATCTAATAAAAAGTTACATGCACTAATAATATTATGCAATATATAATAATAATCTTATAATTTAATAGTAATTATATATAATATTCATATACTATGATTTATAATAATAATTATTATATATAATAATAATCATATAAAATAATTTAATTGTAATTATAAAAGAGAGAATAATCATCGTATTGCAATAAGAAAATTACACATAATACTCATATTAAATATAAATAAATAACATAATAATAATTGAAAATAAATAACATAATATGTAATATTTATAAATAAATATAGTAAAAAAACAATTATTATAAATAACCAATATTATATGATTATTACGTATAATAGTAATTATATTTTTATATTACATTATTAATAAAATAATTACATAATATATATTAAAATTAATAATGAGTATCAATTTAAAAGTACTGAAAACTTGCAATATTCCCAAAACTGCAAAATGATCAAGGTAATGTTATTGTAATGTTATCTCCCATCTTGGCGAACATAAACAACAACTTGGCGGTGCCCTGTGATATCAGACTAGTTCGCTCATTTAATTGATATTGTGTGTTAGCATAGCACTTGGAAGCAACACTAGGTATTGGTAACAGACTTCGCCATTTTCCCTCTAGGTCTACTCATGACGAGTCGGTTCGGTCAAAGGGCACCTAACTCTCCACATCAACGAGATGGTGAGGAATTTCCAGTCCTTGGTACATTGAACCCCTTAAGTGGTCAATTTTTTTTTGCCCAAAAAGTTTGACAAAAAAGGCACATTTTTATTGCATAGAATTATGAACAATACTTCACAAGATGCGAAAAAGGAAGAATTTTATTTTAATTTTCAATTTTAAAGTTTTAACACTATTTTTGTTTTATAAATGTGAAACACAAAAACCCTATAAAAGGCTTGCTTTTTATAATTACACTCTGCATGCACCCGGACAAAAAAAAAGGCCCCAAAAGAAAAAATTAAGGATCGTAAGTTTGGCATAAAGGTACATGTCGGGAGTTATGCAAATTTAAAGCTATTTCACATTACGAAAAATGGGAAGCTTTAACGTCGTTCTCCCGAGTATCAAACAGGAACCAAAGCTTGTTTGAGTGTGAACGTTACAAAGTAAGAGCTGAGTAGACATGCCATTACGCAGCTTGCAAAGACAATAGGACAGCTGCCGCAGATTGAGAGGGAGAATCATCGGCATGATAAAAATACGCAGTAGCCGTAAATGGCCCACTGATTTGGTGAGGGGTTTGGACCAGGGGACCGAGATGTCATTTACACGGCCAGGCTCAGGACCCCCTCGACAGCCCAGTCGTCAAAGACCGCCACATCGTAAGAAATGCACGCGTACAGCCAACTCTTCATAGCCACCATCCGGGCAAGGTAGCACTTTCACGGGGGGCCCCGTTTTCTCGAATCATACGGCCCGGGGGGGGAAACATTTGGGACGCCCCCCTTATGTGTGCTCCCCCCGGGCCCCCCGGGTCGACGCCTCCGTTGGAGTGGTGTCGCGCACGAGAAACTGGGTGCAGCGGAAAGAACCATTTCGTCTTTTGCGACGAAACCCGATTCAATATCAGCAGTGATGACAATCGTGTCGTTTGGAAACCCTTGGTGAACGCCCAATCCTGACTTTGTTTTTACAGCGAGACACTGCTCCCACAGCTGGTGTAATGGTATGGGGTGCCATTGCCTACAGTACACGGTCACCCTTAGTATTGATTCTTGGCACCATGACAGATCAGCGCTATGTCCATGACATCCTGCAATTACATGTGTTGCCACTCATGCAACGGCTCCCAGGAGCCATTTTTCAACAAGACAATGCTCGGCCTCTCACGGCAAGGTTATCGCAAAACTATCTCCGCACTGTTACTACCCTTCCTTGGTTTGCCCGATCCCTAGATTTGTTTCCAATCGAGCATATCTGGGATCACTTAGGATGGTGATTCGGGCATCCCACGAGTTTGAGAGAACCAGATGAAAGGTTACAGCAAATATGGAACGACATCCTCAAGACATCCTCCAGAACTTGTACGCCTCAATGCCCTATCGTATCGCATCGTGTATTCGCGCTATATATACAGGGGGTTCACAAACAGGGTATTAAATCCTCCATTCTTTTGCCTTTTTTCTGAAATAAATTATCCTTTTTCTTTGATTTTCTAATCATTTACTTATATCAAAGTAGTCATTACGGATATAAAATTTCGTTTCATTTACGACTCCTTCATGATGCGCTAATTTTTTTGTTCATAAAGAAGGTTTCATATATCTTAAAAGAATTTCTCTCATACTTACAAAAAAATTTCATGATCCTATATATTTTTCAAATGGTTGAGGATATTATGTTAGTGTGTATGTATATACACACACAATATAAACATGGTTTAATACTAAATCTTACATTGCAATGGAGACAGACATAATATCGGTGTGTGTGTGTTTTTTGGAGTTTACTCCTTAAAAATCGATTTTCACAAAAAGCCCCGGTATGGAAATATTATGAGGTGTGAAATTTGTGCAAGAGTTAACAAAAATGCGTTACACTATGTTCTGCGCATGCGCCAAATCTCTGTTGGTAGAAAACGGGTATTTGAGTACTTCGAAATAACTTAAAGAGTGTTTTTGGCTAATGTTATAAGAATAGAACCCAAATTCGGAATATTTTTTCATATATAAAAGTACTCAAACGTTATTATTACATTCTGGCTACACTTTCCTGCAGAAAATCACTTATTTTATCGTACTACTCATTTGTATACGAGTTGACACATTTTCTTTTTATAAAATGTGTTTCGCGCTTTTTCTCCTATACCATAATGCTAAATGAGCTATCCCTTTACATGTTAAAAAGAAAAACTAATTAGTTATGAAATATTTTGAAATTTTTAAAAAACACACACTATCTTATAAACAAATGTATGAATTTCGGATCCACAGGTCACGGATTCTACACTCCGAAGAGCCAACGCTACCTTCCGTTCAATAAACATATCTTTAAAAAAAGTGATCGATTTAAAGCTGTTATTTTAAACAATAATTTTTCTTTATTTTAAAATTTAGCCTTATATTTGCTCTAAAGAAATCCATTAATAGTTGTCTTATTTAGAACATTTAGGTCTTTTATTGTTTTTTTTTTCGAATTTACGAGAAATTGGAAAATGATTGTTAATATTCAAGCTTAACATTTCAAATTCTAAGAAAGAAATCTTTATATATAAAAATCTTCTGTGCGTGTGTATGTGACTGAACTCCTCCTAAACAAATGTACCGATTTTGATGAAATTTTTTGTGGGGGCTTAAGTGGATTCGAAAATGGTTTAGAATTGCAATTCGGTCCGATATCGCCATTAGTTAAAAAGATATTAATTAAAAACAGTAAAAACATACAACTCAACATTCACCTGCATTGTTGTAACAACGTTATTGTTATAAAAAAGACGTAAGTTGGCGTCGAAAATCGATTTTCGGCCAAACTGGCCAAACCGGATCTTTATTGTTACAAAAATGCAGAGGAATCATGCTTTTTAGCATTTTTAATTAATATCTTTTCAAATAATCTTTATATATGTATTCTTCTGTGCGTATGTATGTAACTAAACTCCTCCTAAAGGGCTGGATCGATTTGATGAAATTTTTTATGTCTGTTTCAGTAAATTCGAGAGTGGTTTAATTTCACAATTCGGTCCGATATTGCACTTAGTTAAAAAGATATTAATTAAAACCAGTTTTAATTACAAGTTTTGGGCACCAACTTTGATTTGTCTGCATTGTTGTAACACTGTTATTGTTACAACAACGACAAAAGTTGGCGTCAAAAATCAGTTTTCAGCCAAAATAGAATTTCATGACGTTGCTCTACTGATTGTATTAATTAACTTTGTTCAAAAAATAACATGTGATTAACATGAAATATATTATTAAAATCTCAATTTCTACAATGTTTTAAATTTTTCTAATTTAAATTCCTAAACAAGGTAAAACTATTTTTCAAGCAGATTGGTACATTTATTTAACCTTTTCCAACGCTGCCAAGTGAATTTGACACAAAATATTGTAAGACTTCAAAAAAAAAAAATTGGAATTTTGTAATTAAAAAAAAAATTTTTGCTTTATTTATACAAAAAATATTTTTAAGGAAAATGTATTTTTTCCGCATTAGGGAGCCGTAAAAATACAATGAAAAAAATTGGAAAAATCGCCAAATACCAGTAATAGTTAATTATGGGAAAGCTACCTCAAAACACACGAGCTTGAGAACTAATAGCGCATGTGCGGAGAAACAACTTACGGAGAGTACGTAAGCAGATAAAAAAATTTTCTGACAGATAAAGATGTTTCCTTTTTGAATGTTTTTTCTTTTATAATGAGCGTAAAAAATGATTTTTCCAGTAATTTTTGAAATCCAATTTATTAGTTTGAAATTTAAAAAAGTATTCATTGCAAAATAATTAATATATGATCTTAGTTTTTAATAATACATCACAACTGATAGTTTTCTTTTAGTGAAATAATTTACTGAAAAACCTTAAAATATAGGAAAATGCTGCCCTGTTTTTCTTAAATAGTACTATTTCCTTTTAAATCTTTTTTTATACAAAGAATGTAAGCACATTTTTAGGCTCCCCCACCCCATTGTTCTTTTTTCACAGTTACATATATTTAATCGAAAAATCAAACATCCAGATAAAAGCAGTCGCTTCATAGCTAACTGTACACATTTTTTTGATTCATTATTTAATAAAATTGATATAAATTAATATATTTTTTAAGAATCAAAGTTATATTGCGTTTTATTATGTATTACTAAATTAATTATTTAATAATAAATTCGTACAACGTCTGTTTCTCGAGAGCAAAACTGAATTAGCTTCGTAAATTTTTAATCAAAAATAGAAAATTGAAAAAAAAATGATCTTATCCCTCGGTGAAAAAAGGGAGTTTTATACTTGAAAAAACCCATGCAACTGTAAAGATAGAAAAGATACCTATCTGACAAAGAAAGGAAATGGAAGGAATTTCTGAAAAGGGGATTTAAATATGTGTGTGTGTGATATAAATGTATAAATCACTCACATCGCTCATTAACACACACAGAAGTACTGGTGTCCAGAGATAAAGGGAAAATTTCCAAGGGGATAAAATTGTACCCACGGAACAATGTGGAACGGAACAACACACGGAACAACAACACCCTTGCAATGCCGAGTTAATTGGCGAAAAAACAGACCTGCCCGACAGGACAAAGATGCGGAAGAACTTCGAAAAAGAGTATTTTAATGACATATATAGAAATATAAATATATAAATATAAATATATAGAAATATATTAATGACATACACACCAGGAAATGCTGACACTGAAAACGAAGGGGAATCTTCCAAGGTATAAAGCTGTACACTTGAAGAAGACCGTGCTACGCCGGGCCATCCAGCAGGTCTTTATATATAAAAATCTTCTGTGCGTGTGTATGTGACTGAACTCCTCCTAAGTGGCTGGACCGATTTTGATGAAATTTTTTGTGTGAGTTCAAGTGGATTCGTGAATGGTTTAGATTCACAATTCGTCCGATATCGCAATCAGTTAAAAAGATATTAATAAAAACAGTAAAAACATTCAGCTCAATATTCACCTGCATTGTTGTAACAACGTTATTGTTATAAAAATGACGTAAGTTGGTGTCGAAAATCGATTTTCAGCCAAAGTTGGCCAAACCGTGTCTTCATTGTTACAAAAATGCAGACGAATCATGCTTTTTAGCGTTTTTAATTAATATCTTTTGAAATAATATTTATCTTCGTATATAAAAATCTTCTGTGCGTGTGTATGTGACTAAACTCCTCCTAAACGGCTGGACCGATTTTGATTTAAATTTTTTGTGTTATTATGTGTGTTATGTTAAATTATGCGTTTTAAGGTTTAGATTCACTGTTCGGTCCAATATCGCAATTAGTTAAAAAAGATATTAATTAAAAACCTTAAAACGCATAATTGCTTTACCCCCGTGAGCTGTTTATTCCGCTGATGCGCGGCAAGAAAAAAAAAGAAATAAGGGAGAACTTCCCGATATTTTCGCCGTTTTTAAAATTGCAATCTAATTTTTCTATCAAAATCAGACAAAAAACAATTACAAAGTCGGAAAGATTATTCATTTCGCCACAATATGGAATATATCTTTATGTATATAATTCTTCTGTGCGTGTGTTGTGACTGAATTCCACCTAAACGGCTGGACCGGTTTGGATGATATTTTTTGCGTGGGTTCAAGTGGTTTCGAGAATGGTTTAGATTCATGATTCGGTCCGATATTGCAATTAGTTAAAAATGCGGCAAAATTATGTAGTGGCCCGCGATTGTTTATAAAAGAATCATGGGCAATATTTTTGAGGTCACTTTTTTGAGCGGTAAACTTCAAGGTGAAGTTGTAATTCTACCACAGATCCCAATGATTCTTTCAGACTCACCTACCCATTCAAATGTTTGCAATTTCCAATTCGCTTGGCATTTGCTTTGACCATTAATAAGTCACAAGGACAAACAATGATAATTTGTGGCTTGGATTTAGAAAACCTTTGCTTTTCGCACGGCCAATTATATGTTGCATGTCCAAGGTTTTGCAAACCATCGCAGTTGTTTGTTTATAAACCTCAAGAATTAACCAAAAACATTGTACATTCAATGGCATTACAATAAATTTATTTTTTGTGCATTAAGGTATCCGACTACGTTCGGAACCGTGATTTTGCAAAAGCGTATAAATGGATAATATTTATGATATTTAGGTTCACTTAGATTAGAATACATGTATAAAATTGTTTTAAGGACATTATGGCAAAAAAAGATTATTTAATTACAATATTTTGGCAAAAAATTAACTTAGAATAACCTTTTTTCCAAATGTTCTCCTTTTGTAAGAAATGCTTCTATTGTATTAATATTTTGCCTGTATATAGATCAGACCTCTGTACAGAGGTTCAACTATGAATTTTGAAAAATTCAAATTATTTTCAGAGTTAGAACCATTTGAAGTAATTATCGGCGTATTTTCTTAAAATTTCTCCCTTCTGTTTTCGTAAAACATGGATAAACCGACTTTCGAGTTAAACGTTTCAAAAATTCTATGCTAATTGGTTGGTTTGTTTTTGCATATATATTTTTCCCTCTTGTGTTTTTTTCCCGTTTTGTTGGTAAACATCAAGTGATGGAGAATCCAATCCATTAATCTAACTTACATTTCCTTTTGTTGTCTCATTATAACAGAGCTATAAATATTGACCATCCAATTTGAATCACTTCTAAGCTTACGAACTGATACCTCCCTGTGCTGAATCCCACGTCCTTTCGCATAATGTTATATTTCACGCACACCAACCACTAAATTACGGATCTCTAAATTTTTTCGTACTAAAATGAAAATAATTATAAGCTGAGTGCGTGTAGTTAAAATTCAAATTATTTATTGATTTTAAATGCAATATTTTAATGAACATTTAAGTTCAATCTTAAATTTACAATTTGAATTCAATTTAATATGTAGTAGTTTTTTATTGAACGTTCAATGGTATCCTCCCTCTAAAGGATTAGCTTCGTTAAACCTTCAATAGTAGTGACCCAGTTTTCATCACGCTGTTATAATGACAATGTATTGAATGCAATAATGTAAAGTACTTTTAAACTAAAGCTGTGCAATTTGAACTTATAAATTTTTTTCAGTTCCCACTATTAGTTCACACTCTCCCTATATATATTTATTTATATATCTTGTTCAAATGTTCAATCGTTAATAAAATACTTTTTACTCATCCATTCAAACTCTAAACTTGTAGTGGATGATACTTGATGAAAATACAGTTTTTGAAAATATTTTGCTGTTATGTTTTGTTACTTATGCCACCTGATCGACAGTAACATCAGATCAAGGCCCACGAAATTTATCGCGGCTAAGGTCTAGATTCTTACTCCTGTCGTTCACGTTAACTTTGATCACAATGCAAGTGACAGTATGATTTAGCTCGGTTCCACCCTAATTTTGAGGGAGAACACCCTAGGGGTGGTCAGAGGCTTCCCACCAACCTCACGAGAGGCCTTGCGACTCGACTGCTATTTATTAGAGTACCCGTATGCCCCACGGGCACTATACATTTACAAATATCCATGCCTTCTCCGGTATTCAAATCCAGGCCCTACAACACAGTAGTCAATGTCACTAACCACTACACCGGATGAGCGATTGATTATGTATTTCGTAATAATCAAATACTTTGTTTCTGTTATTTTAAAGATTAAATATTCAACAAAATATTTAAATATAACTCATTCTAGTGGGTTTTCCCCCCTGTTTTTACAGGGTGTCTCAAACTTCGTGCACAAACTTGAGGGAAAGTAGAGAGCATCTCTGGAATTCAACTGCGTGGACGAGTAAGTAAAGCTGAGCACTACCCTCAAGGTCAGCCGGTGGCTTCCTCATTTCAGACATCGACTGAGTGCGATGAACATGAGTTGCTTCACGAAGGCCGAGTTGGCGGATATGCCCTTTATCAATGACCTAGTAAACGGAAATGGACATGCTGCTGTATTGTTACTTTGAGGAAGATATCCAATGAGGTACCATTAAAAACACCAAATGTTCGCTCTGTTACATCAGAACCTAGAGCAGGGATGGCGAACTTTTATGGATCAACGTGCCATTTTTTCTAAAGAAGTGTTTAATGAGATATAGACATACCGTCAAATAATTTTGACGTGATTATTGGAAAAAATAATAAAACTAAATACTATCAGCCCAAAACTCTATTTACTACGAAAAAATACATTTTGAATTGTGTAATTATAAATGTTTTAGTAACAAGTGTAATTCAAATTAAAGTAACATTTGTGATACCCCCCTACCTGGGGGTACCATCTTTTCATCTACGCGACCTAGATTTGTGGGAGGTAAGAATTGATCACTCAAGAGAGTTATTCATAATAAAACCAATTTAATTATCAATTGAAATCAACAAAACAAGTCTTACTATAGGAAGGCAATCAGGAGTGATATAACGTATCCCTAAATTCTATGTAAATAGGCACCTGGAATCCTAACCGCTTAACTTTAAGCAAGGTTATCCTACGAATCTTAATACTCCTTAATTTCTTTGACTTACTAAAGCCCATTCTATAATTACGCTTCTAAGTTTAATTCCTTACCATCAGCTCACGACGTCCAGCACTCAGCTTCCTTTCTCTTTCTTCTTTTTGCGATTACAAAGCCTTCACTATACATTTACTAACTAATCTGAATATCACGGTTTCTTCTTGAGGGAATTGGTTGTGAAATAACTCAATTCTGGCCCCAAAAATTCCCCAAGAGAATTAGTATGAAAACACGATAAAGCCCCGTCACACATTAGTGTGACTTTTGTTGTTGCAGATTGGATGACGACTTATATTAGGATTGTAAAATGTTAATTTTTGTAGAATACATGCTGAATTGTAGTCATTTGCCAAACGGTTTCTAAGCAATTAATTATATTTGCTGTAGTTCATTACTTTTGACAAGAGGGTTTGTGATCCATTTCAAAATACCGTCTTGCAGACGATGTTCTGCATACCACTACTCCAGAACATAAAACGCATACCGCTTTTTCACCTTAACTAATAATGCCCTGTTTCTTGGTCCAACAAATTTGAAATTCTCTGCTACACTTAATATCCTTCACTTTTTGTTCTCTTGCTGAACTAGTCATGTTAAGTAACTGTTAAAAATCGTAAATATAACACAAATAAGCCTTAAAATAGAATTGTACAAACGAAGTTGACTAAGTAATGCTTAGACAAACTGTGCATTCTAAGCAATTTTAGTCTACGATGTAATTAAGGCAAGACAATAACAAACGAGTGCGTTCCCCGCCGCCGATCACTCGCATTTGTTTGTGATACTACGTAATGAACTTTGAAATAAAATGCAGACCATTCTGATCCCTGGCTTGCCAAAAATATTGTGTCGCGTGCCATTGGTTCACCATCCCTGATTTAGAGGAACGTGTGCCTTTCGCAGCAAGAATTCAGAATACCGAGCGAAACCTCCTGTGATGATGATATGTATGCTTTTGTTGTGTAATGAAAGTTTTTACACCACTGTATTCTGTCTTTCTGTGTCTTTGCCTTTTTTATCACGTCCAAGTAGTACTTTCACCTATGCTTTCCATGTTGTGATTTCTAACGATTCTTCCAAGTTTGTAACGGTTTTGGAACTCTGTATACTGTTTGCCTCTAATACTACGAATTCATCCAACTTGCAAGTAGGGATTGCAATACCAGTGTACAGGGATACCGAATACCAGTATTTGATCCATTTGTACAATTTTGTCATATCGGTATTCACAAGTTTAAATACCGGATTTTCGGTATTTACCAGAAAATTGTTTTTATTTAAATTGTCTCCACTATATGTTCAGGGCTCGCCAACCTAGCAAAATATTACACCTTTTTGTTTTAATGTCTTCCGTACGGACGTAATTAATTAGACTGTGAATATAAAGTTATATCGTACAAAATCAAGAGAAGTGATAAAATATGGTAATTATCCAAGAAGGCGGACCAAAACTATTCTATTATAGATCAGAGCGATACTGCACACGCGCAGGATTCGTAGTCTGATATTCGTATCTGTGAAAACAAGGTTGTAGAGTATTGAAGATAGTGCGTAATATTTCGATTTTTTTTTTAATTTGGGAGTTTGTTATTCATATTGCATTGGCACATGTTACTTGTTTTTACATTCAACATGATTTTAAAAATGAAAATGAAAAAGAAAGAAAAGAGACTGACAATTCAAATTTGATCAAGTTTATAGTAAACTTTCTTAAAATTTTTTAACCACAAACCTTAAACACATTCAGAAGAATTAGATACAGTTATCGAAGATGGTTGTGACAATAATGTCGATAATGAAAAGGAATTGTCTCTTGAACAAAAATTAGAATTAGTGATAAGTAAAAAGAAAAGAAAAAAAAAGCAAACTAAAATATAGTGCAGAAATCACCTATATCCAAAACTATCCAACGAGAAATCGATTTATTTGAAGTTGAGAGATTTAGAGGAAAATACTTGGAAAAAAAAAGTCTATCGTTTATTGCTAACATCACTACCAACTACCGTAGATCCCGAAAGAACGTTTTCGATAGCTGGTAATTTGTGCACATTATTAAATTCCAGGCTTAATTAATGCATTATTTTTTTAAGATCACATTTGAAAATTTGTACTAGTACCACAGACTGAATAGTGATATTTACACTTTGTGTGTGTGTGATTTAAATAAATACTTCACTTTTTTTTGTTATTCTTTATATACTGTTACAATTTAAAAATTACAAATTAATTCTTTGTGATATTTACAATCGCTAATAAGACTGGCAAATAAAACAAACACCTGTATTTTCTTTCTTTTCCTAAAATTTCTACATTCAGTATTAAGATCTACAAAATACCGAATACCCCGGTATATTGAATTTTTGGTCCGTTATTGCAATACTTACTTTTCGGAATCGCATAGCATGGTCAGAAGTGGCCTCATCACTCGTTAAAGGATATTCTACTGCACAATCACTTTGCTTGAAACTATCAGCTGTAAACTGTCTCTGAGGGAGTGGGGGGACAAGTATTCTCCCACTGAATTGGCCAACAGGGGTATCTAGCACAGTGTTACTCAACCAGTGTGCCACGGCGGTTTTATGTGCCGCCAAATTCTTGAAGTGTGTCGCCAAATGTTTTTAAAATTATGAATTTTACTCACCGAAGAAAATAATTGGAACCGAATCATTCAGTCGTTTTATAGAAAGAAACAAAGGGTATTCGTGATATATTTAACTTATTCTTCCGTGGATAGATGGATTCATAAAAAAAATTTGATTGGTTTCGTAATCCATTTGAGACAAAGGATACATCTGTATATGTTAATTTTAAATGAAAGAAAAACTAATTTCGTTCTGTATAATATTCGAGATACAATTTCAAAATATTCAAAACAGTCAATTTATGCATTTTGGATTGAAGTTAAAAGCGATTATCTCATAATAGTAAAAAAAAAGCTCTTTATAAAAAAATATAGTTACAATTTTCAACATCTTATTATACGTAGATTCGAATGTTCAGCATTAAGAGGGCCCAACACATGAATTTTCGAAAAATTATCGATTTTTCATTTTTCCTAAAAGTTCGAAACATTTTGTTTAAAATGACATATGATATGAGGAAATACGATAATTAGAAGTATTTTTTATTTATTTTTTAAATGAAGCTACACCTTGACGCGCATCAAATGAGCTCTGCTAAGAGCACCTGTGTTTCCCATTGCATTGTGGCCGCGGTAGCCGAGTGGTATAGGTATCGGACCGTGGCTTGCCTTGTCACGAGTTCGAGTCCAGTACCACTAAAGACCCGCCGTGTAGGACAGCGATACACGTTAAATCTGTCGAGAGCTGAAACGTCCTCCCGTTGGTGTGGTGTGGTAGTTAGGAGAGGGAGTGCCAGCTCAGGTGTCGTCCACGTCACTTGACCATGGTTCAAAATACTTGGTCCGCCGCCAAAAGCCCTCGTGCAGCTGAACAATGTGACGTTAATATTCAATCAATCAATTCCCATTGCATAAGTTTCTGATAAGCGCGAATCCATATGATGTTCGAGTTGAAAAATTAGAATGTATTGGGCTAATTGTGAAAAGTGTATGGATGCACACACACACACACGTTTTTTTGGATCTTAAAAGCGAAACAGAGGGGAAAAAAAGTTAAGTGATAGAAAATAAGAAGAATGGAAAGAAGTGGTGGAAAGAAGAACAAGCATAAGTATTAAGCGACTCACCACCACTTTAATATCAAATTTCGAAGATGTTATAGTATGGCTATTAGAAATAATGTAAATGATCTACACAGCATGAAAACGGCTATTTGGGCTGTTTATTTTCATTTTCTATCTTCAAACGCGACCACTCAGCATGGACTGTGTCCTGCGATTATAAATGCCTGGTGCAAGTTTCAAAAGACAGAAGCTGAATGTAACGAAAGGCACTATGATCATAAACACATACACCATAATGAATTAAATGAAGCAAATTCTTAGAGATGTAGGTGATCCTATGTTATTAAGCAAATGTTTACATGGAAAGACCCAGAACTCAACTGAGTCAGTTAATAACACCATATAGACAGTGATTCCAAGCTCTACATTTGTGGAATTAAAAACTCTAAAATTAGGGGTAAATATGGATATTGCACAATTCAGAATGAGCCATGTAGTAAAAGTAACGACTTTAAAACATTGTGATTTTGAACTGAGTGGTAAGTGTGTGTCATGCTTCAAAAAATTAGATGCACGTAAGATTTGTGTAGACCAACGAAAGCATCTTGAGATTCGAAAAAAAGGCAAAATTGTTAAAAATAATGGAAAAAAGAAAATTGTAAGTGTATTTTTGTAAAAGCAGAGAGTAAGAAAACTGTTTCATATGCTTTTGGAAAGTAATAAAAAAAAGTAAATGCTCAAAAAATTAAAAAATTTTACTTTAAAGCCTGTTTTCTCAAAATGTAATATTTTTTACTTTATGTACCTTTTTCTCAAAAACTACTTATCATACAATCCTCAAATTTTTAGAGAGAAATCTTTCGACATGTT
>BMAV01010197.1:306528-339112 GCA_019973955.1 Trichonephila inaurata madagascariensis
AAGTAAGAGATAAGTTTTTGGTCGAAGGTCGGGTGGTCAGTTGCTTGTAAATGTCACGATAGCCAGCTATACATGATTGAAGCCCTTTTTGGAACTTTATACTCCTTCCTTAACTGGTATTTATTTTAAGAAAATGCTTTTTCAATTTGTTAGAGAGAGAAAGCTGGATCCCTGCATATTTTTATCTGCTCTCAAGGAATCTGGCTTCTTGTCCGTCTTCATAATTTATCAAATTATTGATAATGTCACTGTCATTGAAAGTTTCGTCTTCAATCAAGTGCGGGTTGCTGAAGCGTTGAGAGAAAGCAACTGACTGTGCATTGTCGAGAGACTGTTTATAACAAATGAACAGAGCGTCTTGAAGTGTCTACATTTCAGTGGTGTAACTTATACCTCCGCATATCACGGGGTGGGACAAGACTCTAGGGGTCCAAGGCCTGATTTACGCTAAATACGTATTTACCCAATTTAAAAAATATTAAAGGCGAAACCTGACTTTCAGGGGGTAGGGGGTCCTAACATTCTTCGTTACGCCACTAGTAAATAGCTAGAAAACATTACATTGGCGCCAAAGCCAATGAAATTCTTACACCACATAAAAAAAAATATCGCACAAAAAGGAAATCGCATAAAAACAGACCGCACAAAAACAGGTTCGACTGTATAACTAAGTAAAAAAAAAGGGAAATGCTTACCGAGTAAAACGATGAAGGTAACCGTAGAGGTGTGTCTTCACGATGATGTTGGGGACGGCCAACTGGTAAACCCAGCCTCCTTTCGAATTCTCAAAAATGATGTCCGGGGTCCAAATGGACTTCAGGATCTCCTTCGGAATTTGAAAATGTTTTCCGTTGGAAATGTTTAGACGAGTATCCTTCCAGTACTCATTCACATAAAATTGCATTGAGTATTCCTGCAGACAGACATAAACATAATTCGTAGAACTAATTATTGTAAAAGGGTTTTGCTCGATAAACAAAATTTGGTAGGTGTGTTTATACATCTCAAAGGTGACGTATATTGAAGTGTTGCACTATACACATGAGGCACTAGTAACGCCACTATGTACGCGTGAGAGTTATTTATCAATTACATTTGACCCAAGCAGTTGATGGGAATCGAGAAAGCCTTTAAAAGACAAAAAAACTATAATCAACAATTTTCATTAAGAGGACATGGTACGATTCCCACAAAATTTTTTAACTTGATTTTCAAACTTCTGTGGTTTTTTTCTATGTGTGTATACTATGCAAAACCAATTTTGTGCTCAAAATTTCATAAAAAGCTAGACATTTAATTTTTTAAAGAAAAAATTTGTGAAGTGATTTTAAAATACTACTCCTTCTATAAAAAATGGAGTACACGCATGAAATTTGATTTACAAGTACGTCAAACTACGTATGTATAACAAAAGTTGATATGGTTTTAAGATAACATGATTGGTATTCGTACAATACTTCTTTTTAATGAATGCTTATTGAAAACTCCATAAAAAATGCATAAATTCTGAGTTCAATTATTTTTTAAAAATTAAGTATTGCTTTGATTCAAAAATGCATACCAACTTTTGTTACATCTACTATTAGCAATAGGTAAAAAAAATTCAAAGCATTAGGCACAATAGAAAAAACGCCTTAGCATTTAAATGAAGACAAACTAGGTATTTTATCTTCATGAGATAAGTAGGTTTAAAGTTTTGATTTGCCATAGGGATGTGAATAAAAACGAACATAAAAGCTATCATAATTCTGCGTTTTTTTAAGTTTAGAGCTTTCAAATGTAGTGGGTTATAGAAAAGTATAAAAAGAATAATTTATGTTAAAAAAATTAGATTTGATTTTTTGGCCGATTTTTGTCAATTGAATCGTACTGTGTCTCCATAAAATGGAAAATATTTGATAGTAGGATTCTATTTATACAATATCAGCAACTGTTATAAGCCTGAATTTGGCGCATTTTCTACGTTTGGCTTCATGATCCCTGCAAACAAATCAGTGCATTTTAAAGTTAAATGATATTGAGGGGTTTTAAAAAATATCCTCAACTTACCATTCTTTCCTCAGCTATCTCATCGATGTCCATAACATCGAGATTTATAAATACGTCCGTCGGTTTGCCTTCTGAAACAAAACAAACGCTCAACATTAGCTCTAAAGTATTTTAAACTACATTTGAATAAGCCACAAATAAGCACCGCGTGCCTTTCTCTGGTTTTCGCTTTTGTTCAAAATCAAAGCATAAATAACATGAATGCAAATGTAAACACATAATAACAGGTATTCGAGTATTACGTTTCAGAGCTTACGTGAGCGATATATTTTTTTTAATTTCCAATATAAGGAACATGTTTGTACAAGTCAAATACACAACAGACAATACATTGGATGTTTGAAGTATTTATAAAAATTTGTTAAAGTAAAAATACATTTAGATTATACACAAAATATTGCTGTTTTTCACATATATCGTGCAGCCGAAAGTGTATTATTACTATGGCTGCTCATATAAAAATCGTCTATTTTGTTATATTTTTCATTAGCCTATTTCTTTCCTATAGTTTACTTAAAATATATATTTAGTATTTCATGTAAATTATGTATAGTACTAAATTTTATTGCCTAACTTCTCACATTGATTAGTTGATTGTTACTTGTGTTAAAAGACGAACTTTGAAGCCTTATTGGCAGTGAGACTCACAATATTAAATACCGTTCAATAATTAAACAATATGAACTAAAACATAGTAATCTTCATTCATTATTTAGCTTCATTAAAATTAGTACTCTTCACATATAGGAATATTCATTAATAAATAAGAAATTTTGCCGCTGGTGTAATAATTATCTGGCGTTGTTCCTGTAAAGCAGGGGTGGCGAACCTTTATGGATAAACGTGACATTTTTTTTTCTAAAGAAATGTTAAGTGAGGTAAAAACGCGCCGTCAAATAATTTTGACTCGTAATTATTGGGAAAATAATAAAACTTTATACTAACATCTCAAAACTCTTTATTTACTATGAAAAACTACCTTCTGTGCACTTTATAGTTGTAAATGTTGTAGTTATACATGTGTGTAATTCAAATTAAAATAAATTACTTCTGTTGTTATAGATTGGATGACGAATAACTTCCATTAGTATTGTAAGATGCCACTTTTAGTGGAATGCAAGCTGAATTGGAGTCATCTGCCAACGGTTTCTATGCAATTATTTTTTGCTGAAGTTCTTTTTTTTGACAAGAGGATTTGGGATTTGTTTCAAAATGTCGTTTTACAGACGATATTCTGCATACCACTGTTCCAGAATATAAAACACAAACTGCTTTGTCACCCCTTTACTAATAATGTCATATTTCTAGATTCGTCAAGTTTGAAATTCTCCGTCACACATACTATCTTGCACTTTTTGTTCTTTTGCTGTACTAGCCAGGTTAAGTAGCAGTTAAAAATCGTAAATATAAATACAAATAAACTTTAAAATAGAGCTGTGTCCACGAAATTGACTATGCTATGCGTAGATAAATTTTGCATCCTAAGCAACTGTAGTCCACGACGTAACTAAGGCAAGACAATAACAAACGAGTGTGCTCCCCTCCGCCTATCACTCGCGTTTGTTCGTAACACTTCCTGGTGAACTTTGTTATTTTGAAATAAAATGCAAAGCATTTTGATGCCAAAAATATTGTGTCACGTGCCATTGATGGCACACTTGCCACTGGTTCGCCATCCTTGCTGTAGAGATATGGATTGGAGACTTTGTGCCACAAAAACCCGTTAAAAAGAGAAACTGATGCACGCTTTTTCTGAAGAGGATCAAATTTTTTCCCCTGGAGAGTTGAGTGCCAACTCAAATGTCATTCTCGTCATTTGACGAAATTCAAATTGCGGGGTCCTTCACCCATCGCCCTGATTTGGCACGACTTTAATAAACAATGAGTCAATAGCTAATATTTATCTAAGATCAGTTTAACTCTTTCATGGGACATGGGAAGATTGCTACCCACCTACAAGATCCTACAAAATACGCCGATGTGAAGCGCAATCCCCATTATAATATATTGATGCTGCTATTAGAGCGGTGGGAACACAATTTACCACTTCAGTTTTGTGCTGCCATCTAGTGTTCAATCGACTGAATGGAATTGGCGGCAATTTTGGTTTCGAATGTTTGAAAGCTTTATGTGAGATTTGTCCTACTACATCTGTTTTGATGTGACATTTGTGTGTGTGTACTGCTCAACAATTCTGCTGCAAACGTGAGTAAAACACAGTTTTTATTGTAATAGCACTTTATTATTTCGTATATTTCTGTACATTTTGTGCCAGTAGCTATCCAATCTAGATATATATTATAAATGCGAAAGTTTGTAAGGATGTTTGTCCGTCTTTCACGCAAAATCAACTGAATGGATTTTAATGAAATTTTGCAGTAATATAGCTTATACATCAGAATAACACATAGGCTATAATTTATGGCATAGGCTATAACTTATAAAAATATTGTGTGAAGTTTCCAAAATATAACGATATTTGTCAAGTAGGTAGGAACAAATTCTGCCATCTGCAAACATTTCTGGCGTGCGCTGCAAAAGAGCCCACGACAGTATATATCTATATTTTACTTGTGAAGAAACACTTTTTGTTTTGGCTACGCAAGGCGCTCGCTTCTAATTAATTCCTGTGATCAGCATAATCCCTAATTTTTTTTTATTTCAGAATAAAACTAGGTTTTGAAGGGAAGGGGCTGTTATAAATCTCTCTTTATTTGAATATTTTTGTGTGTGTGTGTTTTTTTTATAATTTTATTATGCACATTTGGTAGTAAGAAATTGATCTTTTTTCAAAATAAATGCTTTTATCGGTTCTGGTACTTTAAGTAAATAAACTTTCTCTTTCACGCTACATCATTTGGACAAATTCTCAAAATTTGTTTCTGGTTAGTAGTTAATTATAACGCTATAATTTTAATTGAATAGGCAGATATTGCATTTTTAAGTATCAAAAAATTATAACTACTGTACTGTATTTTTTGGAGTGAGTAAATATTAACGTCGCACACTGTTCAGCTACACGAGGGCTTTTGGCAACGGATCACGTAATTTTGAGCCATGGTCAAGTGACGTGGACGCGACACCTGAGCTGGAACCCCCTTCTCCTAACTACCACACCATACCAACTTAAAAGGAATATCCTACCAATACTTAGCAGGAATATTTTTTGAAATCCACTCTTCCAACATTTATTTCAGCACGGGTTCTATGATGAGTATTTAAGCGGGAAAGGCGAATAGATTTGTAGCAGATATTGCGTTTTCAGCAAATTGCAAAGATTATTATTTTTGTCCCGAATAAATAGTTTATGTCAAAATTTAAGTGTCTTAATATTTTTGTATGTTAATGAAGACCTTAGAAAACGATTTGACTATTTATTTTAAGTAAACGGTGTATATAATTAATTTTACAGTGGAATATCTTTAATTAATTTATTAGCTCTAACGAATTAAATTTCTCAAAGTGGAGTATTTTGTTTATGTATATCCCTTAATTTTCAATGTAGTGATCCAAAAAAATTATTGTATGAAAAAACTGCAGTAAATCATTATACGGTATATAAAGTATTAACGTGCATCGCTTCCCTACACGGCGGGTCTTACAAAGCTCTAATAAAGCTCGAGCTATATATGAAAATAGCTAGACATTTGCCAACTTGACTCTATCGCGTTAACATTTCGCTATGTATTTTATTGAATCGCCATCATAATTTAAGAAACGGCGTTGCTTGCGAATATTACAATTTCAACATAAAATAAATACAACATAAAGTAATATTAATGTATTATTCTTTTAGAGATATATAAATTATTTACACTATTTTAAGCGTTCATTACACAAAACTTTTAACAATGCGTTACTTATGCTGAACAGAGATCAACTTAGAGAGGTATTTTCAAAAATCGCCCCTTAAGAATGTTACGGGGAGTTATTAATAAAAAAAATCCTTTTTATCTGCTATTAGATCTACATACTTAAAATTTAACAAAGGTGTTTTTTTTTTGTTGTTCAGCTGAGATATGCAAAAAGCTTTTTTTTGTTTAATTTGCAATTAACGTAAAATTAACTCATTAAAAACTTCTTTAATCTGTGTTGTTTAATTTTTCAGTTCACCAGTGCGAAGAACGGGTATACCAGCTAGTATTATTATAAAGAAAAGAAAGATACCAAATACGAAGAAAATCTGTAAAATGGTGGCATCGTATCTTTTATTTTCTTATTGACCTTGGCATCGTAAATAGTTTCCTACTGTGGCAAGAGAACAAAAGAAACAGAAATTTAGATCAGCTAACATTCCGTTAAGCATTAGCTCGTCAGCTAACAAACGGATATTCCTAAAGTAAAAGGAAAGGACGTCCTGCTAGCTTCCAAGCAAAGAAGTGTGCAGTTCCGGATGATGTGCGCTTAGCCAGTGGGGGAAATCATATGCCAAAGATGGTTTCCAACTATGGACGCTGTAGCACAAAAGGAAAAGAAAAGAGGACCCACTGCATCTGTGCAGAATGGGATGTCCCCTTGTGCATTGGAACATGCTTCTCATCTTTTCATGGCAAAAAATCACCATTAAATTTAATTTTCTTTATGACTGTAAATGGTTCCGTGGGAAGGATACTTCCCACCCAGGAAATTTAAATGTAAAAATAAAATTCGGCAAAATAAAATGCGTTTTCTTAAATGCTATTGTTTAATTGTTAATAAAACATAAAAAACTGGGAGGAATTCAAAAGAAAAATAAATGGCCCACGAAAGGGTTAAAAAACCTCACAAAAAATTAAGAAGTAGTATACACTTTTTTATAGATACCGTAAAACATTAACAGTTAAGAAGAGAACCGTAAAGCAGATAGATGAACTTTTAAAGTTTGTGTTAACGCCAGCGTTTCTCAAACTGTGGAGCACGGCCACCAAAGGGAATTTGATAACTCTACGAGGGGGGCGTGAGCCTATTGAAAAGTCGAAAATAAAAGATTATTTTAAAAAAGAATTACTTATTTACTGAAAGTAAACAAATAAAATGCATTGACATAATAAAAAATAAAATACACATTTACACTGATATGTTCTAATACTTTTGTGACTCTTTAATACTGTAAGAATTTATAAGTTACACTTTATTTTTTGTGATGTTTACACTTTGTAATAAAACTTGCAAAAAAAAATCCTGTTTTTTTTTCTTCTTTTTCTAAAATTTCTACAACCAGTATTAAGATCTAAAAAATACCGAATACCGGTATTGTGTGAACTTTTAGTCCGATATATATTGCAATCCCTACGTGTGACTAAGGGTTTCTATGTAGAACATCTGCGACTGTCTCTAACAAAACTTAAAATAGTCTCATACAGTTCTGTTACAGTAAGGTGATCAATCATCCTCCTTTAGGGAGGACAGTCCTCTCTTTATGGGTTCTGTCATTTCTCAAAAAGTGTCCTCCTACTTGTCCACCTCTGTTCAATATTTTAAAACTAATTTGTTAAACTCTGTATTCAGAGATGTCAGGCCGAACTATTACGCGTCATGTGCCATTACAGTATGAATTATCGGAGATATTAACGTATTTTTCAAATAATCAGGCATCTATTTTCCACAAAACGATTCAAAAGATTAATGGTGAACATATTTCAACTACAAAAATTAGTCTTATTTTGAAGGATTTTGTACTTCAATAAAAATTACGCGATTAGAAGAAAAATTTATTCCTTCAATAATCAAATGAAAATTGTCAAACTTCGAAGAATCAAATCCGAGCATAACGAAAGAGTTTACCAAAAAAGTGCAGAATTTTTACCAAACATATATTTACATTACGTCGAAGAATGGTCTGAAAGAAGTATCACAGGAAATAACAGTTTTTAATGGTGCTTTTTCACTTTGCCACATGTAAATTGGGCAGATACAGAAAATTGTGTTGAGTTTTTATCGAAGAAATGCCTGATATTAAAATCTACAATAATTTTCAGTTTAAAGAAATCTGAGGACTGAATGTATGTTATAACTTTGATAATTTAGAACAATAGGAAAATCAGCATGTTTATATTGATAAAGGATGGTGGAAATATTTAACCATTTCTAAAATGAACACATTCCATATGAAAATGTAGTTACTCTTGTTCAATTTTCTTTGTGCTACCCTGTAACTAATGTAGTAGTTGAGAGTTTTTTTTCAATTGGCTATGATTTTTTGACTAGTGAGAAATCATAATTGAATGTTAATACTTTAGCTGTAGCACTTAACGTAAAGTTCAATATGAAAGATATTTTGCTCCGAAATTTCCGATATATTACAAAATAATATATTGACAAAAAAAAATTATTTGGTAAAAAAACCGTTTAAGTAAATAATTAAAAGGGATATATAAATAATTAATGCATTTTTGTTTAAATTAATAAAATGTTTCATATATTTACGTTGTAATTTTTTCCTAAATTTTTGTCCTCCTTTTTCATTGTGTAAAAAAATTGGTCACCTTAGTTACAGCTAACAAATAACGTCTTACATTGTTCTTCCTTTATAGTGCCTTGAAACTTCTTTATGAGTCACCCCGAACTTTCTCTAAAAGGCTTTCCGCACAATTCATTTTCTCTGAAATAGAAACATCTTTTAACTGTGTCTAGTAGAATGCATTCCATGAAGATTCAGTGCCGAAACAATCAATCAAATCAATCAACCAACCCAAATACTTCAAACTATAAATCCCTAGCATGTTAGTGTGAGAGTTATCTAACGTCACATTTTATAAAGCTGCGCGAGGCTATTGGTGGAACCATGGTGAGGTGTCATCCTCGTCACCCGAACTGACGAGGACGATACCTGAGTTGATACCACCCTCTCCTAACTTCCACACCACACCCACGGGAGGATGTTTCAGCTTTTACAGATTTAATGTGCATTGGCGCCTCTACCCGGCGGGTCTTTTGCGGTACTAAGCTCGATCTCACGACACGCCAGCCATGAGTCCGTGACCTTGACCACTAGGTTACCGCGGACACCATTTGCAGGGGAATATCAATGCGTTGGGTTTTAGGAGAGTGCAGTAGTTTTTATCTTTCTCGTAGGCGTAAGACCGGTCCTGGTAGTTCCACGTGACTCATGTTCAGTCAAATGTTTTACTGTTGGCGAAGGTACGTAGATGTCCAGTGCGTAGTACGCGAAAGTACGTAGATGTCCCTCGAGGAGGACTTTGCGAAGGACAACCCCAGGGGGCGTCGAAGTACCATCTCGTGGGAGTTCGGCTTCTCCAAAATGTATTACCGAATTCCGGAGATTATTTTCTTATCACATGAAGAAACTCCAATCGGCAGTTTCCCGATAAAACAAAAGCAAACGGTTGCAGACTTCTACGATACAAAAATGAATCCTCCGGTGTGGCAAGTATAGCAATTGTGTTGCATCCCGTATTTTCGGACATTTTTTCCGATACGTTGCTCACAGAACTGAAGAAAGAATTGGGTGAGTTACCTAAAGTTTTGCTAGTCTTTGGTCTTATTAATTTGTCCTGCTTGTTTCTGTCTAATCCAATAAAATGCTTCATTCATCTGAAAACGCTGATGGTTTGCCGAAGACAGCACCAACATATCAGCAATGGAATCTCTAAATGTTCCATTTCAACCAATCATACCTGTTCCAAAAGAGTTTATTCAAGTTAATATCTAATGTTGTACATAGATACATGCTTTTTCTTACAAGTTTTTTGTTGTTGTAGTTGTTCTTTCCTTTATCATAGATCACACACACACACAATTCATCCATATTCAGGTCAGTTTACAATTTTCAAAATCAAATTTGGATTCACTTTCAGCTGGAGTTTTATGAAATATGTGACGGATCTATCCACGCGATCCTTCAAATAATCTCCTTGGGAATTCTTTGGGCTATCTATCCATTCGCGTTATTCACAACCAACTCTCGATGAATTTCGTGGGCCTTGATCTGACTACGTCAGACAGGTGGCATTAGCCACAACACAACCAACCCTTCGGAAGAAGAAAATCGTGATATTCAAATTAACTTACTATATAGAGTCGAAGTTTTCTAGCTTGAATAGAGAGTAGGAGAGGAAGAGTAAGAAAGAAACCAGGTGAGATTGTTACTGACAGGTATCCTATTTGAATTATTGTGTTTCAGAAATTTATTCGGAGGAAGCTTTAAAGTGACAATCGTTCACTCAGATCAAAAATCGGATGATAAGTTGGATCCTTTATAAAGTAAGGATCAAGTTTAGTAGTCTCCTAATCCTTCGTGTATTACTGTCGTTGTTCTACTTTCTCGGTTAGAATCGAGGCAATCTCTTGCTATTATTAATTGAATTTGCATCTTTTTATTAAGTGATAAATAAATAGATTAATCGGGTCATGTCGAGTGTTTCTTCCCTACCTCCCACATATCTAAGTGCCCAAGAAAGAGGTGGCAATCTCTCCCAAGTAGAGTGCACCGTAGGAAGGGCATTGAATTGCCCATCGTTTTGTTGAATTCCTTAAGACATTATAACCTAAAAATTAGTGCAATAATTGATATCTTTACTTCCTGTTTTATGTCACAAGCGGTTTAAATGCGTAAAAGTCTATTGTTTAATTTCTTTATTCCGCATGTACTACAAATACTAACATCAATTTTAATAAATAATAAAAATAAAAATTATGATATCTAGCCTGCTGGGATGTGTACTTGATTTGTCACTGGCTTTGTACGCCTAAGGATTCGGGTTCGACCCCAGCCCAAGTCGGTGGAATTTCCTGTTGCAGAAAACTGACAGCGTCCATTTCGTACGATTATGCGGCATGTAAAAGATTCCTAGAACGCCTGTTTCGCTTGGGTGTTCTTGGCAAAACTAAATTCCTAAGGACCGTTTCGTATCGTCAAAGCTCAGGTGTCTTCCTCAAGGGAGAAAACTAGCCGTTAAAATTACTTTCGGCTATTGGTTTTCTACCAATAGGGTGCAGCACTAAAAAAAGAGGTACCAGTTCCCGGGGAATAGACTAGGTCTGTAATGGTAAAACACCAATATGCAGCCACATTAAAAAAAACAATAGTATCTATAAGACTTTGAACAAAAATATATATTCAACTCTTTCTCAATAATCGTTTGCTGTAAATTTAATTCCAGGAAAAAGAATTATAAGCTGGAATTTCTTAAGAGAGATGAAGTAAACAAATACCTGATTCTAGAGGCGCTAAATTTTTGTCGTAGCCACCTGGAATGATCGAATTTTTGGGGGTGCAGGCGCAGCATGGACTGAAAATAAAAAGAATAAAAACCATTAAAAGTTAAATTTTACGATAAAAGTACTCGGAAGAGAGAGAAAATCTCTATTTGTGTATTCTTAGAAATCCAGTACAAATGATAAAGTTTCCGACGATTACTATGTTAAGTGAACAGGATATAAAATGGTTATTTTGAGTGCGGTGGGCAGGATCTTAAACCTCTTAACTGTAACTGAAAACAAATAACCCATGCCTAAGAGAGACCTGTTAAAACGAGTTAGAATTTTTTCCAAGTCACTTTAATTCAAAGAATCAGAATTATTTTCCAAAAGCAGTTTTTTTTTTCAAATAACATATCACTTTCTAACTCGAAAAACATTATATCTTCGCTGAAGTCTAGCCATTTGCAATTCCTACTATTATAGTTCACACTCTCCCTATATATATACACTCTATAACAAAAAAAAAACAACTCATCAAGAACGAGTTGTCCGATAGAGACAAAAATTGGTGGGTAGAAAGATTACGTATAGAATAATAAATGATTAAAATTTCAGAAACATTGAATGATTTTTTTTCAGTTATATAGTTACAAAGTAATGAGCTCAATAAGGAGTTGACCCTCCTCTAGCCCGGTTGCAAGCTGCCACATGACGTGACATAGAATGATAAAGGACCCTGATGGTCTCTTGCGTTATTTATTGCCAAATTGGCTCCAATTGTCAGGCCAAGTCATCAACATTCCGTGGTACATGCAATCGCCTTCCCATCATATCCCAGACAGGCTCGATTAGAGAAGGATCTGGCGATCTGGTTGGCCAAAAAAGTATTTGATAAGCTGTAAGATAGTTCATAGCAACACGTGTGGTATGTGGTTTGGCATTATCTTGCTGAAAAATAAGACCAGGATACTGCAAAAGGAACGGTAGCAAAACAGTTCTCAGAATGTCGTTGATGTACGGATGGGCTCTAAGTGTGCCTCTAATGACGACCAAAGGGGTCCGGTTTCAATAGAAATGTTTTCCCAGACTATAACTCTTTATTGAGGGCCTGTGTGGCCTGCAATAGGGAAAGCAGGATCGGGACGCTGCCCTGGCCGTCTCCAGACACGTTTCGATGTTTGTCAGGACACAGTTGGAAGCTGAATTCATATCTAAACACTATACATCCCCAGTCAGCCTGATTCCAACCTGTTCGAGCCGAGTACCACTGTAATCTGGCGTCACAGTGTGCAGGCATGATTGGCACTTAACGTAGTGGTCAGTGCAAGAGTAAATTTCGATCTGTCAACCACCTGTGAATGGTCATAATGGACACTCGTGTGCGGGTCACACGTTTGATAGTTGATAACGTTAAATTAGCACTGTGGTAGCTGATCTGACAATTAATCCGTCCTCCCGATTAGCTGTGGTCCTAGATCGACTGCTACCACCATGATGCTGAAATCTTCCACTGCCCACTCATTCTTGCCAGCATCTTCTAAAGGCAGCATTGCTTCGCCCCATAAGACGAGCGATTCTCCGATTTTCCCAACCTCCCTTTTTCAAACTCTGACAGTTGCTCGTTCTGAGCTCGAATCCTACGACGATGCATTTTTTCAGTTGTTCAAAGGTATCCTAAATCTCAGTGCAACAGAAATTTTTACCATCAGATTGAGAATTGCTTTTTATAGACACCTGCTGAGTGCGCAGTTCCGATGCACTATAGTTCCCGCTATTCATTCGTTGGACACCAAATTTTAATCATTTGCATGGTCGGTGGAAATATGTCTTTGCATACGAAATTTCATTACAATCGGGCAACTCCATCTTAGTGCGTCGTTTTGTTTTTTTTGTTATAGAGAGTGTATATCTTGTTCAAATTTTTAGTCGTTAATAAAATACTTTTTATTGATCCGCTCAAGTTCAGATACATTTTTTAAACTTGTAGTGGATGACACTGCATGTTAATACAGTTTTTTCAAATATAAATTCATTAATTAAATTTAATTAATGAAAATATAGTAACAAACTAAAATACTATTCATAAAGCGTATATAGAAAGGAAACTCTTCAATTGTATCCCTGTAACACAATGGATAGTGCGTTGGACTTCTCAACTAAAGGCCGTGGGTTCGAATCCTACCTGGGATGGCCTATTTTCTGCGAATGTGATTTATGAATGTATAAGTAGTGTGACGAAGCCGATCTCGTCCCCCTATTTGCTAACAGATCCCTTGCGCCTTGCCGACAGACGTTGCGAAAATTCCAGGCATTTCCCTAATTGCTGAGAAAGAATTTCGTAACTGGGTGGTCAAAGTTTCGGAACCTTTTTCCCAGGCTGACCGGACTTTCAAAAAGAGGGGCTTTAACATTGTGTTTTCATTTTTCCGCGATTTGGTGACAACGGCGCGTCTGAAAACGTACAAATGTGCACCCAGCCATCGGCGCCCCTTGGGCGAGAGATCAGGAAACGAGACCGATTGGCGCGGCAGAAGGGTAAGAGATCAAGGGAGCCGAGACCGAAGGCTCGACCAAGAGATCAAAGAGATCAGAGAAGGATGATTAGGAGAGATAGAGAGGATATAAGGAGGGCGAGAGAGTCCGGACTAGAGACTGGATTTTGAAGGTAGTCGTTTGGACATCCGTTGAGCGATAGAAAAAAGCGATAACGAGCCCGCGATGTACGGCGGTCTCCTACCTTGGAAGATCTGGGAACGGTAGAGAAAGTGAAAGAGCACGGCGAATTTGGAGCCAGAGAACTCACTCAGACTCGGTGTGGAATTACCGAGAGTGAACTCTTTTTACTCACGATTTGAAAAGGACTTTTCTCTAGCGGGCGAAGTTACGCCCATATTTTATGTGAAAGAGACTCGAAATCATTACGGACCCTTTTGCTATTGAATTGTGAAAGAATATACTAATTTTATTTATTTATTTATTTATTTTTTTGATGATTCTCATACTGAGAAATAAATAGTTTATCCAAGAGCTGTGTGAAATCATTACAGTAGTAACAAACAAAAATGATGCTCCAACATCATATATAGAAAGAAGTTCGCTTTCTATTCTGCCACATAAGTCTTTCTGTCATATGTATATACATATTCAAATTAGTTGTAATTTATTTAATAAAAAGTAACTAAAATAATTTTTTGTTGTTGACCTAAGTAGAAATTTAGTTTAATTTTTTTTATTACACTACTGGCCATTAAAATTGCTACACCAAGAAGGCGACAGGCTATAGACGTGAAATTTATACGAGAGAAAGAAGGTGCTGTGTTATGTAAATGATTAGCGTTTCAGTGCAATCAGACAAAGCAGGCACCGGTAGTACCCCGTACAATGTGTTTAAATGAGGAAATTTTTCAGCTGGTTTTTCATACACAAATTGCATTTGAACGATGTTGCCTGGGGAAAATTTCTTGTGATGCCTCGGGTAAGAAGCAAAAGTGCTTACCAGCACGTTTCCGACTTTGATAAAGGTCGAACTGTAGCGTACCGGGATTGCGGTTTATCGTATCGCAATATCGGTGCTAGCGTCGGTCGAGATCCAATGACTGTTATCAGAATATGGAATCGATGGGTTCAAGATGGTAATACGGAACACCGTGCTGGATCTCAACGGCTCCCTATCACCAGAAGCCGAGAAAACAGACACATGTTACCCTCATGGCCTTAAAGGATCATGCAGCCACGTTGTAAGCGCTGAGTCAAGATTGTGGTCATTTGCAAGACAAAAAGTGTCTGCACGAACAGTTTGATGACGTTTGCAGCAGCATGGACTCTCAGCTCGCAGATCATAGCTGCGGCAACCCTTGACGTTGCATCACAGACAGGAATGTCTACAATGGTGTGGTCAACGACGAACCTGGGCACACGAATGGTGGGAAATCATTTTTTTTTTCAGATGAATCCAGGTTCGGTTTACATCATCAAGATGGTTGCAACCGTACTTGGCGGCATCGTGATGAAAGCACATTGGCAGCGTGCATTCGTCATCGTCATACTGGCCCATTACCCGGCGTGATGGTATGGGGTGCTATTGGATACACGTCTCGGTCACCTCTTGTTCACATTGACGGCACTTTGAACAGTGCACATTATATTTCTGATGTGTTCTGACCTGTCGCTCTATCTTTTATTCAAGCCCTGCGAAATCGTACGCTTCAGCAGGATAATGCACGATCTCATGTTGCCTGTATTGTACGGACCTTCCTTGATACAGATTCCTTGTTCGGCTGTTGCCCTGGCCTGCACTATCATCATTAGATCTCTCACCAATCGAAAACGTCTAGCCCATGGTAGCCGAGTGACCTAGTTCTTCACCAGTCACTACGATTGATGAGTTGTGGCATCGTGTTGAAGCTACGTGGGCATCTGTACCTGTACATGCCCTCCAATCTCTGTTTGACTCAATACCCGGGCGTATAAGTGTTGTTATTACTGCCAGAGGTGGTTGTTCTGAGTGAGGATTTCTCAGGATCTATGCACCCACATTTCTTGAAAATTTAATTGCTTGTTATTTCTTGTATAATATATTTGTCCATTAAATATCATTTTGTTATCTGCATTTCTCTCTAGTGTAGCAATTTTAATGACCAGTAGTGGACTTGTTTCTTCTCAAATCAAATCTCCCTCCTGCTACTGAAGATTCTTTGTTTATAGAGGGCTGATGCGGAGTTAAATCTGTCCAAATTCAAACCCTCACTTTTCCGTGGTGGGGAAATTTGGAGATGGTGTCATTCGTATAAATCTTTCCCGTGTTCAAATATCAAGAATTCTCCTTTTATATTTCCAATTATTCCATTCCTTCCCCTCCCCAGCAGCGGAGGGGGGTCCTAGGGGTCCGATTGATAATAATCCTATGGATATAGTACGTGAAATAATTAATTATATTTTATTAATTAGTAATAGTTATTTATTCAAGAATTTCTTTTTTTTTTTTGCTCTAATTTTAACCGTCAATTGATTAAATCAAAATATATGTTTGATAGCATATTGCGATACGATGTGAGAATGGTGAGCATTCGACTCTCAACATCCCCCAACCACCTTTAAAAATTCCTGTGCGCGCCACAGTTTCCGCACCCTTTTTTCGGCTTAAATTTCCATAGTGAGTGAGAGAGTTCTACTATAAAGCTGCACGAAGGCTATTGTGACGACGGACATGGTCATTTTAAGCATGGCCGGTTGACGAGGTCGACATTTGAGCTGACATTCCCCTTACCTAATTTCCACACTACATCAACGGGATAGCACTTGAGCCTCAACAGATTTGACGTGCAGAAAACACCTCTACATGGTGGGTCAACTGATTGAGCTGGAGTTATGCACACTTGTCAAGGACCGATGACAATACAATAATTTCATAATTTTGTTCCATTATCCTGATTAGAATAATCAGGAATAACGATTTTTTGATTTTGCGACTTATTCCAGATTTAGCGACTGAAAGATTAAGGCGCAACCCTAAAAGCAAATACATTCGTGGTTAACAAAAGAAAAGTGTTCTTTATGTGAAAAAGGGGAGAGTGGGTACGTCGCAGCAACTTCTTACCATAATATAAAGAATTGTCTTGTTTTTCTAAAAATGGAGATAAAAAGGAATACGTTTAGAAGTGATGATACGCATTAACATTATAGAAATACGTTTAAAAACTTCTTTTTTTTTTTTTTTTTTTTTTGCATTTTACTCCTAAACAATTACTCATTCTTTCTGTGAGCACACAAATATTACATATGTAGGAGATAGGTGGTGTCGCCATCTATCGTCCCTTCGGGGAATTTCTCCGAGCTAATTCATACTGTCACCTGTATGGTGCTCAAGCCTTAGGCCAACGGTAGGCGTTCTTCTAGCCCCTTGATACGATAAACTTCATGGGCCTCGTTCTGACTACGTCAGACAGGTGGCATTAGCCACACCACACTCACAACACAAATATTACTCTCGGAATTAAGGGCAGCTCTTAATTTTATTCTTTGAATATTTGTTCTGCGAGCATAAATTTCAGCAGTCCAAAACGGATCATTTTTTGTTTGTTTGTTTGGGCCATCTGTTATTACTCAACACTGACGCGGACGTGTTCGTATTAGAATTTCTGTTCAATTTCCAGTAAAATATAGCCACGGAACTGCAAAATGCTGCCAATTATACTATATTGGGCTTGCACAGTACACAAAATATTTTTGAATTAACAATAGATGTAATAATCAGAGACATACAAGGAAGTTATTATTATATAAATCTGTAGCAAATTCATTAAGAGATTCAATTAATTTAATTTAATAAAACGTTTGGAAATCTAGAAAAATTACTAAAAACTGTTTAAAAAATATTCCTACTTAATATATATTATTTTATTTGTTTAAGTCAGTGGTCGGCAAAGTGCGGCTGCAGATCCGCTCTTTGGCTCCTTAAGTGTGGCTCTGGCACAAATATCCACGGAAGGCGCAATAATAATTTCATTAAAAAAAAACTTGGTAAGAAAAAAATTACATCTTATTTTGATAAATTAAAATTCTTTTATAAATCGAGAACATGCATAATATTTTGTTTAAGTTAAAAGATAGATAGGTAATTAAAATTTTATATTGTTGTAAGAATACGTAACAAACATCGAGTTTAATTGTATTGGTTTTCGTAAACGTAAACACACAAACCATGTACATGCTACCGGCTGAAATTGTTTGTATGTTTTCGGCATACTCCGGTGTGATACAAAGGCACCACAAGCATGCGCATGCATACTTTTTCTAAAGTAGTGGGGGTACAAATTGGCATCACAGACCAGCAGTTGCAGTCTGAATAGTTTTGTCTTATCTACCGTGTCTGCCATTACCCTATCTTATTAAAAAGTTGTTGTATTTTTCAGTCTAGCTGCACATCTTACAGGTATTTTTATACGATTTTATTACACCTGCTATATATGTTTGTGGTTCCGGTACAAAATTTGTAATCGATTTTTCGGATAATTTCTATTTGTCTTAATGTTGGAAGTTGTCTTCCATTTTTGGTCATATTAAAAACTTTGTTATTCTGATGATGGAAAAAATTATTTATTTTCTTTTTAGTGCAGTTACTTATATTAATAAAATTGTATTTTTTAAAAAGATTCTTTTTAAATTTTTATTTTCCTCAATTTAATAATGATAATAATTTCCTACTGGTGGCTTTCGAAAAAAATATATTTGGAATATTTGTATAGGCATCCCAATTAACATGGCTCCCAAAAAAAACAAAGAAAAAAGGAAGATGAAAAAAGTGAATTTAAAGTTGAGGGGGACGAGAATTTGCGTTTTTCAAAAACGAATGGACTCCAGATGTCTTATTTGTAAGGAGAAAATTGCGCATAAAAGAAATCAAATTTGGGCCTTTTTCAAGAAAACCGCGTCATTTAGACAAAAATCCGCCGGTGATGCAAGGAAGAAAGCAGTTCAGGGAACTTCAGAAGGTCAAAGTCGTCAATTTCTTGGTTTAGCAATAAATATGGAAGTTTTTTTTTGAAAGTTGCTAAGAGGGGAAACCGTTCACGACGGCGAATACATAAAGAAATTGTTTTATAAAACCCACCCGAAGAGCTATTTGGATTTTAAAATAAAACGATATTCTGAAAAAATTGAAGGTTACCCCCGTCTGCAAAACCATTAAAGATAGAACAATTAAAATGTTTTCGAGTATAACCACTGCATATCAAAGTCAAAATTGGTTTCGGCTTTGTCAGTAGCAGTTAACGAGTCTTGTGACATAAATGATATACCAAGTTTCACTTTTGAAGATTTATGTCTCATTCACGGGCCCCCAAAGAAAAATTTTTTGGGATTATTGCCACCAAAGGTCAGACGTGTGGAATTTATCGCAAATGCTGTAACTGAGTGTATGGATAAACATCATACCCCCTTTTGATAAATTTGTCGATTACAACAGATGGCCAATGACCGGTGTAAAAAAAGGGGGTTTATTGCTATTTTGAAAAAAAAAATAAATCACAGATACATTTTTTCCCATTGTATCATTCACCAAGAATGCTTTGTCCCAAACATTTCCGAAGAAATTTGAAAAGTTATGGAATTAGTGATTCCCATTATCTACCCATTTTAGGTAAAGTTTTTCCCCCAAATTCAAAGAATTTTTTTTGAAAGGGGTGAGTACGTTGATCTTCCCCCATAACACATACGTTGGTTATCAAGGGGAACGTTTTAAAACGTTTCGCGTCCCCTTTTTCCGGGGAAATTTAAAACATTTTTTGAGAAAGGCGTTCACTATCTAGAATAAAGACGTTTAATGGATCCAAAACTTTATTTCAGGAGACGTTACGTCTCATCAAATCAGCTTAAAGAAACTACAAAAGAAAAGGGAAACTTAATTTTTTTGATATTGAAAAGTAATAACGTTCCCAAAAAAATTTCCCTTTTTCCCCAGGATTTTGAAAAGGGTTGTTTCATTTTTTTGAGCCTCTGAGGGACGCCAAGAAAAAAATCCTCATTAAAAAAACACCTTTTAAAACAATAATTTTTAAATAGGGGAAGCGCATTTTTAGCGGTTTCAGGAATTTAAGAACAAAAAACACTTTTAGTATTTGTCAAAAAAACCCCTTAATGCTACAAAAACCCAAATTGAAATTTTCCCTTTTTGAAATTTAGATTCGTAGTTTTAAAAAAAATTGCGGGATTTAAAAACAAGGATATATGGTATTAAATTCAAATGTCTTGTGTTGAACGGAAATATTAAATAAAAATGTGATCTTAGTTACAACACAAGTGGTCTGTTTTTGAAAACCGGGAAAAAGAAGACATGATCATTTTCAACGCCTGAATAGTATTCGACTTTTACGATCAGCAAAAAAGCCGTTTTTTGTTTTTTTTTCTTTTCATATATATGCGAAAATCTTTTTCAACAAGAAAATTATCAAGAGTAAACGAGGTCTCTTATTGATGAGAATTTGGGAATCATGCCTAAAATTTAAAAAAACAACAACATACAAACCTGACATCCCCAAAATTTTCCAAGGAGATGCAAGAATTGTTCACATTAATAAATATTTTTAAGTATAAAATTTTAGTTAAGTTTATTTAGTTATTTAGTGTTAAAAGTTTAAAAAAGCAGATTAGGCTATCCGAACCCAAATTATCAACAGCGAATAAACATCTTCACCCCTTTATCGCGTTTCGAAAGAGAGCCATTTTAGATCGTTTGATAAAAAGTGACAAAAAAATGGATTTTTTATCAAACGTCACAAAAAAAAAGAACGTACAGATAGAAAAAGACCTTCCAACAGCAAAGGGGTGTCTTTCATCCCAAAAAGATTCTTTTGAGTTTTGGTGATATGATGGTGTAATTTATTTTGAACTGTTTGGGAAACCCAAAACAAACGAAATCGAAAATTTTTAGTGCAATTTCACTAAACTCAGTATTGACAAAAACCCCAATAGTGAAAGTGTTGTTTCATCATGATAACGCTAGACCGCATATGGCTCGAACAACGCTGCAAAAAATTAGTGAATTTAATTAGGAGCTTTTGCCACATCCTGCTATCTCCCCAGATATTGCTCCAAATGATTTTCACTTATTTCGTGCTTTACAAAAAATTTTTACTGGGAAAAAATTAAATTCTAAACAGGATGTACACAGTGAGCTTTCAAGTTTTTTTGCATCAAAACCAGAGTCTTTCTACAACAATGGCATAAAAAAGTCGTCTGTAAGATGGCGAGACATTGAAGATAATGGGAAATATGTAAAATTTCGGGGTTTCTAAACTAGGCGCCTTTCCCCAGGGCGCGATAACCCTTCAAGGAGGGCGCGAGCATATCGAAAATAAAAGGTTAAAAAAAATTAATTTACTGGAATGGAAAAAAAACAAAATACTTTCTGATATAATAAAAAAATACAGATTTGCATTCATATGATTTATATATATCATCTGGTGAAAAAAGGTCATAAAAATAAAAGATTCTACCTTAAACCCCTATTAGCTACTTTGATCATAACCAAATAAAAAATATTTTGTTTGCTTTGCTGTAATCCTACGATGAGAGATTTTTTATTACGTTTTTTTTAACTTAAAATATTACTTTTGCTGGTTTCTCGAACTTACTGGTATGGATACCTGCATCCCTTTTTTAGAAGTTGTAAATTATATAATTTGTTGGTTTTTTTTTTTTTTTCACAATGTGAAAGAGTTTTTGATACATGGAAAAGGGCATATTGAGCACTTTGAAGGATTAATTGCCAAGATTTATTTTTTACGAGTATACTGAAACATAAAATGAAAAAATCGTTAATTTGGGAAAACTGTTTATTTGCTACCAATGACCTTGACAGAGAATCCTCTAATAGACAGTCTTAAGGGGAGCTAAAATGAATTGATAACATATCTCCTTTTTGGGAGTGGCAAACGTTTTTAGAATCTTAAGGTACTGTTAAGACTGAGTTCCCGGCACGACCACTATTTTTCAAAAATATTTTCTTGAACATACTGCTTTTTTCCCTATGAATAACTTAGTGGTTTTAATTGTGATGTCGTACGACTGATTATGGTTTATAAATGTAAATGAGCAGAATCTAAAAAAGAATTGGGCATCTGTGATCTCTGAAAGGAAATTGAAGCTGATCAAACAAGGGAAACACTTGCTGAAATAATGCATATTAATCATGTTAGCGAAAGTAAATTTGAGAAAAGCAATAAACATGAAACGAAAGGAAAATTTTCAATAGCTACATTAAGAACTTTATCAAGAAAATAGAAGCCATAACTGTACCGCAAAATGCACTTCACCCCTGTCAAAAGAATCACGCAAAAAAAGTTCAACAGGATATTTGTCGATCATAAAAGGATATTAAAATTACAAAAACGTGAACAAAATGTGACAGTTTTGCTTGCAAATAGCTTTCCTGTAATGTTAGCAAAAGTGTTCAGATTTGTGTCCTTTATTAAGGTCAGGAAACATTTGGAACAATTTAGTTCAGTTTTTTTGGGATATTTTCAAATTATGAAAGACAAATAGAAAAATCCTTGAAATAGGTAAGTATATTTTCTCTTAGTTAAATTATTCACTGAAATTGTGTTTTTTATCTTGTATATTAAAAATAATTATAAAAAAGAATTGGGGTGCATCGCTCCCTGTGACCATTAACGTTTGTATCGAGTGCACACCGATCCCGGTTTTCTCGCTGAAATATTGAAAAATAACACAATTGTTATTCATTAAAATTTTTATATTCTTTTTATTACTTAACATTTATTCTAAATGCTAATTCTGCGAGGCTTAAAATTACAGTTCATTCAAAACCGTTTATAATATGAGTATTTATTTCAATAAATCATTTTTACATTTTGTATACATTGTCATGCACTTGGTTTTATTCTCCTTACAATTAAGCTATTATATCAAGAATAATATATTATCATTTTTTTAAAAATAGACTCCTGTTAAGAGGGTACTTCAGCCAGTATAAGAACAATTTTAATTATCAGTGACTTCCATGGGCTTGTCTTGCAGAGCAAAGTTTTCAAAGGAAAGCTAAAATTAGAAATTGACACTCAGAGTTATTTTTGATATTTAGCTCAGATCTATATTTTGTCTTCAAAGTAGCCATTGCAGAAAATCCGGATTCACAAAGGTATGCTGAAAATGGTAATAGTATGAAATGTTGTTTTCAGTGCAGAAAATTCAGCATCCACCCTATCCAGAATTCAAAGAGTGATTTATTACAAAATTGCCCTTTAATTTCGTCACTGGATGTGAAATCTATGAAGACCTCTTTTTCGGCAGTTGAGAGCCCTTCTGAAATATTTTAAAATGGATCCCTAACCCATTCGTAACTTGCAATCAATTTGCCCTCGTCTGTGTATTTGTTGATGCTTTATTATCGTCGAATGCTCTCTGTGATTTAAAAATATATCTATGATTTTGTTTTAATCCACTGCCGTAAATACTTAATACCATGAATTATAATTAACGCGTGAATTATGAAATGTACATTCAAGAGTGATTCGGTAGCTAACCGATTCGGCTAAGACTGACTAGAATTGTACGAAGTACAGCATTTTTACATGTTTTGATCAGACGTCTGTTAGGTTGCCTAGACTCCATGAACGTTCGCGAGGGTGCCAGAGTAATGGATATGATAAAGGCAAATAAAATTAGGCTATTTTTTTAAAGACATTTGTACTTTTAGAAATGAATCTTGAAGGAAATAAATCTTTACTAACCCGCGGTCACTGCGCCTGTTTTTTGCTACAAGTTTACTGGAGGTGTAGAGAACACCCAACCTTTTAAGACGTGTATTTAATTATGAAAATAAAATTAAGTCATTATGATACATATTAATAAAGTACAGGATGTTTTTGTATTATACAAATAAAATTATTAAATGTATTGCATTTCAAATAAGACTAACATTAATTTAAACTAAACATACAAAATTTTCTTTTTTAAAAAACATAATTTATATTTTTCAGAAACCAGTAAAATGTATATACCAGTAATAAATATACTTAATAATTAATGTAATAATGACAGTGAAAGTAGAAAAATAATATTTTAATCATTTTTCCCGACATTCAGAGCAGACTGTATACAACAGCCAACTTCTCGCGGGAGTACTCAGTCCCCCAGACAAATTTTTGAAGGTCATTACATTCCAATCGTTCGGAGAAAGAGGGATTGCATAAGACCTGAAGGTTCAATGACCTAAAATGTGAAGCTACAGAAAAATCGTGGTTCTGCGATTCTTTTAGAATCCTGGAGGATTTTCTTGTTGCTGGGTGTACAGAACACCCCGCGCGAGTGATCGCGGGTTAAATATTATTTCTCAATCTGTTTCAATTCTAAAAATTAGAGAGAGAAAATAAAATAATTAACCTATTACTTAAAAGTAATTACTTAAAATATATATTACTTAAGAGTAACATATTTTAAAAAATTTAATACTTATCTTATATTAATACTGAATTAAGAACAAGTTTAATAAGTATTGGTACTTCCCTGGGCTTGTCTTTACAGAGCAAAAATTTTCAAAGTTTTTAGAAACTGACCCTCTCAGTTCTTTTTCTATATTTAGCTGACATCTATATTTTGTCTCCTAAGCAGCCACCGATTTTGCAATATGTTCCAATTTAAAAAATCAGAGAAAGGAAAATAACAATAATTTCCTATTACTTAATTTTTTTGTTTAAAAGTAACGTATACAAAATTTTATACTTATGTTATTAATTTGTACGATTTATAATTAAGATCGTGTATTGTAGCTTTAGCGTGAAAGGACATTATTATTGCATTCAGTAATTTATTAATGTATAAGGGGGGCGCGATAAAAATTGTGATTGAAAAGGGGGGCACCAGTATTGAAAGTTTGAGAAACACTGGTATAATTGATTAAAACTTTAAATTGTGTTTTTTTTATATTATTTAAAAATTTACCAAAAAGTGAGCACGAATTTATGGAATGACCCAATATTTGGATTATTGTATGTTTCTGTGAACTTTGAATGGGTGCTGTTGGGGATTTTTATAGGCATTAACTAATTGTTTTTTATTGAAAAAGAAATCTGTTGTATTTATTCAAGAGCTGCACAACAAGTTTCAATTGATTTTTAAAAAATTCATATTTGAAAACCTGCTCCTCCTCGTAAACGTTATAAATATTTAGATTTATTACAGCACAACTAGGGATTGCAGTATCGAACCAATAGTTCAATGCCGGTATTCGGTATATTTAAATATTAATACCGGGATACCGGTTTTAATACCGATAGTAGAAGTTTTAGGAAAAGAAAGGAAATACAGGTGTTTCTTTGTTTTATTTGCCAGTTTTGTGAGAGTGTAAATATCACACACACACAAAAAATTATAATTTGTAGTTTTTAAAAATTATATATAATATAAAGAACCATGAAAAAGTAAAGGAACATCTTTTTTGTTTAAATCACAAAAAAGTGTAAATATAATTATTCAGTCTGTGGTACTATTATAATTTTTTGAAATGTGATCTCAAAAAACACAATGCATTAATTGCACTGTTATTAAGCCGGGAACTTAATTATGTACAAAAATTGCCAGCTGTCGAAATCTATGGTATATGGGTATCTTCGAAATCTTTGGGCATCTATGCTAGATGGTGGTATTGTTAGCACTACTCGATATACTTTTTCGTCATATTTACCCGCGAATCTCTCGTCGGATGGTTCTGGATATAGCTGATTTCAGTGTGGTATTTTGGTTTCTTGAAATTTTTTTCGTCATCGCTAATTCTAATTTTTGTTCAAGAGACAATTCTTTTTCACTATCGACATTAGTGTCATCATCATCTTCGATAACTGTATCGAATTCTTCTGAATATGGATAGGTTTGTGGGTAAAATATTTTAAGAAAGTGTACTGTAAACTTGATCAAATTTGAATTGGTTAGTCTCTTTTCTTCTTTTTCATTTTCATTTATAACATCATAACGATATGTAAATACAAATATAATATGCAAATGCAATGTGAATAACAAACTCACCAATTTAAAAAATATCAAAATATTACGTATTTTCTTCACAACTACAACCTTGTTTTCACAGATACGAATATGAGACAACGAATTGAATATGTTTGGCCCTCCTTCTTGGATAATTCACATATTTTATCACTTCTCTTTATTGTACGATGCAATTTTATATTCAAAGTCTAATTAATTTCTCCCGTTAGGGAGACATAAAAACAGAAACGTATACTATTTTACTAGGTTGGCGATCCCTGGAAATATAGTGGAGATAGTTTTTAAACACACACACATTCTAGTAAATACCGAAAAACCGGTAGTTAAGCTTGTGAATACCGGTACTACAAAATTGTACAAATGGCTCAAAATACCGGTATTCGGTATCCAGGTATACCGGTATTGCCGAAGCACAACATCCTTACGTTTCACATACAAAAGAGAATTCTATATTAACCTTACACTCTACAGCAACGCGAGGACTGTCGTCATTTTCAACCTTGATCAAGTCACGAGGATGACATGCCCTCTCCTAACTTCTACATCACACCAACGGGAGATTGATTGATTGAATATTAACGTCGCACTGTTCAGCTACACGAGGGCTTTTGGCGACGGACCACGTAATTTTGAACCATGGTCAAGTGACGTGGACGACACCTGAGCTGTCACCCCTTCTCCTAACTACCACACCACACCAACGGGAGGACGATTCAGCTCTCGACAGATTTAATGTTCATCGCTGCCCTACACGGCGGATCTTTAGTGGTATTGGGCTCAAACTCGTGACAAGGCAAGCCACGATCCGATACCTATACCACTCGGCTACCGCGGCCGTAAACATCGTCAAATGGTACGCTCAGACACTGAATGATGCGTTACAGGCTCAATGTGCTGTGCTATGGTTCGTGATGTGACTGAGTGATCCGTCACTCCCATGCGCTCAATTTGCCTGTCCTCAAGTGAAGTGGTGCACTGAGATGGATGCGATCGAACACGTTGGTTCGTTGCACCCTCCTGCATCCAGCGGTCACATATCCGAATTACAGTTGCATAGCCCTAGCATATGCATTGCAAAACATCAATTTTACACTATAATTATTGATGTGGAAAAACTTTTTTAAAAATTATCAAATTACATTCTTAAATTCGTTTCTCAAATAAAACTTTATCTCAAAATTATTTATAAGAAGCAATATAAAGAAACTGAATATATTTATTTCTCTATATAAAAGTGTATGTTTGTATATATGAAATCGCATTACTCCACAACACCGTTCAACCGATCCCTATGAAAAATAAATGTATATGCACTTTTTGTGGAAAAGTTTTTTGTGCTATTCTCTTTAGTGCCACTCCCCACCAGGTGGTACTACAGCATATCAACTTTTGCACCGTTCAATTCATCGCCAAGTTGCTAACAGGGTCGTCAAAAATGATGCCAACTTGGCTCTTTCGCCAGCATTTCGCTATGTTTCCATTGAATCGTCATTATAATATAAGGAACTGCGTTAATTGCGAATCCCTTACAATTTTAACATAAAATAAATACAACATAAAGTAATAAAGTAATATTAATGTATTACACATCCAGATATATATAAATTATTTACACTATTTTAAGCGTTCATGACACAAAATGTATGACAATGTGTTACTTTTGCTGATCAGAGATCAGCTTATGAAGGTATTTTCAAAAATCAACCCACAAGAGAGTTACGGGGAGTTCTAAATAAAAAAAAAAATACTATTTATCAGCTATTAGATCTACAGACTTCAAATTTAACAATATGTTTTTTTTATTCAGCTGAGATATGCTCTCTCTCTCTCAAAGCTTCTTTTTTTTAAACTTGCAATTCACGTGAAATTAATTCATTGAAAACTTCTTTATCCTTCAATCTGTATTGTTTAATTTTTCAATTCACCCGTGCGAAGAACGGGTATACCAGCTAGTTTATTTCTAAAGATATAAAAATAAATGAGAATTTTTTCTCTTTGAAGAAATCAAAATCATTAACCAAAATTATTATTTTTTTTTAAAGTTACGTTCTGGAAAATTGAGCCTTACCATGTTTCAGCAGCAACAAGGAGCCAATTAAAACTGGAGAGCACGAGACCAATCCTCACCCCTCTGAACATATCAGTCCCCTTTATGGAATTACGAACAAGACTCCACCTGTAAAACCGGAAAATAACTCTCAAGAACATCGGTTCCCGTTCTACTCTTGCTCTATATCGATTCCAATCCTCCCATTAAAAGCATTGAGTTTCAAAACTAAATATTTACCTTAACGGATTTTGGGTTTAACTTTCTTTAAAACCAAACGATACTTGTAATTAACTAGGGGGGGGGGTTGAATCATTGTTTTTTCCCCTTTTCTTTTCTGTTTAACCGAGCAAAACGGGTTTTTTTCCCGCTATCCCAAAAAGCATTTAAATAATCGATCTTGAAAAGAAAACTATAGAAGCATTTCGTCGTTGTATTTCGTGTTCTTATTATTGTTAACACAAAATGGAAACTACGTTCTGCTCCATGATATGTAGAATCGATTGATAATAACGCTTTAAAGGCAACCCTTTGTGTTTCCCCCGACATCCAGAATGTATTACAACACAGTTACTTCTATTGCTAAGCGGAGGAAATGGCTTGCATAAAATATTTCCGAAGATATAGAGATAGAGCTTCCGTGACCAAAACGCTCTTTTGAAGCGTTTAAAAACATTCCGCTTAGTAAATGAACTCATAATCAATATTAGTTGTATGCTTCTATTTACATTGATTATTACTTTGTAAATGTGTTCCTTGCTGCGAGGTTTTAATAACGTTATACGAGGATATTTTGTTTCATGTGGACTTTAAGAGGAGTAGGAAACCTCTGTATCGACAATGTTAAATTGGATGTTTTCTATGTACTTTTTCTCAAACTCTGTTAAATGTACATGTTTGAAATTTTTCATATAATTTCATTACACCTTTCTCGTTACACTGAAATGAGCTTTCAGCTCATTTTGAATTTTCCAAAATATATAAAATATTTTATCAGAGTGAAATTGAACCCATTTTTCACACAAAAAAATTTCAAAAAAATAAATTTGTTTGAGTTTCTTACCAAAAGCTTTCAGTATACATTAGCTATCATTATAAATATGTTCTAAGAAACTTACATACCTGTGAACATTATTTTCCCAGAAAACGTACATCGAACATCAAAATTTTTTATTTTGAAATAAATGAACTTTAATGTATAAATACTCCAAATTATCTACATTTTTTTTTTAATCTCATTATCCCTTCTGTTCCTTTTAAGTTTTTTTCATTCCTAACTTCCTTTATTTTTTGTAAAGATGCGTATTTAGTCTTTAACAGCCTCTGTTGGTCGAGGCGTTCCGTTGCCTGCACCGCGTAATCACTAGGCTCAATATTAAGTTTTCTCGAAATTTCTCGTTTCGATACATTTCTCATATTAAATGATGAAACTGCATCCTCTGTACCCAATGATAAAACTTCTATTTGTACAAACGTTTTCTTCGGTACACAAGACCCTATTACGTTGTTTACACTTTCATTGGGATTTTGTGTACCTCCATGTAAACACTTTTTTAGCAATTCTGGATTAAAAGTTTTAATTTTCATCATTCATTCAACTCTTAAGCCAGAACAAAATACTCTGCTTACATTTTTCGCGCGCGCACGCCATTTAATTGGGCGTGGTCCAGTTTCAACAATTGTTTAAAAATAGGTTTTAAGGGCTTCTAATTACCCTAGAGGTTAAAGTAAAGTATTTTTAGAAAGGTCAAAATCTGTACAATTCGAAAATGTAAAAATCTCAAATTGTTAAAAAAAATAAGATTTTAGATTTCCATTATTGTCTTTATTTATAGTACTTATGTTGATTTACACCAGCGATACTCCACCTGCGGCTCACCGGGCCTTTTTAAGTGGCCCGATCTCATGGCTTATTACTCTGAGAAATGCACTTATTTAAGAACAAAGTATTAAAACTTTGGTGGGAAATTCTTTGTCAAGAAATCAAGTACATTAATTTTACTTTTTGCTGTCGATGTCGATTGGGTGCGAATCAATATTATTTTTCTATTTGAAATAGTTTCGGTTAGTAATAACAGACAACAGTGGAGTAGCGACAGTTTTGTAGGTGGAATTAATTTTTAACTATCTTTCATATCTTGAAAGCGAAAAATGTTCGAAGAATCGGTACACTATTTTGTAGTGAAAAACAAACATGGATCAGTAATTGTTTGATTTGTCACGAAAGTACTGGTTTTTTTTTTAAAAAAAAATACCAATAAACAGGAATCATTCAATGACACTTAAACTCGAAGATATCTTTCAAGAGGGGATAAATAGGCTTTATTGAATAATATTTGCAACAGCAATAAAGTGTTTTGTCAGTGGTAACATAGAAGACCCATGAAGTTTGTTATGCTATTGGTCACAATACGAAACCGTTAACTGATGCAGAAGTTGTGAAGGAGTATTTCTAAAATGTGCATGCTTCTAATTCAGTGTTAGTGACAAAAAAAAATTACATATATATATATATATATATATAGAAAATAATAATTAAAAAAAATCAAAAAACAGGAGTTATAATATTTTGATCACATTTAAAAATTTTAAACTTCCAATGTCATCTTGGCCTTAAAGCATTTCCCCCCTCTCCCACCCTTTTATCCTCATGTTGCGACCCGCGGGAAATAGCTGATATGTGTATGCGGCCCAGCAGAAAAAAAAGGTTGAATACCGCTGATTTACACATTAAATAATATTTTAAAATATTTGTTTGCTGTTTTTTGATAGGGTTCTCCAGAAACATCTTATAGTTTGAAAGGCTTCGACAAGTTTGAAGACCACTGTTCTTAAAGAACATTAGTTCACTTGGTTGAAGTAAGCTCGTATAGACTCTCTTCTCTATCAACACTCAATACTCCGATTCATGTTATACATATATTAATCTTATTTAAAACCGTAGGCACGCATGTCATATGATCATGTGGCATGAAAAAGATCTCTTGAGTACCCATTTGGTTTTGTTACTTTCGGCAAAAGTAAATCACGGCAATATTCTGCATTAAACAATAGCTTGAATTCAAGCGTCAAAAATTTAATAACGGGAGCCGTCACGAATAAATTGGCTCTCACACTTGATGTGTCTGCAAAGGCTTAGTTGCCCAAATGCAACCCTTTTGCAAAAAAGTACCATTTACGCATCTGTAAGAAGTGGGCATTTTAAACTTGCAATAACATTGCAAAAATCCCCCCCCCCCCGGTTAGCTTCTAAAGAGAAACCTCTCAAAATGGTTGGTTACAAGTAGGAAATCAAGTATTTAATTATACAGTTGACTACCATCCAATATACAATTTTAACACGCTTTTCACAAGTTTCACTTGTATGCAACGGAATCTTTGAGCTCAATTTTTACCCACTTTCAATGGTCAGTTTAACTCGAAATTTTGCACACTTGTCAAGGACCGATGGCAATACAATAATTTCATAATTATTGTTTCATTGTCTTGATCAGGATCCTCAAAAAAAAAAGAATTTTAAGGATTTCCAGATTTGGCAACAGATTAATTACATAAACCATTTTCAGATTTGGAGACTGATTCCCCATGACATTTCCAGATTTGGCGACTAATTCCAAATTTAGTGACTAAAAGATTAAGATGCAACCCTAAAACCGTGAATAGGCTTGTGGTTAATACAAATAAAACAAAAAAAGTGTTCTTTATGTGAAAAGGGGTAGAATGGGGGGAGGGGTGCGTAATTTTTCTGAATATGTAAATAAAATAAAGATTAGTGCATGTGATTAAAAATAATTTATGTTCTAACTGCTAAATATTTTTTATTTTTATAAAGCAATACGTTTAGAAGTGATGATACGAATTATGATTATAGCAATACGTTTAAAAGGGGATATAATACGATTGACATTTAATATTTCTTCTTAACACACTTTTATTACATAGACCTGTATCTATAGAGACGGAATCTTTGAAATATAACGATATGGGACTCATCCGAGGCCCCGTAAATGGAGAGAATATGTGCCCTTCAGGCCCATTAATTAACATCCATTGAAGAGCAAGACTAATTCTAGCAGCCACGTAACTCTGGCTTCAAATGTCAAACTCAAGGATAAATCCAACAAAGAATAAATGATAGTTTTAAAAATTGAAAATACAGGCTTTTATTGTAGATCGAACTAAAAAACGAAAAATAAATTATAGTTTAAAAAAAAACTAAAAAACACGCTTTTACAGTGAAACGAATTAAAAAGTAAAAAAAAAAAAGTTCTTAATTTAAGAATAAAATGATTAATGTCATTGTGGTAAAAGCTTGGGATGCTTTGTACTACATTTTTACACTCACTCAGCATTTCGGAATAGAACTAGTAAGACATTATAACAATTGATATGGAGCAACCCCAAGCGCTTACCACAATGACATTCATTTTCTCCTTAATCATTTTATTCGTATATTAAGAATTACTTTTTTTTACTTTTTAGTTCGATTAACCATAAAAGCGTGTTTTTTTAGTTTTTTAAACTATAATTTATTACTGTCTCCTGTGCAACAAAGAAACTTACAAAAGAAAACAGAGCAACAAAAACAAAATCTGACAGCAGGAGTAGTTTCAGTTAACTATCTGAAAGAAAACAGTTTCTAGGTAGATAGGGGGGTGAGGGGCTAAAATGGTATTATCAACATCTGAACGCAAATCGAATTGAAACCATTTTTAGAACTAGTTTGATATCACGGGGCACGCACCAATTTGTTTCTATTCGCCAAGATGGACGATAACATTATAATATGGTTACCTTGATATTTTTGCAGTTTGGGAATATTGCAAGTTT
>BMAV01010197.1:361097-397288 GCA_019973955.1 Trichonephila inaurata madagascariensis
GGAGTATATGGAAGGTGGGATAGAATATTCCATTTAAACATTCCAGGTAGTACTGGCTGTCATCGCAACATGTGGTGTAGCATTCTCGAATGCAAAATCAATTTGTGATTCTTCAACTAATTTTCTAACTTTTTTTTATGTGTAACATCTTTCCCCTCGGTTGCTGGATATTTGTTGGGAGTGATTTCGTGAAAAGGGACGGTTCTGTGTAACAGGATGTGACGTAAGCGCGCGCTACATGATTTGACCAATGAGAGTGCATGGATGTGTCTTTTCGCCACCCTCGCATGGGGGGCCAACTCTAGTAGCCATCAAGTACTCGAGCGCTGGACTCTAAATCCGTTAGTCTTGATATTGGGGGACATAAGTGCGGTAGAATGCTTATTTGAAAATGGAAAAACAGTGATTTCGGTGGTCGTATACATTTCTTCGAATCAAACGGTTAAAAAAAAATTAAAGATTTCCTGCATCTTGTACTTTTACCATATAACGAAGTTGGTTCTGCTCTTTTAAAAAAATTATCACTCACTTCCCCTGATTTTGAGTGGTGATTTTAACTTTAACTTCAGTTTGCCAAAAGCCGAACCGCTCATAGGTTTTATGAATGATGAACTCAAGCTCGAAATGAACACAAACTAGAATGCTTCGACTGCTAACAGTGGTACTGTTATTGACTCTGTTTTTCAACGGTTTTTAAATACTTTCAAATCAAAAGTATATGTGTCGTATTTTAGTTATCATAAGTCTATTGTCTCCGCTCTTCCCCAAACTGAAAAAGAATAATTATTTTTGATAAAATATTGCATTACTCATTTTGTTAATTAAATATAATTTTCATTTAAGATATAATTATTCGGTAGAAAATTATTTCCAATCACACCCGATTCATATTTTGTTCAGGGAAAAAGTTAATATTGCGTATTTACCACGATAACATGTCACATGTTACACGTCATATGCGACAACTGTAAGACACGTTTCTTTTTTTCCTTTAAGGCTTTGTTGTGAAACACATAAAAGTGACCCATAAAAGTTTCATTCAGTTTTAGCAACTAATAATATTTTATACATAGATGATCTTATCAGGTACATAGCGTAATATTTAATCCATGTATACTTGACTCCATTGTGCATGACCAAGCGCATTTTGCAATTTTTTACAACGTGGTATTGTCAAAATTAATCCTCTTTTTATCACCATGTTACTATTCGATGCAAAAATCTTTCCGGTTTTGTCTCTAGATCATATGTTTACAAGTGGAAAAATCTCGTTTTCACTTATCTTGGTTGTAATTCATACGCCTACCAATATATTCCTTTAGGCTCTTATTTTGTCTCCGAGGTATAATGAAAATGTTTGTTGAATCACTCCTGTTCTGATAATTCTTTCTTTTGATTCGAGTATTTGCCTATTAACGTCTCCAATTCTGATTCTTCAAACAATTAAAGCCTTTCTTCATGTTTTTTATCCTTTGTGTAAAACAAATTCTTCACTTTTGAACAGTATTCACGAGTTTACATTGATGGAGTATGTTTCCCATAAGCCTCACATAACAATCAATGACCTTCGGCTTGTTTATTTGATGCAATTTAATACTTTTACAACACTCTCTCTTAAAAATATTTTAAAACTTATTTGTTGACATATTAGGTTTAAAGCTACGATGATTTTCATACTAACGAATAAGGTAATCATAAATAAGATTTTACTTAACTTATTACAAAATAATTTGAAATAAAAATTATGGAACTATTCTTATGGATGTAATGCATTTTCAGCAGCAAGTTGGTTTGATAACGGGGAGAAGATGATCTATGGTGGCTTTAGTTGCTGCTTTTGGGACAGTGTGAATTGAATTGGTCCCCTTCGAAACCGAAGTGCGGGCGTTAGATAATTGGAGCGAAAGGGGATCACTATTTGGGTCAGCCGTTAAGGGCTATATGTTGTTGTCTGTAATTAGCAGAAGAAGGAGTCACTGCATACCCCCTTCCTAGAGAAGAAAGTTGTTTTGCTGTTAAACCTTCTGAGCGATACTTAGGAAAGGTTACTTTTCCAGCCATGACCGCATTTCATATATATCTTTAATTGATTTGAGTGTCGTTGGAACTTGGATTACAATTAATGTTTTAACATTCTAAAAACGTTCTTTACTACTGCAAAACTGTTATTACCTAAAATTACAGACCATTGTACTACTATTGCCGTTATAGTTCCTTATGACTACACAGTACTCTATAAATTTCAAAAATAACAAAAATCATTTTTTTGCTTTCTCTTGTTGCTGGCATTCCTTGCATTTTCTTATCATTGGGAAGCTTGCCATTACATTTAAGATCTGATAAAACATTAATTTTTAATATTTTGAAGTTTTCTGAGCATAGGTTCTGGTTTTGTTTTCTTTAAACACTTATTTCCCCTTTTAAATATAATTAATGAAAATATTTTTGAGTACAATCCACTCTTTCGGTGTGATTAATATTAATAATTATATGATAGTTATTAATTTCTGTTTTTATTCCTAAAATCATTTCTACGTGATTATGTTTTGAGATTTAAGTTCTCACATAGGAACTTAAAATTAAGATTGATTGCAAGGCCAATTTTTGTTTCAAAAATATTTTTTATACTTTAGGAGCTTTATCATGAATTTTTTCTTGTTGAGAAAATGCCATGTCCAAAACATTCTCAAGTTGCTATTAGAAGCAATATTTCAAAGAGATGAATACTACTGAAAATGATGTATTTAAAAAAAATTACCTATCAGCTGAAATTGCAATTAGACGTTCGACTTCAAGTATTCAGAATTCAAGTATTGCAGATAAAACTGACTATTTCTATGATGTACCAAGCTACATTATAGAGTAAACATATTATAGTACAACATTTTATTATTTTTAAGCCATACAACAAAAGCTAAAACTTCCGAAACTCCCCAATTTAAAACTGAAAAAAATTAAATTTGGTATACAAATCTGGTATTTTTAGTTTAAGTTAGTATCATTGTTATTCTGTCATATAAAAGGTTTGTGTTCCAAAACATTTAGCAAGATATTAGATTTAGATTATGCTGAATAATCTGTTATTGAAATAAATTCTGTCAATATTATGCGAACATATTTTTTTGAATTTAAAAAAAAAAAATGTTTTCAGCCATGTTTAATTAAAGTAGTGTTTTAATTTATAACATGTATTGGAAAAAGCATATTAAAAATTAGAGCTTTATGGATATTATAATTTTTGTTCTATGCCTTTATAAACTTTAAATTCGTTTTTATCAAACTTTTAATTTTGAAGATATACCGTAAAATCTGGCGTATAACGCGCACTCATACTTGCAAGCTGTAATTTTTAATTTTTAGGTATATTCGTCGTATAACTCATTGCGCTTATATTTTCAAGCCATTTATTTGAGGTACTTCTTTAAGCTTTAGGAAAAAATACTTCGAGAACTACAAACGGTTAAGTTCATAAGGAATATCTCTCTCTCTCTCTCATTTCTTTAAAATAAACAGAATTTCGATCTTTGTAGAAGTCTTAATTTTATTTCTATGCAGATCTATTATTATTTTTGTATTTTAAAGCTCTCATTTTTATACCCGGCATATAACACACGCCCGCAAATTTCGATATTATTTTTTTGTGTTAAAAGTGCGCGTTATACGCCGGATTTTACGGTAAGTGTTTTCTGATTCCTAAGACTTATTTTCTGTTCAATATAGAGTATTGAAATTCTTTGTATATACTCCCAAACGTATATTCTCTACAAGTTAGAATGGATTAAGGTCTGAAATCAATAGTTATTTTTTTTTAAAAAAAATACTAAAATTAATATTTTAAAAAATTTTGTGTTTTTCCAGGTTTAGATAGAAGAATAATTATTAAAAATCAACAAGGGAACAGATTTTAAAATCCATACTAAGTTTGCAACACTAAGTTTGTAATAATCTAAGAAGCATAAATCATTTAAAATGGCTAAAAAAAATTAATAATTGAGCATTTTATGAATGTTTGAAAAATTTGAAAAAACTAAACATTTTTTATAAAAGTTCGAAAATTTTTAAAACTTCTTAATTTTTTTAAAATTATAAAATAATGACTGGTCATACTAACTTTTTACTCTCAGAATAATTTTTGTAATATAATCTGAATATAAAACAGAAATTATTTTTACTATTACTATTTTCAAACATTTTTTTTTTTGAAAAAGGGTACTGTTTAGCTTTAGAGATTAATATCAATCTAGAACAATTCGATGGCTTGATAGAAAATCTGATAATTTTGAACAAAGGTGATTCCTGTTTATGTATTGATTTTCGTATTGTTTCGTGTATTTCTCAGAAGGGTAATTTCTGTATTATTTCCTGTCTTTCTCTCATCTAGGTAAGCTTGATCCTTCCGAATAAATAAAGTGAACAATCTGGTGATTATGGTATCAAATGAGAAATATCGAAATTTTGTATATAACAACAAGGCGTGACCAAATGTATATGATCATTGATATATTCAGTGGCGTAGCTACCAATGGAGTAGGCCAGGGGTGGCGAACCTTTATGAGACAACGTGCCATTTTTTCTAAAGAAATATTTAATGAGGTACGGAAGTGCCATCAAATAATTTTGATTAGTTATTTTTGGGAAAATAATAAAACTAAATATTAACAACACAAAATTCTTTATTACTACAAAAAATTCATTTTATATTTTATAGCAGTAAATGTTTTAGTTAAACGTGTAATTCAAATTATATAAAGTGTGATTTCTGCTGTTGCAGAGATTAGATGACAAATAAATTATATTAGTATTGGGTAAGATGTTACTTTTAGCACAGAATGCATGCTGAATTAGAGTCATCTGCCAAATGGTTTCTAAGCGAGTCTTTAATGTTATATCTTTGAAAATAATGACTCGTAGGCATAGGTCGATGAAAATATTGTTAAAATAGCATAAGCCTGCATCTTCAGACAGTTGAACGTGTCTGGAATCGAATTTAATGTTTTTAATATTTCGTTACTGGCATTTTTACTTATATTGCTTGCTAATCTTTCTGTTTCAATCAATTCTAACTTTTTCCTTGCTTCAATAAATTTTTGAATCTTTGACGTAGCTTTCTAGCATGAATTTATGTCAGAGCTTCTCAAACTTTCAACTTTTGCTATCCAACTTTCAATCATAATTTTCATCTCGGTCCCCTCCACACATTAACAATGTATTGATTGCATTGATAACGTACTTTGACTCTAAGGCTACAGTGTACACGGCTTTTATTATAAACTGTACAAATTATCAAGGTATGTGTTAAATTTTGTATATGACTAGCAAGCGGGAGTCAAGAGTAATTTTTAAATTTATTCTTAATTTGATACTGATAATTTAATTATCAAATCCATTGAGCAGTACTGAGGTTTGTATATTACATCAGTGTAAATGTGTATTTTATTTTTTATTAAGTCAGAATGAACTTTCTTTCTCTCTTCATTTCAGTAAATGAATTAATTTTTTAAATTAATCTTTTATTTTCGACTTCTGGATATGCTCGCGCCCCCCAAGTAAGGTTATCACGCCCCCTAGGGGGCACGCCCCCCAGTTTGAGAACCGCTGCTTTATGTCATTTCTGAAATATTTCGTGATTTATTTGAGAAACATTCTGAATAATTCATATGTATGATTTTGCTACATATATCGTCAAAAACAGATATCATCAAAACATAAGGAGAATGATATAAGTCTGTCCGTGTACAAAATACTGCATCAACAAAGCTTTTGCAATTTTGGGAGGCTATAGAGGAAGCATGGCTGAATATTTCTTTGTAGAACTTTCAACAATCTTTAGAAATCTATGGAAACTGAATAAAAAAATTCTTTTACCTCAACACATTGGGGAGTCCAATATATTCATTTGCAACACATGTGGGGATTAAGGTCTTTCATGTTATAAATGTGAGTTGGAAAAAAAGTACTGCTACCCAACTACGGAAAACAACTACACAAGAAAAAAAAATTGGGAACATTTTTCTGGGAAAAAAGTGGAGAACGAACTATTTCTGACTCTCTTTTGGTATACCAGTAATACATCCAGCCGTAAATAAGGAAACCTTTTGCAATATAACATATTTATCATCGAGTTATAAAAGATAATATTACGTCGACTTGCTTCATTTCATCGGCCAAAGGTAGGCTCCCAAGGATATTGAGACGTGTAATGATATATTTTCGGCACTTTGATATAATACCAAAGCTCAGCTACACTAAACTGACTTAATTGGCGTAACTTTTAAGCGACACAATGGCAATAGATTGATCTCGTAATTCGGAACTCATTTCACCTGTAAAAGTAGATATTATTTTCTCTTGGTAAAGTATGGCCTAGCTCCTCAAGTAAGATGATTCTTAGTTTGAATAAGGGCTTGAATGTTAAATATTCTTGCTCATGACTAAAATTACCTACTTTCTTATATTGTTTGGTTTCATTACACAAATTACAATTACATCTCTCTACTGATAGTTTGTGAGCTTTCATTTCCAAAAACACACACTTTCTTTGAACCAACGGCATTAATTCTTATAATTCATTAAGGATATAAGGAATGATTCATTGTATTAATAAACTAAATGTATGTATATAATCAACTACAAATACAATTTAAAATTTACATTAATAATTGAAAAAAAAATAGATTTTGACATTAGGCTTATGTTTCTTAAGAAAACATTAACTTGTGATGTATGGAATATATAGAATGTAACTTTTTTTAACTAACTGATTTCTAGAAGATTTACTTTAATTTATTTACAGAGTACATGCGTATCATGTTTTTTTTTTTTGGGGGGGGGGCGCCTGGTATATATTTCCTTAGTTCTGCTCTTTCAGATGGAAAACATTTCAATAAAGTAATAAAATATAATTGTATTTTATGCTTCTTTGTGGTTTTATCTTTAACAAAGTAAAATCAAATAATTTGAATTATTATTCTGTATCAGTATCAAATACATATTTTTCAAATTCAATGCTGATATGCCGCCCATCCGGTAAAGTGGTTAGGGACGCTTACTGCGGTGCCATAGGGCCTGGGTTTGTATCCCGGAGAAGGCATGGATGTTTGTAAAAGAATAGTGTCTTCGCGGCATGGGTTTACTTTAAATACCCTTCAAGCCGTAAGTCCTCTCGTGAGGTTAGTGGAAGGGGAAGAGAGGTGGGAAGATCCTGATCCCCACAAACTGGGGTGGAACCGAGCAAATTCGTACTGTCCCTGTATGGTGCTCAAAGCTAAAGCTAACGACAGGCGTAAAAATCTTGCCCTTAGCCGCGATGATTTTCGTGGACCTTGATCCGATGTTACTGTCGATCAGGTAGCATAAGCAACAACAATGCTGATATAATTTACTTCAATATTCTCTTCACTGAAATCACTATTACTTTTCCTATGGGAATCTGAACAATTGTTCGGTTTCTCCTCGGCAGATAATTCTTGAAGAATCCAAGAAATTAGTTCCCGTTTCACAATTTTTTAAAACAGCAATTCAAAAATTCAAGTATATTTTTAACAACGTAAAATTAAGTAATAACTCAGTAAAATTCAGATCAAAGTTATCATTCTATAGTTATGAAGTAAAACTACAAAATGTAATGAGAAAAAAAAATCATTTGCAAGAGCGAGAACTTCAACTTTATGAATGAAGCAGAATACCGCATAAAAATTTTAATTTTAACTAAATTTGAAAAATTAAAGTTGACAATAGCTTACCTTTCAGGATACCATGAAAGAAGATCTCCAAATGGACACATTCTTTTATTTCATCCATTCTTCATCGCATTTAAGGTACGCCTTCATAGCACCTGCAGTTAAGAATTCAAAAATTCTTCAAAAAATAAGAATAAAATGATGAAACACGTTCTCATTCAATTTCTATTAATCAGTAATAGTTATAACCTTCGTGAGTGTAATTTTCTCAGTAAATTTCATCATGTTTTCAATTTTTAAACCTTGTTATTCAACATTCTCATTACAATTTTTGTAGAAAAGACAGAAAACAATTAAATTTAAAGAAGCGAAACCTGAATCATGCAATGACATTTAAATATAGATAATAGACATTCTGATAAAAATAACACTTTTTAACATTTTTAAAATAAAATTAAACAATGAACAAATAACGTCTTCACAAACATTTATTTTCAGAAATACTACTATGCACAACAAAATACAAGGTGATTCATAAAAAAGTATACAGATTCTATCCACTTTAAATCAGGAACAATATTTGTGATATTAGGCCTGCTAGAGGATTACTTTAAGCTTTGTTTGAGACAGTCACAGATGTTCAATGTCTGAACTTTTATTCACACGACACACATTTATCCGGTAATTCATTTCTACCCAAACGTGTGTTAAGGTTGTGACCGGGATTTACCACGTTTTTCCTATTAATCCTCTTGGGGAATTTTGGGACCAGAGCATTGTGTTCATTCAAAGCCAATCCTCTCAAGAAGAAACCGTGATATTCAGATTAGTTAGTAGATATATAGTGAAGGTTTTGAAAATCACGAGGAAGAAGGAGAAAGAAAGCTGAGATGCTGAACGCCGTGAGCTGATGTTAAGACATTGAACTTAGAAGCGTAATTATAGAACGGACATTAACGAGTTAAAGAAATTAGGGAAGATAAAGATTCATAAGATAACTTTGCTTAAAGATAAAATGGTTAAGATTCCGGGTGTCTATTTACTTAGAATTTAGGAATACGTTATATCACTCCTGTGATTGCCTTCCTATAGTAAGACTTGTGCTGTTTAATATAATTAGACAATAATTAATTGGATTTATTATGGATAACTTGGATGATCAATCATTTCCTTCTACAAATCTAGCACGTAGATAAAGAGATGGTATCCCCAGGCAGGGTGGTATCACAAGGTATCTTAATCAAGTTCGTCAATAGCAGCTGGACACGTTGTTTCAGCTTCGTTAAATCAGCAGAAATGGGAGAGATGAAAACCTTGTCCCTTCAGCAACAAGAAGAAATAACGTGTTAAGTCTGGACTTATGGGTGCCCATTGGTATGTCGTAGTTAGCGGCTCATTCAATCCTTAGGGGAGAGAGATGTTCATCGAGATTATTTTGCGCGTAATTTGACCAGTGTGGTAGTACCCCATCCAATTGGAAAATGAAGTTGTCAATTGTGGCATCACAGCCAGAATTAGCATACCCAAAAAAGTTGCTCTCATGAGAGTTTGCTCGGGCAAAAAGGAGCGGCTGAATACTGACATTTTATTTCAGGATACTGAAAAGAGCCCATTTATTTTTGGGGAACCTCGCATGTGTTGGACTATGGCAGGGGTGGGCAGACTTTTCCGGGGTAAGGTATACTTCTAATTTTTTCAAGGTGTTGCAGCTCACCGTGAAGCGTAGGTGTTGTGAGTTAAAAGAAAGTATACAATACAGTCGGACTCCCATTTAAGGTATTCAACTACGTTCGGAACCGTGATTTGGCAAAAACGTATAAATGGATAATATTTATGATATTTAGTGTCACTTAGATTAGAAAATGTGTATAAAATTGTTTTAAGAATAGTATTACAATAAAAAAATTATTTAAGTGCAATATTTTGACAAAAAATGAACATAAAATGATCCAGAATGTTTCTATTATAATAATATTTTGCCTGTATATAGCCCAGATCTCTGTACAGAGGCTCAACAAAAATTGTTGAAATATATAACTTAGAAATGGGTTTATCCATGTTTTACGAAAACAGAGTTGCGAAATTTTAAGAAAAAAACGCCGATAATTATTTCAATGGGTTGTAACTCTGAAGATAATGTGAATTTTTCAAAAATCATAGTTAAGCCTCTGTACAGAGGTCTGAGCTATATACAGGCAAATATTATAATAGAAACATTTTTCACCAAAGGAGAACATTTTGAAAAAAGGTTATTCTAAGTTAATTTTTTGCCGAAATATTGTCTTTAAATAATTTTTTTTGTCAAAATATCCTTAAAACAATTTTATACATGCATTCTAATCTGACACTAAATATCATAAAAATTATCCATTTATGTGCTTTTTTAAAATCACGGTTCTGAACGTAGTCTGATACCTTAACGAAACTCCATTTTACGAATTTCTCTATTTTGCGAACTTTTTCTTTGAACCAAGAACATTTTACTATTTTCTTTGTTAAATAGCCTCCAATTAGCGAAGTATATTTTCTATTCAAAGAAATTTTTTCTTATGATTCAATTTTTTTCCTCCGCATTTTTTAAAATACCGTATTTACTCGAATCTAAGCCTTACTTTTCCCATTGTTAATGTCACTGAAAATCGGACGCGGCTTAGAATCGAAAAGAAAAAAATGTGTTGGATGGGGGTATTTAAAGCAATTACTCAGTTTTATGGATGTATTTAAAAGTTTCAATACCGATAAAGTAACTAATTATTTACTTTTTATTAGTTCTCCTTTTAAATTTATTTTAATTTCATAAAATCGGATATCGATAAAACATTTTAGACTATTTTTAAACTTGCACAAAATCTTTTTGATAATTTGGGACGTGGCTTAGAATCGATGGAGGCTTTGTTTCGAATAAATACGGTGTTTCTAGACCTTCATATGATAGAATGATTATTAAGTCTTATTGAAGAGGTGTTCACCCCCAAAATGTCTTGGCGCTCGAACGGTCGATCACAATCGACTTAATGCCCACCCCGGGTCTATAGCTATTGTCAGCGTCACTTCCCTTAGGGGCAAGACGCAAACCTTATGGGTACGTCTACCTTACGGTACGTTGAAGTAGTGCATATCTTTAACTGTTACTGTCTTACAGCATCAGAAAAGTGTATACTTCTTGATGAATTACCCTGTGTAATTGGGCCTAGTATTGGGCATTATTTTATCATTTACTTTATTTTATATTTAACTTAACTCAGTAGCGTGACACCATGACGGTCAAGACCTACTGTGCCCAACTCAGTATAACTCAGCGACCTTGGGCCCTGAGGTGCATGAGCAGATGTTCCGGTCAGGTGGTCAGTCTGACGCGAAACCACCAGTGTTAAGTTCCCAAGCAAGCTTGGCACTGAAGTGATGAAAACACCATTTCGACCCACTGAAGTGATGAAAGGCTGAGTCAACCTTGCCCAGTCCGAGGTTTGTACCTCGAACCTGTGCCGTGGAAGCGCGATGCACTAACCCAGTGATCCGCAACCTTTCTATCGCTGCGGACCGGTCAGCATTTGATAATTTTACTGCGGCCCACTGAGGGTGGCACACGTTGATTATTTATATTTCAGATTGTTTTGATTTAACAATTTTAATTTAGTTACATTTATAAATATGCCTTCAGAATAAAATATAGATACACCAAAAATGAATTAAAGTGATTTAACGTGGAATATAAAGTGATTTCTGTGAAAAGTAGCGCAAATCCGAGAGAAATGCACCACTTTAAATAAAATGGCAATAGTTTAATGTTCTTTAGGCGTCCCGGCACCATTTGATCCATGGACCGGTACCGGTACCGGTCCGCGGACTGGAGGTTGCGGATCACTACACTAACCACTCAACCACAGGGCTTCATTTTATATTTAATTATATTTATTTTTCCACTGTAAGCTTTTAGAAGTTTTTAAGTTTCAAATGAATTTCAATGTAAAAGCCTTAAATAATTTTAAAAACAGCAATGATTATATTTACAGACACAAAAATTGTTGAGGGTAACAACACTTCGATTGGGTCATGTTTTCGCCTACCACAGCGTTTTTCAAACTGTGAGGCGCGCCCCCTAAGGGGGAATGATAAACCTACGAAGGGGCGCGAGCATATTGAGAAATCGAAAATAAAAGATTTGAAATTTACAAATTTACCGAAATGTAGAAAAACAAAATACATTCTGATATAATAAAAAATAAAATACGCATTTTCACTGATATAATATACTTATAAATGTATTAATACATTACAATGTATTTAATAACTAATCCCTCAATACTAAGTTAAGAACAAGTCTAATAATTACTGGTGACACCCATGGTCTTGTCATATGCAATATTATACACAAAATTTTTAATACTTATCATGATAACCCGTACAATTTATAATTCAAACCATATTGTAGTTTTAACATCAAAACACATTATTATTGCATTCAATATATTGTTATTGTATGAAGGGGGGGGGCGAGAAAAATTATGATTGAAAATTGGGCCGCCAATAATGAAAATTTGAGAAGCACTGGCCTACTCTATTATTTGCTGCCAGCGACGAATTATTATCCTCATATTGAGTAAAAGTCCAACACAGAAAAATTAGCTGTTGGCACAATTTTTCTTCTTTTTTGCCCAAGAGTGTGGGCTAAAATAAGATTTTACCTGAAATTCCTAGTTATCTAAAGTTAAGAAAGATATGTAAAAGAAACAACATATAAACACCTGAATTTTAGTTGCATTATCTCTATTTTTCTTAATTTTCATCGTAACTTAATGGTTTTGACAGATTGTGTGAGACTTCTTGGACCATAAAAGATTGCTACATCGAATGATAAATTACTGGCGTTTATTTCAACTTATCCTTAATACCTTTGCATAGCAAGATGGGGAAATTAGAAAGTGAACTATCATCTTAGCATTTGTTCTGTGACAGAAAACTCAGTTCGACAGACAGTTCGTCATAAATATACTTAGTGTGTATATAAATGGTTAAATCAAACCAAATATGTTTGTGTATTTTTCTGCTTTTATTTATTTTTTTTTTGAAGCAAATTTTTTTTTAAATGAAAATATTCCATCTTCTAGCATTTTTATATCAATCTATTATTTGTACTCAAGAGAAATGCTCGTTATTCCGGAATACAATACTTCTCTCAAAAACTTAATTATAAAACACATTATTCCATAAACTTCAGATTTATTTATCGACCGACTTGATCATTCGAATCAATTACTCTTTTCCAAGCACTCTGGTAACCTTTATCTTTCTTCCATTTTGTTTGGTTACGATGGAGTATCCAAGAATAATTCGAACAAAGATGGGAACAAAAGAAACCCAAACAAGCACAGATGCATGATCCCAGATCCCCCGAAATTAAATTTTATATCTAAGCAAATAAAAGCGGCCATCGTTGAAATATCTCTTTGTTTGTGAGAAGAATAACTTTACAATACATACACTACCTTAACCTATTGACAACAATTACAAAGTTAAACAATGCACTTTGATTAAACTTTTACCTCGAAAGAGTTCGCCTTGAAAGCAATAATTCTTCGAATGTCTAAGAATTACCAGAACAATTTGATGTCTTAGAGTTACCTTTCTCTAGGTATTGGTAGTATTGATTTATCGGCGGGGAAAAGTTACAAGAATAGCAAAATGTATGGAAGATCAAAGGACAAATTACTTAAATTTCCAGAATAAAGATTGATACGGCATGATAACTTTAAAAAAAAATTGATTTTGTATCGGTACAATTCGAATCACTTTTTCGTCCATAATCTTTCGATATGAACAAAGTCATTTCGTTTTCTTTCTCCTTCTGTTTAGATTTCCTTTCAAGCACATATTTATTTTGGAGAACACACGAAAATTCATTCCAGAAAAATATATAAACAACATTGCCTATTTCTCTTGTATCGAATTTTTAATCGAACAAAAGTTTTACTCTCACGAAAACTCAATAAATGCATAGTTCTGCTTTCGGCAAACAAAGATTACAATGAATTTTCTAATCAATTGGGGCAAAAATACATTAAGCCAACTTATCTTTCGAGTGTTCGATGCCACAAAGTTATCTATCGCATGGCTTGAATAACTATTTTCTCTTATAGAAGTTACGTTATTGGTGTTGTCTTTAAAGTAAATTATAGAGAAATTTCAGGTTTGTGTCCAATCAATAACGCAAATTAAATGAAAGTTGGTTGACAGAAAAAACACAACTACATTTATATTGAAAATAAATATTTATGTCTCCAGGTGGACGTTTGTAATGAATAGAAATATAAATTACTGAGTACGACTAAGCATTATGTGGATTGTATTTAATGACCGAAATTGTTCAATTATTGACAACAGTACATATATATAAACGATTTATTGATGCTAGATTCCTTCATTCAGTGTAAAAAGTACAAAATATTTTCTGTTAAATGAATAAGTATACTATAATAATTATTTAACATTTAGCGTAGCAACAAACAGTTCAAAATACATTTATTTTTTTAGTTTTGTGTTTTGATCATGGTGGAAAATATTTCAAACGTATTCGTAACATATTGTTTGCAAGCATGTTATGATAGTTATTTCATCAAAGGATTTTTCTTCGGTTTTTTTTAAGTCTGTTCTATATATACATGCAGGTTGAAAAGTAATTTTTGAAAATTTATTCTCAAATCCAAAACACTGTGCGAGAATGTTTTTCACGATAATCACTTATCAATCTGAAAACTCAATATTTTATATAAAGCATTAAAATTTTTAGAGAGTAATTTTCTAAAGTAAGATATTTATAAAAATAATAAAACTAATTTAGTGTTTACAAAATAAAAGAGAAAAAAAAAAAAAAACTGTCTCTTAAAACTAAGGTTCTGGCGAGCTTAACCAATGTTGAATACGTTTTAAATATTTAAGTGGTAAAGTTGTTGATGTGTGTGTATACTGTTATATTATTAATAAATTACCTTAGTCAAATAATAATAATGATGTAGATACAAAAGAGCTGTCCCAAAAGACATGCATCGAGTATATTTAGAATTAGTTCAAAAAATACTTTTCATTTGTTTGATAATTAGAAAGTGTTGCTTGAAACATATATATTTCAGGTAAAAAAAAAATAATAATATAAAATGAAAACATTTTAGTTTTTGAAAAAAAAAAAGTTTACTGTGTACTTTTCTGAATTTGAAGTTGTAAATAGCAAAAATATTTAAAGTCACATAAAATATGGTATTTTGGAATAAAATGTTCTATTTTACACGATTCTAATTGCATTTAAACAAGAATTGCAACCCATCTGAGGTAAAATAAATTAACGTTGTACCAGTTCTCACTCTTCTTTCATATATAAATCCACTACTTCCTTAATTGTTTAAACTTTCAAAGAAATTCATTGTAAAGATATAGAGACTATGTATATAACTCTAAAGCACTGGGCGTAGCTAGCTCTGAGGGGGCCCTGTATCAAACTTCCTCGGGGCCCTTTTTTAGATATGGGTGATGATGATGATGATGAGTTTGGTGTTTTATGGCGCAAGAGCCAGTTTTGGCTATACTGCGCCAAACATTTATAGGTCTGTGGTCTGGACGGGAAAAGAAGAAAAGGAGAAATTGGATGACCAGATGGAGGGTCGAAAATAGAGAAGGATCACTGGGGTACCCCGGGGTCATGACCCCCGTGTTTACCAAAGATAGTAAACCCCTTGGGTAAAGGAAAAGTTCACTAGGGTACCTCGGGATTGTGACACCCGTACCCACCTAAAGAAGGTGAGCCCTCTGAGGGGTTTTTAGGTATGGGAGCTCTATCAGTGGACTGTAGTTACACATCTTGAGGCCCTGCATCTTGGGCCCCCGTATCATTGATACGGCGGATACGGCGGTAGCTATGCACCTGCTCTAAAGATAAGAGCTAGCAGGGTATCCCGAAGCTCAAAGTCAAGTAGAAAAGGGGTGAAAGTGGGGTCATGCCAGTTCTGGGAAAAATAAAAAAATCCGTATCCCCCTTGGTTAAGTGATGATTAAAAATGCAGAAAATTTTTTTTGTCACCTTTTATCTCATCATCAGGTTCCGTAACCCCAAAATTTACCATTTTACCCTATACTATGAATCACAGTCACCAGTGAAGCAAAACGCTTTGATAGCTTAGTTACAATTAATGTACATTGTTTGAGAAAATAATGTCACCTATCTTTGACTCACCACAAAATAGAAAAATAGTGTCTCAAGAGTGCTGTCTTTTTTGCTTTATCTTGTTTCAAAAATATAATACATGATACTAAAATAAAGTTTTTTCTTGAATTATTCTATTTATGGTACAAGTATGTGTATTAATTAGTTACAATATTAATATAAATATGTATATACATATGACAGAATCCCATTATTAAGTGACAAAATAGAAAGCGATTTTCCTATCAAATTTCCATTTTCCTTTCTATATCTGGTGGATGTATTGATTTTCTACATACGGACTATTTTTGTTTATTTGTTACTGTTTGTTCATTAGTTAAATTTAATTTTTCTAATAAAATATAATATAGTAAAAAAGAAATAACTTTTCTTAGAAATCAGGTCATTTCAGGTGGGACACAAACCCACTATTATTGAATTAGAAGTCCAACACCCTACCCATTGCACTGCAAGGACATGATGGACGAATTTCCTTTCTCTATATGCTATTGGACTATTATTTTTGTTGTTACTATTTATTAATTTCTAAATTTAATTAATGCATTAATATTTGAAAAAAAAAACTCTATTAACATCACATGCCATTCACTACAAGTTTAAAAAAATTATTTGAACTTGAATGGATGAATAGAAAGTATTTTAATAATGATTGAAAATATGAACAAGATATATATATATAGGAGAGACTGAACTAATAGTAGGAATTGAAAAAGCACCGTAAAGGCGGGTGTCAAAACATTGAAGAGAGTCAAAAAACGCAAAAACTCATATAGACAAATGAGTCCCAGAAACAAGTTGAGATACATCCAGGATCTAAGGATACCAGAGTAGAGAAGAAACTCATTCGAAAAGTCAACGACAACTAAGTTGCAAACCCCCCAAAAATATCCAATAATAAAATTACATATCTTTTGTACTTTTTAATGATAATTTGTGCAATTTAATCTAATAAGGTTGAACGTGAGCTTGATCTGGGTATAAGACTTCACTACGCATTTCAAGTTTAATTGTTTAATTAGAAACACACTTCACATTTCTAAATTATATATATTAATATATGTACACACGTGAGTGTCGTCCAAATAAAGATCGTTTCGGCGTAACTAAATAAAAACGACACAGAATCTTTATTTACGAAGTCTCATTGTATCTTCAATACAGTCACCGTAGTCTTAGGCCCATCTCGTAAAGTGGTATCAATTTTTCAGTTCCGATTTTATACTCCTCATCTGCCGAGAAGATTCGAGCTACGGATGGCACTTTTTGCTTCAGATATTCATCATTTGTGAATTGTTTTCCTCCCGAATATCCCTTATGTTTCGAGGATAAAGTAAAATCCCTTGGTGCCAAGCCAGGATTGTAAGAACTAGAAGTTCTCTTTGTATTTATACTGATGCATCGGATCGTGCATTGACATGAACCAAGATTTCGTAGAAGACAAAATTCCATGATGTTCCTTCTAAGTCTCTGAACAGGCTCAATAGACCGCAAACTTTGTGCATTTATCAAACGAATGATACTACGCACTTCTCATTTCACAGAATTTTTGATAGGTGCAGCCATTTTGAAAGGTTAAAGAAGACACGTGACCCTTTCAGAAATAAAATTTTACTCACACTAAAACGAGTTAAACAGCTAATTTGCATGCATGAGTTCGTGGGATGGTGGGGCGGTGACAATCATAGAATCAGAGAGAGAGTGGCGTAATGCTCACCCCCACCCAGGATTCCATAGGGTTCAAAGGTTATAGTTTTGCAACCCTTTTTAAGATCAAGCTTGGATCTCAATACCTGAATACTTTGCAAGGGAGCTCTAATATCTAATATTCTCCGTTATGCCACTGCATGAAATACAGTATTCTTTAGTCTTTGTTTTTTGTTTTCCCTCGTGTATATATATATGTTTGTGTGTGTGTGTGTTATCAGTGTAGACATTAAATATTATGGTTGGTGTATAACCCCTTTTATGTATGATAAACAAATTACTCTATTAAAAAAGAGAAAACCTAAAGCGAAAACATTGTATTTATAAGCCTTTTTTGTATTAAAAGTATTTTGGAATCGAAACTTAGTAAAAATCACATGATTTATTTGATTCTATTACCCATTGAAAGATCGGGATAATATGAAAGTAAAGCTCATATTGAGAGCATATCAAAGAACGGGGTTTGCGATTAGAGGTGACAATTCAAATTCTACTAAATTATGTAATTCTAAATTGTATTAAATAATAGTAGAGATGCTTTAGAGGTGGGAAAACCTCAGAAATGCAATTTAAATGTACTTAAAATACCAAAATATCACTGAGTGAGTTAATAACATCAGTGCAGTTATATTTGGCATTATTTCTTTTTTTTTGTAATATAAACCGAAAATGCATCCAAAAGCCAACGTATTTACTAAGAAAGGCTAGAAAGTCACTCATATAACATGGTCCGAGAAAAAGAAACATGATGATGTATATAAACATATCATTGGATATGTGTCTTTATTTGGCAGTATAAGTCATAGTAAAAATCAATAAGTATGGTCAACCTTAGACATAGTTTATGATACATATCCCTTTTATAAAGCAGTAAATTGAATGGCATTTCGAACTTCAGAATTAATATTGTATTGAGTGTTTCCAGAGGTAAATTCCCCAGAGAAGAAAATATATATGTCTGTTTAACGCATTTAATTACATTCTCAAGAGAAGCCAGGATTTAAGATGGGATTAGCGATACTGACCATGGTGCTCGATAATTAAGTCAGAGAATAAATCGCATAGTCCATACAATTAAAATACTTAAGACTCTTACTTGAAGCTTACGAGTATTATAGAGGTCCCGGGTCTTAGGAATCTTCTAAAGGATTTTCTAGCTTTTATTTATATGGTATACTATTAAGGGGTTATTAGCCATTATACTTACATGTCTGGAAATCAAAATGTTATATACTAGTAAGTAAAGCACTAAGGCAACGTGGTTAGAAATTTAATATAATTTTTTCTTTTATTAAATTACTGTCCGTAATTTAGTTTCACCACTAATATGAAAACAAAAACAATTTGAAGTAAATGCATGTCAAGTTGGATATGTGCACTGTCGCATCTCCTTCCCCCTGTTACGTCGAGTGGAGCAATCGACACTAACGTCACACCCCGCTAATAGTGCCTGACAAGTCACTGCACGGGAAATCAGTGAAACGGACGCCTAGAGATGCTGAACACTAGATGCAGAGAAAGACGTTCTCCTTTGGTTTTTAATGAATCATTAATTATTTCATCACTAATTATTTAATAAATCATTTATATCAATCTAAGGTTGTATTCATTTCCCCATATATACTTATCTATACCGAAGTTTTTATTTTATAATAAGTTTTTAGGTGAATACTTCCTGTTGTTATTTTTAACCATTGTTAGTGAGTGATTATAAGGAAAGTTGTGCCGCCGCGCGCGTGCTATAGCTAATACGAAGGCTGTTGGCGATGATCCTCGTAATTTTGAATCATGACATGCAAGCCACGAGGCCACGACCATGACCAGTAGACAATTCCAGTCAGAATTTAAGCTGAACAATGAACTTAAAGTAAGTTTATATATATGAACTTAAGTAAAGCTATTTAAGGAATTCATCAAAGCAGGAAGAATCTGGAATAAACACAAATATACATTTTACAAATTTTCCATTATTATAAACATAGAAATGAATGTTAGATACCCTACAAATTCCTGATTTACCTATCTTGTCGCCTATAATGGTATTTTATGGAGATTCTTAAAATCCTCTAAACATTTCCATTTTTTACTAAAAGGATAGATTCTCATTCGGATGCTTATCATTTCTAAGTGACACAAGTCGACTTGATGTTTCACGTAGCGCAAATGTTATGTCTTAATATTGTATTAAATATTTTTTTTTCATCGTATTGGTTAAAAGTAATTGATATTTTGAGTTATGCGTTTAATGCTACAGATTCTCTTAAAATAAAATTACCAGATGTAACTCCTTGTGTTAGTTTGTTCATAGGCAACTGGTGATGCAAAATGACGAATAATGACGATTAGTCCACTTGAATATTTTCACTCGTCATTTTTTGCCACTTTGTTCCTCATGGCAGAACAGTGACAGCACAGTACTACAGGGACTTCCTGCTGCGACAGGTACGACGTGACGTTCGGGATAAACGTCCGGATCTTGTGGACAGGGCAATAATCATGCACGACAATGCAGGACCACATAAAGCAGAGTGTGTACAGTAGCTATTCCGACATTGGGGATGGGATGAATTGGAGCACCCACAGCACTCTCCCGACATTTTGCCCTGTGGCTTTTATTTCATTCCCAAGATTAAGAAGGCGGTTTACGACACGAGAGGACATTGCTAAAGTTGTGCACCAACAGATGACCCGATACACACCTGGTACGGCAAATGCTGAGGCTCATGTTATTCAGCGCCCCAACAGTGTGGGCTGCTTGTGGTGCCAGTAGTAGGGGACTACATTGAGGGTCATTAGGACTAGATTTGTCATATCAAATTTATGTGTACTGTGTTGTCATTTTTTTGCACCATGAAGGCCATATTGCCCTGTATACTACCGTAATAAATCAGTGTGTTAAGATATTTTAGTGCTATTTGTCCACACATGTAGTTAACACCTTGTCCTTTTGTCTGTATGTGTCACATTTCCAACAGGACTAGTATCTTCAAGAAAAAAAATAGATGCCATGACTTTTTCCCCAACCCTATATATATATATATATATATATTATTTCAGTTTCTGAGGAACACCTGGAAATTATTTAAAAATTTTATGAAGCTGCATTACTAATCCCCTTTCTGAAGAAAAAAAATAAGAAACCACTTCTAATCTATGTTCTGATTAAAATATACTCACTCATTTACCTTTTATGCACACTCATTCAAAATCGAAGCATTTTTAAAATATAATTTGGTTACCCTGAAATTTCGTCTACAGTATTTTCTGTAGTTGTGAAATATTGAATTACTGAATTTCTATTCCGAGAGAATTTTAAACTCAGTTTAACTATTTATATCTAGTATACTTCAGTATCCCAAAAATTAGATAACACTGGTGCAGTTCAAGTGCTCTTGGCTCCGTAATTGGGAGCTCTGGTCCTTGCCTTATTGTCCCTTCTCACCTTAATAATTCTAAATAAAGGATGAAGAGATACGTGAAATTCTAAAATGTTGGTGAATATTAAAAATTATTTATTTTTCTATGAATGGGTTATTTTGTCTTACTTCCCGTTATATTGAAGAAAAGGTTTGTTCATATTTATATTTGTGGATATAAAAATTTTCAATATTACTCAATGTACCTTGCATTTTGGACGGATTAAAATGTAATATTCTCTTGTCTGCGGTACTCTATAAAACGAACAATGTAGGAAATAAATTTTCCTATAAGGATGGAAGATAAGTTTACAGTATTTTTTATTTGTACTCAATTTTTTTTTAATTGGTAATTTTGTATGTGTATTGCCTACTCGATAATCAAAATTTTCGATATATATATATATATATATATATGAAAGGCATGTACTTAAAATTCTTATATCTGTACTCTTTGACTGTTTACTTTTTTCTGTTACCTTTTGTGAAAACGCTTACAAGAATTCAGCTAACCTAAAGAATCATGCTTAAGAAAGAATCTAAGGGCACTCTTACTGGTGTGTCTACTTCTTTCTTACTATCGATTTCTTTGTTCTCTGGTACCCAAGTGAATGATTTCGATTGAGCACTTTAAAGAATTTCTTTTACAGCCATAGTTAAATTTAATTAATTTGTGTTTGATTTTCTTTTAATATGTATGTTAATTTTTGAAGCTGGTAAATTGGCTGTTAGGATTCCGTAGTTTTTTCTCCCTTCGTAACCTACTTTCTTAATGAAATCAATTTAATTTTATGTTCGGTAATAAAAATTGATTAAATAAATTTCGGTAGTATAAATTTTGACCAGCACCATTTGGGAAATGATAATTCCTAAAGATGTTTGAATCATTTATAGCATCCTCCTATTTATAAAAATGCTATTTTATTTTGTATGCTTCTAATCTGAATATGGGTTGATGATGATATTCGGGTGATCTTTAATTTGAAAAAGTAATTGTTCTGTATATATAATAATTTTCCGAGATAAAGGGAAGGGAAAAGAATTGGAGCATAGCTTCTTTTAAAATACATATAGTTCAGATGGTATATAAGTTGTTTCGTAAGAAAGGCAAATATCTTTTACATTGAATTAGTGATTAAATGTTATAAGCAGCGGATGTCAAGTAGTTGGGATGTACGTAATGGACTTTTGAAGTGGAGTGACTAAATAGAGATTCTAGAAGTCCAATATAGACAAATTTAACACATTAGTAGGCCAATGACATCATAGCAAGTCATACACAGCTTGATATAAAGTTTCAATACAATTTTTGTATCTACCACTAGGCCACGATGCTCAGCAGAGACAAATTTTAGCTTTCACATCTTATGCATGCATTTATCTTACCGTAGTAGGTTTCATCAATATAAATATTTATATTATTTAATATTTAATAGCTGGTTTTAACAAAGTTCTTCTTACGGTTTAAAATTATTGATATTTGACTGCCCATAAATATGGCTTACACACCTTTTGCTGCAATGAAAACACATTTAACTTCCTATACTTAAGAAAGACCTTTCTTTAGAGTTAAAATCAAGAATGTAATACGTATGTTTATTTTTATTTAGAATTTTTTCGGAAAGATTCCTACAAAAATAACGTGTCTTCTTTATTTTTAATAATATTATTCGTTTGAAAATATTTTTAAACTGTATATATATATATATATATATATAATACGCATCAGAATACAAACCTAACAAAAACCGCATATTTGTCTTACATATTTCGCAGTTTATATTAATTTTTACTAGAATTTTGATAAAGATTTTGTAAGTGGCACACACATTTCAAGATTTATCTAAATGTTGAGAAAGAAAATCAAACAATATTATAGAATCATATTTTGCAAATTATATTTTTTAGCCGACTCTCGCAATTATTTATTAATTAAGTTTCAGGATTGCAACATGTATATGATCATCTATCAGTAAATTAACCTATTGGATTTTTGTAACTTTTGAACCAATACACTTTAAACTTCTTAAAACTATTTGTTGAATTACATATACTTTTTAAATTTTTTAATAAAATCTAAGAAATTGACACTGCACACTGAAGCGTTCTTCGGGAAATATAAAACAACACACACATGAAAAAAATATTTTATAAAAAAGTTCACGTGCAGTCTTCTTAGTTTTTGCAGTGTTTTTTAAATAAATATCTATTATCTTTTCGCTTTAAAATAAGGTTTCAACAAATTAAAATTCAGCTATTTGGAATAATTATGATTTTGAAGATTAATATTTTTCCTTTTTTAGAAAATGCCATCTGTTTGATTTTGGTTGCACGTTTCCAATACTTTAATAATGTTACATTTTATTAACCTTATAGAAATACTTATCTCTGATATTCATGCATAAATTATTAAGAATACTAATGAAACTCTTTACTTATCAATATATTAAAAATATTTAATATTTAATGCAAAAATATCGATTAAATATTTAAATACATTTATATGAATATGATATGAATAAAACAAAAGAAACTATTGTACCATGATTTTAACTTATGCTTTTATTTTTAATTTTTAGCTATTTATTTTTTTACAATAAAACGAGTTAATATATTCAGCTTAGAGCTTATGAACTAAATTTCCTTCATGAATTTATTTTACTATTTACTATGACTGTATTTGCTTTAGCTTCCACGCTACAAATCCAGGGTTCAAATTCTGGGCTCGGCAAGGTCGACTCATTCTTTTGATCCCTTCAGTAGGTCGATAAATGAGTACCAAATTTACTTGGAAATTATACACTGGTGGTTTCATGTCAAACTGGCCACTGACTGGAACATCTGCTCATGCACCTCAGCACCCAAGGTCTCGTAAACTGAAATGGACACAGAAAACCTTGGCGCTCATGGTCTGGTGGGTTATTGAGTATATTTTATATTTGCTTTAACAAGAGAATTTTTACATCATAAAATTTAAAATTTACAAAAACTGTTATATTTAAAAAACAAATATTAATTTTTTTCCATTTATACTATTTTACCGAAAAAGAACAAATTCTGGGGGGTTTATCTTAATTATTAGAAGTTATTTAATAAATACATTTTTGCTATAAGCTTATCTACCTAACAATGCTAATTTGTAGCTACTAGACTCATGAGACACCAAATAAACCAAAAACGGTAGAAACATAAAAATATAACTAATAGTTGAAAAAGTATGTTAGTTCATATTTTAACTTTCCTTTATCCTTCACTGCTAATAAAATTTTTTTTGTCCAGAACTACTCAAAATGTATTATCGTTACAGAAAATTAGTACTCTTTATAAATTTTAATCTTAAAAGCACAGTTAGAAAAATTATGAATCTGTGCAAAATAAAAACGAAACTTTTTAAAGGGGCAAGGTATTATTAGCTGTATTTTGTCATAAAAAACCATGTTTGTTAATTAAATTATCCAACTACGTCCGGAACCATGATTTTGCAAAAGCGTATAAATGGATAATATTTATGATATTTAGTGTCACTTATATAGATTAGAAAATGCATATAAAATTGTTTTAACAATAGTATTACAATAAAAAATTATTCAAGTACAATATTTTGAAAAAAAATGAACATAGAATGACCCTTTTTCAAAATATTCTCCTTTTAGGAAAAAGGCTTCTATTATAATATTTTGCCTGTATATCTCTCAGACCTCTGTACAGAGGCTCAACTGTACAGAGACCTGAGCTAATAACTGAGAAGAAACATATAACTTAGAAGTGGGTTTATCCATGTTTTACAGCAACAAAGGGGAGAAATTTTAAGAAAAAAAAGCCGATAATTATTTCAATGGGTTGTAACTCAGAAAATAATGTAGATTTTTCAAAACTCAGAGTTGAGCCTCTGTACAGAGGTCTGAGATATATACAGGCAAAATATTATTATAATAAAAGCATTTTTGACAAAATGAGAACATTTCGAAAAAAAGATTTTTCTAAGTTAATTTTTGGCCGAAATATTGTATTTAAGTATTTTTTTTTCAAAATGTTCTTAAAACAATTTTATACATGTATTCTAATCTAAGTGAGACTAAATATAATGAAAATTATCCATTTATGCGCTTTTTTAAAACCACGTTTCTGAACGTAGTCGGATACCTTAAAGTTTAAATAATCGTATTACAATGTTTTATTCTTTCTCTATTCATTTCTTCGGTGTTTATCCCCAGAAAACACAAAAAATTTGACGAAAGTGTGTATTGAATGCTTATAATATTTTTTTTTTTACAAAAATTGCTTCTGAGGTATTGAAATTTGTCATGGTTTAAATGATCGGTTCGGTAATGGCCCCTTTCCAGATCTCAAGTACACAATTGGCGCGAGATGTTTGAAAAACGTCTCAAAGAAAATGAAAAATTGGCTCGTAATCATCGACCAAATAAAATCAATATAACTAGAGTGGCAATTCCATAAATTAGTATTTTTGTTCTTAATGACCCAAACTGTATCTTTAGTAAAGTTCCGGTAATATGAACCCTCTCATGAGCAATATTCAAACTTCCTTCTTTAAACCTAATGTAACACTATTATTATTAAAGAACATGCTTCTTTGATTATTTTGTTAATTTTAAGTCCTACAATATTTGAACTCTTATAAGACAGAGGTGGGCAGACTCTTCCATTGTTCCAGGCTACTTCTAATGTTTTTAAGGTGTTACGGTGCACCCAGTAGCGTTGGTGTGGCCATTCTGGATTAAAATTGTATGTTTTCTTATCTTCACACTTATTTTCGACATTGTATCCTTTTTGAAGAAATCATGACACATTACTACTAGACCATGGATGTATTCTATGCAGCACACGTGAACTGGTGAATCTAAAACAGGCGCATGCACTTAATTACTTAATTTATTCGTTATCGAGTCCCGCTTCATCGCGGGACATGACATCTACTCCAGAACCCAATCCCGTGGAAACGCGGGGTGTGAGATAACGTCTCAATAGCCAATCCCGTGTTATCACGGGAAGGGCTGATCATCAACATTGATTCTCTTCTTCTTTCGGAATGTGGGGAAAAATTCATTTATTCGGCTGGCATCGGAGCGATCTCTTTTTTCCCCCTACAGTGGCAGTGAGCATGTTAAGCGTCATTGTGCGCTTACAATAAAGGTACATGGGTCGTCTACACACTTACGGAATCATTTGAGCAGTGGCATCGATTGTGTAGAGCCAATTCTCCGGTCTAGCTGGCGTAGGTGTTCCATAACTATGTTTCTTTTAGTATGCTCTTATTGGGTCTTAGTTAAGGCGGTAACTCCAAAATGTCTTGGCAGTTCACCGGTCGATCGCGATCGACTTAATGCTTATCCCTTTTATAAGGTATATGTATATTCCAAGTTAAATTGATTTTCAGTCAGATATACTACATTTCTTTATGTATTGATTCATACGTTATTGAAATCATCAAAATCTCTACTGTGCTCTAATTTATTTGAGATCTAGTCCTGTGATTCGAATGAATATCTATCATATACATTGATTTGGATTACTATACTTCACACACACACAAATATATTTGCATACCTCTATATATTTGTACCTACAAAAGCCACTAGGCTTTTAAGTCATTTGGAGAGGAAATTAGTGAAGATAACTTTCAGCTCAATTTTCATCTTTTTCTTTAATTTCGTTACAAATTACGTGTTGAATCATTAATAACATAAATCTTGTGGATGAAAACTTACGTTAGTAACAATGGCTTCTTATTAAAATTTTTTGTTGTTATAAATTTGTTTCATATATTGATTATGAAATAACAGTTAAGTTTAAGATTTTTAAATTTCAATTTCAAAAAGTATTCAAGATATTACTAAACGATCCCTAAAATTAAATTTGCCTATATATTCAATTCATTATAAACACTTTCTAGATTAATGTGGTTTTTTTGGTTTATTTTATGTGGACATATTTTCGATGCTTATGGTAATATTTAATATTATTTGTAAAATAATAATTTGTAATATGGTTTGGAAACTGCATTCTATTTTACATAAATCTGTTGAAATAACTCAAACAAATCTCTGAAATTTTTTATAAAATCAATTTCTTTGAAGAAAATAATATAAAAATAATATATTTTTTTAATGTTTTAAGAAATAATTTTTTTGATAAATACTTAAGACTCCAAATGTCAAGTACAATTAGTTCTTGCGCAATTGCCAAAATATTAATGAAAATAAAGGTAAAAAAAATACATGATTTGTATGAATGAGTATAAATGACTTGAATTGAATTTTATTACAGAATTGCAAATTCACTTACATTGCTACTTTTTTTTAAAGAATACTTATACAACTTATATTCCCTTATATGATCGTCGGAGTGAATCGCAAATATAATTACTTTTGTTGTTAGTGTTGAGTTATTTGTACTCATTCATTTTCAATTGCTGATGCCAATGCTTTTTAGCTATGTCTAGGAGATGTCGTTTACCCGATTTATTAAGTTGGAGGGAAACCGAATGGATGGGAATGAGAACGTCTGATGCTGCTAGACACCTTAATGTGTCTCATTATCAGGTCCAAGACATTGGGATCAATCAGAATCCGGAAATTCAGAATCAAGAGGCATTAATTTACTGCTCTTTCAGAAGTGTTGATTTAAGACGGATTTTCAGGAAAGCTCCCTTTATCTGTTAGGAATTAAAACTAAACTTTGTATGGCTCTTTATTTTATAAGCTTTCAGAAGTTTGTAAAGTTTTATATTCGAAAAGGATGCCTTAAGTTACTTGTTCTTTAATACGACACAATATAATACAATCGGACTTCCATTTTATGAACCTCTATTTTGCGAATTCTTCCATTTTATAAACTTTTTCTAGGAACCAAGAACAGAAGAATATTATAAAAGAGGAATCTTTATTTAAAGAGTTTTCCACATAACGAACTATTTTCCAGGATTTAGCGACTTCGTTAATTAGAGGTCTAAATGTATGTACATGGCATAATTGTTCCAAACTAAATATGTATATTAGTGTATATGAAAATCTTATTAGTACACATCATAATTACAAGATCTTTTAGCTTTAAATAAACTTAAATGATAGAAGAAACACTAACTGATTAAAAATTTTGCATATTGATGTACACTAATTAATATTATCTTAAGGTATCCGACTACGTTCGGAGCCATGATTTTAAAAAAGCGCATAAATGGATAATTTTCATGATATTTAGTTTCACTTAGATTAGAATACATGTATAAAATTGTTTTAAGGACATTATGACAAAAAAATTATTTAAATACAATATTTTGGCAAAAAATTAACTTAGAATAACCTTTTTTCCAAATGTTCTCCTTTTGTAAAATTGCTTCTACTTTATTAATATTTTACCTGTATATAGCTCAGACCTCTGTACAGAAGTTCAACTAGAATTTTTGAAATGCATAACTTGGAAGTCGGTTTATCCATGTTTTACGAAAACAGAAGGGAGAAATTTTAGGAAAATACGCCGATAATTATTTCAAATGGTTGTAACTCTGAAAATAATGTGAAATTTTCAAAAATCATAGTTGAGCCTCTGTACAGAGGTCTGAGCTATATACAGACAAAATATTAATACAATAGAAGCATTTTTTACAAAAGGAGAACATTTGGAAAAAAAAGTTATTCTAAGTTAATTTTTTGCCAAAATATTGTATTTAAATAATTTTTTTGTCATAATGTCCTTAAAACAATTTTATACATACATTCTAATCTAAGTGACACTAAATATCATGAAAATTATACATTTATGCGCTTTTTTAAAATCATGGTTCCGAACGTATATAGTCTCTCTCTCTCGGATACCTTAATGCATTATAATTCCATTAAGGCCAAATTATATGCATACTAATTATCAAAGTAAATCATACGTCAAAGTAGAAAAAGTTAAGTTGCTGTGTTTTTTTAGCCACTAAACGTATTGTGTCTGACACAGTTAATCATCTCAATGAAATGTCAGAGGATATAACATGGAAAGCGAGAAAGAGCATGGGAGACATTGTTTGTTATACCAGTTCGATAAAAAGAGTACCGCAGTATGTCACAATGTTGGCCAAGTTTATAGGGAGGATGCAATAGATGAAAACATATGCCGTCGATTGTTTCATAAAATTAAGGAAGGAAACAGAAGCTGACAAGATCAGGCTAGAAATGGTGGACATTACAATTTGGAAAGGGTGATATTGACCATGCCGTATGGAACAACGCGAATCCAACCATGCATGGATTAGCGGTTACCTTCGACATACACCGGGCAACGGTCGAGAGATGACTGTTTAAGTAGGGTTTTACGAGAAAGTTGGATCGTTGGGTTCCACATACCCTGACTGCTACGCAACGGGATGACCACCTGTGTGTTTCCTTGCTTTTCCTTTACAAAAATGACTCATTCTTGACACGAATTGTGACGGATGAGAGTAAAGTAAAGCGTCGTAGGAATGTGTATCGCATTTCTGATCCACCTACTTTGACTTCGAAATCTGAACTCCATCCCAAGAAGGTGTTATAGAGTAGGTAGTGGTGGAATGTGTAGGGAATAATTCACTGGGAGGTCCTGCCACTCAAGCAAGCCATCCATTAGCGTAGATTGGGCTTTCGCCGCCTGGGGCCGACCGGAAATTTGTCGCCCCTCTATTTTAATTATTTTTCAAGAAAATTAGTAAAAGTAAAACAAAAGCAGCTTTAAATTATTTATTAATTAAAAATGCACTTTTCGTGTTTTTTTCCAAGCAAAATCTCTTATACAATTGTCAATATTAATATGTATGTCATGTTCAATTGCTTGAATAGCTAAATTTGTAAGCCTTAACATAGTCGATCTGAGATAATGTTTGATTAATTTTAGCTTAGAGAAGCTTCTCTCGCGCAACTGGCATTACTGATGGCAGATGAAATTGTCAACAGTATAATAATGTTTGGTAAGCCATTTTCAAGTTTGGACTGAATAATATATTTTAATAAACCCAGAGAGAGAGAGAGAGCCGCACACAATGAATTCTTTTTAACAGTTCTGTTGTAGCTACGAAAGCTTGTACGCTCTCAAGTTGGAATTCTTCTTTATTAAGGTCTTCAGGAGCTTGATCTAAGTTAAGTTAGTTAATGCTCAATATCACTTTAAGCCTTTAAAAAGCATATTTTCGTGCTAGATTCTGCAACTGTTGGAATTTTTCTCGGATTTTAGCAGTTACTCTGTCTATTGAAGAAAACATTGTTCGCCTCAAGCCATCTTCGTAGGATAACTGAACATCTTTATTTCCGTCACCAAATATATGCTTCCTCCTGATTCGTCTTGGGGGTTCAAAAGAAATTTCAAGCTCATCACATAAACTTTTAGCATATATTAAAGCGTTATCCACGAATTCCTCTCGTTTTGCTTCTAATACGGTCTGTAAAGCACGTATATTTTGAGCACTTTGATGGATATTCAGTCCTTCTGTTTGCAAATAATTCTAAGCATCATTGACTTCACACAGTACCGGTTGCCAGAAGTCGAAGTAATATAAAAGCAAATGCGATTGCATAGCGCGACTAATAAATTTCCTGAATCTGTGCGTGTATCAAAGCTTTCACTCGTTCCCGTCAGTTCCGTCGCGCGGGCGCGATTTGGAGTTTGAAATATTTTTTGAATTTAAATATCGCAGTGTTTGCCGCCGCCCGGGGTCTTGGCCCCCTCGGCACCCCCCAACGCTACGCCACTGAAGCCATCAATAGAGCGAGTGCACTGATATAGATAAGATAATAAACGAGTGAAAGGATGGTGACACCTTGCTGTGATCATTTCTTTTGTTCCATCCGATTAGGCGCAGGGTGGCCGCCATGCTGGAGTAGTTATGCTTAAAGAATAATAAAGTGCAGATATTTTAAACATGACGACTTCATTCATTTACTACCGTGCTTCTCAAAGTTTCAATATTCGCTGCCCAATATTCAATCATAATTTTCATCGCACCCCCCTCATACAATAACAATGTATTGAATTCAATAATACTATATTTTGATTCTAAAACTACGATACGACTTTAACCTTTTAAGTGCCACCGGTGTATATAAACGTCTCACTCAAGTGCGCTAATTGTACAGGACGTATATATACGTCTTTTCAAAGTACGATCTTTTCAGTACACTGTTATCCATAAAATTATTCCGAAAGCTTTGGAATTGAATAAAAGGACCTTGGCAGTGTTTGCGTTGAATTTACTCATTTCAGAGGCTCTTTTTTATTGCTTTTATTTATTCCTTTTCTCCCCGTAACTTTTATTCGGCAGTTAAGGGATTTATTATAAACCGTACAAATTATCAAAGTAAGTGTTAATATGTGTATATAAGTGTATATATGACAATTCCATAGGTCACTGGTAATTATTAAACTTGTTTTTAACTTAGTATTGGTAAATTAATTATAAAATACATTGTGTAGCACTGATACATTTATAAGTGCAATACTCAGTGTAAATGTGTATTTTATTTTTTATGTCAGAATGTATTTTGTTTGTTTACTTTTAGTAAATTAATAATTTTTTTAAATAATCTTTTGTTTTTGACTTTTCAATAAGCTCGCCCCCCCCTTGTAGAGTTGTCACGCCCTCCAAGTGGGGCGCCCCACAGTTTGAGAAATGCTGATTTACTAGCAGGCCTGGAGCCTGTCATATGTATATATATGTATGTTTGTATGTATAATCTCTCTCTCTCTCTCTCTCTTTCTATATACATCATATCTCTCCAAATGTTTCAATAAATGCATATTAAATCTGCTCATTTTACTGTCACATTACTTTGACATAAACATATTATTTGCAATATTTAGGTAATATATGCATTTTAACAATTTTGGTCTTTTCAAAACAAACTCAATTATCTCATGGAGAAACATTACTATTTAATTCTATTATACACCGTACTCTTTAACCATTCACCTAAAATTTAACGCATTTATTCAAAGGAACGGATTAAACTTACATTTCGATTCATTAAATTCTTCATTTTCTCCTGTGTGAGCAATAAGATAGCGTTAGATTTCTGTGTTAAAATGTGATGCGTAAGACGGCTTCCGGTTTCATTTAGAAGGAATTACTTGATCTTTATCAGAGGAACGGGTCAAAATATTTCTGTTGGGTCTCATTAAATGAAGAATTGTTCATAAAGACTGTAGAGTGATAAATCTTGTGACTAAAAATTTGAGAACTGCCTAGCAATATTTAATATATTTTAATTTAAAATGAATAAAGTCCTATGATTAAGGTCTATTTATAAACTCGTATTCGCTTGAGTCAATTCTACAGTTGAATTAGTTTTGTGGGCTAACAACATTAAGAGATGTCTATATTTTTTAAAAATTAAACTGGAATTTATTTATGTAATAATTGCTATCTATATTATTTCATAGAGTTAAAGTTTACAACTAACAATGGTGGTGTAAATGACAGATTTGTTATATAGAAATAGACTTTATTGTAATATTTTTAAGTTTTCAGTTGTTAATGCAGTTAATTAGGTATTCTTATTTGATCATCTAAACTTTAGGGAGAAAATATGTATAGGTAAATTCTTATTTTTACATAATCGAAATCAGTATAAGAGTTATAAGCACAAAACTAATATTGTGTGATCTTTATAATAAGTAAAATTACGTAAGCCAATAACATATACATATTTCTAAAACCATTTTCAGTTTCCAAGGTACTATTGCACTAATAATTTAAACTGACCAATTAATATTATCAATAAAGTTAAATTTACCAATTAAATTTACCAAAAAACTGAAACTGACCAATTAAATTTTCCAATAAATTGAATCTGACTACATTCGGAATGTTTGGACTATTATGTTGTTATTTATGTCACCTGGTCGATAGAACTTCAGATCAAGGCCCACGAAATTTATCGTGGAAAGAGGATAGTTGTACGCTTGCCGTTAACCGTAGCTTTGAGCACCATGCAGGTGACAGTACGATTTGGCTCAGGTTCACCCCAATATTGAGGGAGAACACCCTGGGGTGGTCAGAGACCTCTCACCTCTCTTTCTCTTCCACCAGCCTCACGAGAGGACTTGCGACTTGATGTCTATTTAGAGTACTCATGCCGCAAACACACTATACATTTACAAACATCCATAACTTCTCCGAGATTCTATCCCACCCCCTACGAAATCACAGTCCGCGTCACTAACCACTATACCGGATGGCGGCTGTTCTTTAACTACATAAGCTTAATCATGAATTTAATTTTCAAAAAAAATATTATAATAACAATGTTAAACTTCGCTTCTTATTCGTTTTAGATTAAAGTAAAACTAGCACAAAAATATATTAAATTATTTTATTAATTTATACGTATTCAGAAATTTTAGAAAGAATTCAAAAGAAATAAAATTATTCTGAATTTTACACAGTTATGGCAGTATCTTGAGATTATATCAGTGGCGCACACAAGGGGGATCCGGACCCCCAAACCCCTTGATTTTTTTTCCGATTGATTATAATTCTAAGTATATAATTAAATTTATATATAAAATTAATATTATTAAATAAAATTAAAATTATATAAAAGTATACATAAAATTTAATTAATTATTTGTTTTTAATGATTAATTTTATTAATTGATGCAAATTATTTATTCAATAATTAGTTTTTTACTGTGTTTTGTTCCCGAAAATCAACAAAACTAAAAGGAGCATGATACAAGAATGGTGAACTTATGACCCCGGACTCCCCCCCCCCTCCTGAAAAATTCCCGTGTGCGCTACTAGATTATATACATGTATTACGTGAGAAATGTGACTTCGTATAATATTTAATTAAACCAGTTGAAGGTGAAAATTCTTTGCTGAAGTCACCAATATAGTAATCTTATAACGAAAACACACATAATCGCAGGGGCTTGGCATGCTTAATCAAAGCAAGAAAATAAATAAATAAATCAGTTTCGTAGGCATTAGAATCATATTATTTTATATTACACACACACACATGTGTGTATGTATGAATATGGACGAAAATAATGATTCGAAAAATAAATTGTAGTATAAATTGCAAATCTCAATGAAATATTTTATCAACCTAACTGTGACTATGATACATTCGGAAGTAGTTAGTACATTCAGATAAAAATTTAAATAATGAAGTTATAACTAGACACACAGTCAAAAAAATTGTGCAAATTTCTTATAAATATTTTATTGGAACATTTGCATCACAGCAGGATGTACATAAAATGAAGGAGGTAAAATTTGGTATTTGTAATTCAAAAAACTAGCATTCTGAATTTACATTTTAATGCATATTTTATACTAGTTTTGATTAGATTTAATATTAAAGGTAATTCAATTTATTTTTGTTAAAAAAATGTTCGTTATATATAATCGTATGAAAAAAATCGGCATTGGAATCTACGCTACTCCTAAAAAAAATTTAAAACGAATCTTTCTACCTACTGTGTCGAATTCCCATTTTAAATTGCTATTCACTAAAAGAAATACTTCCAACTTTCAAACTACACATTCACATTCTTTATCACGTTTTTAAAAGATAGTTCCACAAATACTTTATTATTTCATGAAATTTCCTATTTCTTGTATTTATTTCTTGGTGAATAAAAGTAAGAAGATACTGCAAAATTCATTTCTATACAAGAAAAGGAATTAATCTTCCTTCTTTATTTGTGCGTTTCAATCAATAACGTCAAAAGAAATTTTAGTTTTGTGTGTAAAGAATACTCTTGAATAAGAAATGAAATCGTTTTATTATTTGAATTCTTATTCCCTAAGTGAAATTTATTGTACTGCTCTATATACTTGAATGTCATTATTCTTCAGCCGTCCAGCACCGGATAAGCTTGGTTCATATATGTATGTATTTTACTTCACGGTCATAACACGTTTAGTTTTATACTTTAAAAGTGTTTTATACGCCACTAGAGGGAGAAAAATAGTCTTATTTTAGAGATTTGTATTTTTTACGTAATAAAAAAAAAAACATTGAGAGATTTTATTTTAAGTTTTGAGGTTATTTTAAAGTAGCATCAATTTTAACCCTTTATCTACCGGTGGTACTTATAAGTACCACTCATTTTAAACGTACATAGAATAACCATTTTTACGAATTTTCTGACGATACTTAGCAGGAATATTCTTTGAAATCCAGTCTTCCAAGATATATGGCAGCACGGGTTCTATGATTATTTTAGCGAGGAGGGTGAATAGTTTTAGAGCAGAAATTGCGTTTTCAGCGGATTGCGAAGATTATCATTTTTGTCCCGAAAAAATTGTTAATGTCAAAATTTAAGTGCCTTATTTTTTTTGTATGTTAATGAAGACCTTAGAAAACAATTTGACTATTTGTTTTAAGCGAACAGCTTATATAATTAATTTTACAGTTGAATACCTTTAATTAATTAATTAACTCCAACAGATTAAATTTTCCAAAGTTCAATATTTTGTTTATAAAAGTATTGCATGAAAAAAACTGCAGTATAAATCATAATGCGGTAGATAAGGGGTTAATGCTATTACGGGGATAAAAGTGTGTTTTCATATTTCGTAATATTTGGAGTAAACTTTAAGTATAATGCTTTTCAAATGAAAAAGCAATGCAAAAGATGTAGATGTAATGACAAATAATGTTGCTTCTGTAAAACAGTTTAATCGAGTATATATATATATATATATATATATATATATAATATATATATATAAATACTTCTTTATATATATATATATATATATATATAAAGAAGTATTTTATTGAATTTTAATCAAAAGGCAAAAAGAAACTCTTTTTCTTTGTGCCTCAAACAGGCATGCAGCATTATGCTCCATAGATAAACTTTTTGGTATACTGAATACCCAAAAGTTGTTTACGCCATTTTATTAATATTTTTGAAAAAATCGCTTTAATTATCGACTTTTAATTAAAATGACGAACTAACAATGCTGATATGCAAATATAGCCTTATTTATTTTATTAATGTGTAAATAAATTAAAGCAAAAATATTACTTTTTGCATGATTACTGATTTGCTTGTTTCAAATGTATATCATTTTTTTTTTAAGAAGACGGAAAAAAAATAATGTAAGTAGTAAAGTGATGTTTTGCTGTTTGAATTTTATTTTTAAATAAAATGCTGGTCACTAAGTTATTTCTTTAAAATGTGTAA
>BMAV01010197.1:397298-429965 GCA_019973955.1 Trichonephila inaurata madagascariensis
CTAATCTCGGTTTGAATTGAAGAATTTAATTGAAATCGGATGATATTTTAAAGCAAATTTCTCTATTTTCCTATATGAATGTCTTTAAAATATTTTTTTAAATGTGACAGTAAGATTTTTTAAGTATGACATGGATGATTATTATTTAACCAATTACCGTAGATATAAATAAAATCGTTTTTCAAAATAAAATATCTCAGAAATCTAAATGTTTAATCTCTACGAAGCAGTTCAATAGAAGAGTATTACGGATCCAAATTTTCAAAACTTGTAAATTCATATTTTTTTCTTAAAAGGTGGAAAATTTCTCTTAAGTTTTTATTTATTGTTAAAAAGAAAGTAGTTATATGAAGTTCTTTAAGAAATGCTTGAAAGGAAAACATGCACATTTAATTTTTAATGGATCAAGCAATAAATACAGATAAATATCTCTCTTAACAGCACAAAAAGTTTAACTTAAATATTTTAAATACAAAATCCAGGTCACATCTAAAATTCAAATTTTATTTTTTATTATTTGTAGATGTATAATAGCTGTTTTTTTCGATACAATGTATTCCAAGTAAAACAACTGCATCAACTAATGTATCTTACTTCAACTAAGTTCATGAAATTATTTTAATTAAATAATAAATGGGCTTCCCCATAAAAAGTGTATTTATTTTAAACACTGGTACACACACACACATTTGAATTTCCTTTTTTTTTCTTTTTGCTGATAACTAGTTAGGTTAAGAAAATCAAACTTTATAATTTCAAGATAATAAAAATTAAAAAATGGATTTTTTTGCAAAAATAATTATTTGGAGTAATTGCTTAAGTATAAATATAATTATAACTAAGTACAATAATTCTAATAAAATGTATGATCCAGGAAAGAACTTCTCTAGTGAAAACTTACAAATAAAAAAATGCTGTTTTAAATTCTAAACAACACTAAAATGTTCCTTAAATTATTCTAAATTTCACGAGTTTGCCTTTTTGCGTTTCTACAACAAAAATGTATTTTTTTTTAAAAATACGACATTAAGAAGCAGCACACCCACACAATATCTTAGTATAATTCGTCATACTTATTGTGTTATACAAGTACTAATTCTAATATTTCGCCAACAACGTACGTAACTAAATATATAATGCATTTTTCCTTATTTTGGAAAAAAAATATAGTTACATTTCTTAGGACAAATAAAAAACAAATTTCTTTAAAAAAATATTCAAAATTTAGAAAATATCGTATAATATCACAAAATAATCATCAGTAATATTGAAAAAATTTCTAGAATGGAGTGATTAAATCCCATATTATTATTTTTATTGCATTACAGAAGTAAGAAAAAAAATAAAATTTATAATTAAAACATAATGAATTATATCACTCCTTAAAATTAGAAAATAAATTTCATTTACTATTTTAATTATTATTATTTTTTTCCTTAGCGGATTATTAATGAATCAAATATTAAAATAAATCAATGTAATAAATGACTAAAGATTAAAAATAATATTTCTATATTATGTTTTACATTTATTAACCCTCAAATGTAAACAGATTTTTAATTAATCATTAAAAAATTAATTTCCGATTATTTCCAAGTTATTTTATTTATTCTTATAAATTTTAATGAATGCAATAATTAAATAGAAATACATAAAAACATGATTAAAATTTCAATCTTTGTAAGGAAATTTACTCATAAATTAATTACATTATTGCTTAATATTTTTTTTAATCAGTAATCAGTGTTTTTTTCGCTGTAACGGCTTAAATGCCGTTACAGCGAAAAAAACAATTTTCTCGAAAAAGAAAAGAAATTGTAACTAATTGTAAGGAGAATTACTCATAAATTTGTACATTATTACCCGCTATTATTTTAACCAGTAATATCCATCTTTTATTTAAGCCATTATAGGACCATTATGGAGAAAGAAAACCATTTGCTCGATAACTGAAATTTGTAATATATTATTGCTATTTTATTAATATTTGTAAATGATTTTTTTTTTGTAAATAATAAAGTTATTTAATAAAGTATTATAAAAAAAATACGATATATTACGTTTACCATCCAAAAACTGGAATTTAAAAAATAAATCCAAAGAATCTAAAAAGCACTTACCTTCTTCAATATTTTCCAACAACCACAAATATCAAGAATCTAAGAAGCGGTGAAAATAAAGTCAGCAAATATCCTCTAAAAGCGCAGCCAAAAGATTCGAAAAAGAAACCTCCAGTGCGGTTCGATCGCAACCCCACCGATCCTAAAACTTCAGTACTAGAGAGGGAGAGATTGGAACGTCACAAGCTTTGTCCTGACCAGACTCACACTTTTCGTCCTGAACGACATGGGTTTTCTCACTTGAGGGAGCCCTCTAATCACACGCATGCGCAAAACTCCCCCACGAAACTAAATCCCTCAAGCGCCCCTGTTTTTTTACAGATTCTTTTTCCACCGCTCATGTAACATCTGAGAATTTCTTTCGTACGTGAAGGGAATTTTAGCGTGAGGGAAGTGGACTTTTCTCAATGATAGAGGAAGTTTAGTTTTTTTTTGTTATATATTTAGTTAATAGAGATAGAGAGAAAGAATTTTATTAGTGTTTTATTTGAAGTAAATCAAGAGTGTTAGTGGGTTTTAGTAAATGATATGGTTCTTTTTTTTTTTTTTTTGGTGATTTTAAATATTGTTTCAAAGTTTCAATGGAACTGGGAAAAAGGTTTCATGAATGATTTGCGGAGATCAATGCCATTTATTGGAAAATGAGGAATTATGTGCTTGAAATGTTTATGATGCTTCCGATGTCTTTTCGAAACATTTTATTAATAATATTTAATTGGAACAAAATTTTGCCAACAGTTTGCCTACTGTCAAATCTTATATGAATTTGCCTACTTCAAAATTATATGAATGACTGAATTTCAGTGATTCTCCAACTTTCAACATTTGTGATTCAATTTTCAATCATATTTTTAACAGCGCCCCCTCTAATACTCAATAACAATGTATTGATTGCATTGATGATGTACTGTGACGCTAAAGCTACTATTCGACTTTAATTATAAACTGTACAGATTTTAAAGTTTCTATTAGATTTGGTTCATGACAAGCTCATGGGAGTCACTAGTAATTTTTAAGCATGTTCATAATTCAGTACTGATTATTTAATTATCAAATACGTTGAACAGTTCTGATCTATTTTTTTTTGTATATTACATCAGTGTAAATATGCGTTTTATATTTTATTATATTAAATGTATTTTTTTTTTGCTTCCATTGAGTAAATTAATAATTTTTCAAATAATCTTTTATTTTCGACTTCTCGATATGCTCGCGCTCACCACGTAAGGTTATCACGTCTCCCCAGGAGGGGTGTGTCCCACAGTCTGAGAAACGTTATTATACTTATAAAAGTATAGATTTATATCTTATATGTTTTAAATGCAAATACAATTAACTTTAAAACAAAATTTCAATGAGACAATAATGGTTAAATAATGTTAAAGAGGCAAATGTTAGTGGTTACAAATATATCCAATAAATTAATGGAAAAGTTTAAGTGTCTTAAATTTTCCAAAATATTTTTTTTTAATCCTTCAAATCGAAATATTTAAAAAAAAAAAAAAGAATATTTTAATCGATAATATGAGAGTATTGATTGTTTATATTCAACAAATTCCTTAGATTATAGATCCACTCAAGCAGGCATTTGTTTTAAATTAAATATTCCCCATCATATGTATTAAAACAAATAGAAATTCCTGTAAAATTATTAATACAATGTGGGAATTTTAAAATACATACACTATTCTCCATTTTTATATCACATCTCAGAGATTATGTTAGTAACTGTAAAATTTTTTTACCGTGAAATCCGAAAAAAATAATGCGTTTAAAATGTTAAAAATGTAATGCTATACTTCTTTAAAAACTTACTCTTTTTGAAAATGAAAAAAAAAAAAGAAATCAACTTTTTATAGGAATTAAAATTATTTATATAATTTTGTAAGGTATATAATTTTGTAGGAATTACTTATTTTGTAATAATAATTATTATTTTGTACGATTTATACTTACTAAAATAATAAAGTATAAGAAAAAAAAAAAAAAAGAATAAGTGCATGAAAGAAGCACATCTTAATTTGGATGAGATGTTTTCCCTGGAATGTAATGAAATTTCAATTTATATAAATTCAAAAGAAAAAGTTTATTTATTTTCGAATAAGAATATTTTAATAAAATTATACAGGAATTAAAATGGATTTTAATACTTCATTTTTTTGTCTCTTTAAAATGTCTCTATTGATTATTACATGTATATATATATATATATATATATATCGAGTGCTGGAAGGGCTTATACATCGAAATAAACTCTCCAGTGATAAAAAGATATTTAATTTTTTAGAAAGAAAGAAATAATTCTTGTTGTAACTCACAATATATTTGCATTTATGAAAAATATTTATATGATAATGATACATAAAATTTTCAATATTTTGCAATTTACGTTCGGAACCGTGATTTTAGAAAAGTGCATAAATGGATAATTCTCATGATATTTAGTGTCACTTAGATTAGACTACATGTATCAAATTGTTTTAAGGACATTTTGACAAAAACAATTATTTAAATACAATATTTTAGCAAAAAATTAACTTAGAATAATTTTTTTTCAAAATGTAATGCTTTGTGAAAAATGCATCTATTATAATAATAATTTGCTTGTATATAACTCAGACTTCTTTACAGAGGATCGACTATGATTTTTGAAAAATTCACATTATTTTCAGAGTTACAATCCATTGAAATAATGATCGGCGTTTATTTCTTAAAATTGCTCCCCTCTGTTGTCGTAAAACACGGATAAACCCACTTCTAAGTTATATATTTCAAAAATTCTAGTTGAGCCTCTGTACAGAGGTCTGAGCTATATACAGGTAAAATATTATTATAATAGAAGCATTTTTCTCAAAAGGAGAACATTTTGAAAAAAAATTATTCTAAGTAATTTTTTTGCCAAAATATTGTATTTAAATAATTTTTTCTGTCAAAATGTCCTTATAAACCAATTGTATATATCTATTCTAATATAAGTGGCACTAAATATCATGAAAATTATCCATTTATGCGCCTTAGCAAAATCACGGTTCCGAACGTAGTCGGATACCTTAAGTAAAGACTGCCTCGAGTATGCAAAATTTTTTATCGATACATTTCTACCAATCTTTTATTAAATGAATAACCTTGACTTAATTATATTTAATAAGCTAAGTAGCTATGTTTATTTGAAATTACATAATACAAGTTCATTAAATATTAATTGCTATTCATAAAATTGTAACGTAATTCATTAAAGAATTTGAAATTAATATGTTGTTATTCTGTGCGGACGATAAATTGGTATCCTTTATCACTCCTCAGAAATTCTCTTACTAACTCAAATAAACTACATTCTTCTTGTAAACAAAAATAATTAGACATGTATTTGTAAATGTGTGTGTGCCTTTATCATTAAACTCTGCAATAGATCCTACCAAAAATAATGCATATAATTGCTAAATCCATCACAAGAAAGAGGTAACTTATCTAAAATTGCATTCAAATATACGCATAGCCTGCTCTAAATCTGAGTACAATAAACCAGCTATTGCCAGATTCCGGGTCCCAAACACAGATTAAAAGCATAGTATTATTGGCTGAATTGTAGCACTTAGCAAAAAGTATAAAATTGTAAGAAGTAAAATAAATATATAGTATGTGTATTAAGACAAATACTACAGTTACTTGAGGAACACTAGGGATATATTTGTATTTTTTCTATAAAATATTACTAAGGTTGAAATAAAACAGTAATTTGAATCTGTTTGCAATAATAAATGTAACTAACTTGAAAAAGAATATTAATGGTAATATCTATAATAATAATTTATTAATCTACAGAAGAATTTTTTCCTTACGATTTAGAATTTCTTAATACCAGTAACAATTAATAAAATTTACTGGGTATTTTTGAATATATATATGTAAGGATAATTAAATTAGATTAAAAATTAAATTCCCTATCTAGCACTTAATTTTTATTTTTTATCATACTTGAAGACAAGTATCAAACTAATCACCCATTTATTTCTTCCAAACACATGGCATAGCCAATAAACATGTCTAATTCCAGATCATTATATTTAATAGCCCTATATGTCAGCATTAACTTTCAAGTGCACTCATAAAATCCGCGATCGGCGTCTTAAGTGTTAACCCACTTGAGATTTTTGGTGGCGTGTGTGTGTTCGTTTCTCTCTCTGCCTCTTAGCGTCAGATGATGTCTAACTTTCTTAAAATAAAGTTCCTTTTTTTTAAAACTAAGTCTGTTTCTGACTCACAAAACATGTCATATATATATATATATATATATATACTTTTATAATATCGAATTTAAGAGTTCATCTCTTTTGTCATAAACATTAGTAATTATTACTTTATACTTTATTTGTACTTCTTTATATAGAAAATTAGCTTCATGGACGTTACTATTTTTCTGTATTAAATTAAGGCATATTAAGCTTAAAAGTTATATATATATATATGTTTGTGTGATTGTGTGTTAAATATTAATTTATTTTCGCTCTCAATATTAATCAAACACATAATTAAGCTTATAATAAAACGTATTAAATGTTATTTGAGGTTCTCTAAAAATCTTAAAATATATCATTTTAATTATTTTAATATTTACTATATTATATAATAATCTAAAGCATCCTCTATAATAACAAATTTCTTTACATCTTTATGTAGTATAATTTTCGCAATTGTTGTCTTGCTTCTTTAACAGAGACGATTTCAAACGATAATAAATTTTTTTTCTCCCTATCCCTCAATTAAAGAGACGCAATTAGTTATCTTTTATCGCACCCTTTTTATGACAAGGATATAAAATATTCAATTTATTATCAGGAACTTTCTTTCCCTCTATCTTAAATCAGAAGAGCGAAATAATGCTTCACGTTATTAAGCTTTAATTCTAAATGAGGAAAGCCATATATTTTCTTAAAAAGAATTGTAAAATTTAACAATATATTTATCTTCTTCAATTAATGAGATCATTTACTCATTTTTAGTACTTAAAAGTTGAAGGAAAAGAAAATTCATGAAAATAGTGGGAGGAATATAGTGTAAATATTAGATTTAAATTTTACATAATTTTAGGCTTCTTGATTAATAAAGTTAAAAGTTACTTTTATTTTGGTAACAATTCTGTTTTGTCTCCAAACTGATGTATTAGATTTAGGCATAGTATATCAAAATGTAGCTAAATAATGATGTATTTAAAATATTTTTATATAACATAGCATATTTTTTATATCTTATTGGAGTATATAAGAATCACATGATGTATTTTTTAGTACTTTTATTCGAATTTGTTTTGTCATTGTGCTTTTGAGCTGGAAAATTACAAAAACGACCTCAAAAGGCCATGCCAGATCCAGAAAACACCATCCAAAGTCCCATATTTTCCTCGAAGTGTAGCAAATCGACTTTTAATAATTATCTACATATTTTTCAATTCCTACTAGTAGTTCACAATCTACGTATATATATCTTGTTCAATTTTTTAATTGTTAATGAAATACATTTTAAAGCGCTGATTTCAGCTGATATTTTATATACACGATTATTTTGGATGCCAAAACGGTAATTTAATTATATTTATTAAAAATTATTTGATTAAAACGAATTATATTCGAAGAATTACAGATAAAACCCTATTGACATCCTTTTTGGTGACATAGCGACAACTTTGGCGACTTGTGTCAAAATTTTAAAATGTTTTTTCTCACATTTTATACCTCTTATTTCAGCTGAAATTTTCTATACACGATTGTTTTGAGTGACAATATAATAACTTAATTATAATTCAATAAAATTGATTGACTGAAACTAATTATTTAAAAAAATACAGATACAGAGTCACTTTGGCTTCATTTTTAGCGTCTTGGGTCAAAACTTTAAAATAATTTTTTTTCTCCCGTCTTAAAGCATTCAGTTAAACTGAAATTTTATATACGCGATTGTTTTGGATGACATTACGATACTTTAATGATAATTGATGAAAATTAATTGCCACTTAATAGTACCATTCTATCATATGTATATACATATTTATATTAGTTGTAGTTATTTGATAAAAAGTAACTAAAATAAAATTTTTCTTTTGTTGACTTAGGAAAGATTTGACTTAATAAAACTTTTTTTCATATTACTTGCTCACTATTCAATAAAGCAACTTCTCTGTCTGAAATATAGATGGGCTCGTGACAGAACGCGACTATAGCATTTTAAAAATCCTTAAAGCAGTGCTTCTCAAACTTTCAATCTTGTGACCCAATTTGTAGTCATGATTTTCAATTCATCGCCCTCCCCATATACAATAACAGCGTACTGAATGCATTAATAATGCACGTTGACACTAAGGCTGAAATACGACTTTAATTATACACCATATAAATTATCAAGATAAGTATTAAATCCTGCACATGACAAGCCCATGAGAGTCACTTGTTTGCACTAACTTGTTTTTAATTTAGCATTGATGGATTAATAATCAAATACTTATTGCAGTACTGATACATTTATAAGTATATTCTACCAGTGCGAATGTGTATTTTTTTTATTTTTTATTTTGTCACAATGTATTTTGTTTTGCTTCCTTTCAGTAAATTTTGATAATTATTCTAAATATTTTATTTGACTTTTCGATAGGCTCTCACTCAACCTATAAGTTTATCACCCCCCCTTAGGGGGGGTGCTCCACATTTTGAGAATCGCCACCTTAAAGTTTTAAGTGTTTGTATTACTTGTGCTTTACATTATTGTGTTTAACGATTTTTGTGATACTGTTGAAACAATTTTAAGAGAATATTTCGCAATTTTAAGAGATGTTTCAGAAAATATCAAACTATTGAATTCAATTCCCAACTTTCAATAGTACGATTAATTTTTAATTACATACAAAAATAATAATTCAAAAAATTGCTGGTATTTTTTCTTTAAAAATCGTTCATGTGTCAGTGGCACACATACATAGTGTTACGTAGATCCAAGGGTTCGTGGATTTTATGCAAAACAATCACAAAGAAAATAAACAGTTCTTTAAGAGCGATGCGAATTAATTATCAAAAATCCAATCCTTTAAATACATGTTTCAGCAGCCATATTCACAGAATAAATATCCGAAGGTATTCACACCTTCAACAGCAATCAAACACAATACCCAGTGTTTGAAAATACACGCAAGTAAAGATTATTCACAAGCACAGCCGAGCTAATCGCTAGTCAAAACAATCCTCACTACTCGCTGGTTTAATCCAGACTCCTCACCGTCCCGGCGAGCATCTCATTTATAGGTGCGTCAGAAACTTACAGAAATATAGCCGCTCGTGACATTAGTGGAGAAATCCACAATTTTCTAGAAGATTCCAGAGGGTTCCGAACTCGCCAAAATGGTCGCCAAAAATGATCCCAACTTGGCTCTACCGCCAAGATTTCGGCAAGTTCTCATTGAATCGCCATTATAACGTAGGGGCGGCATTGCTTGTGAATGGTACAATTTTAACATGCAATAAACATAACTCATAGAGTAATATAAATGCATTAAACACTCAAATACAAATTATTTACATTATTTACATAAAATTCGTAACAATAGCATGGGAAACACTGATTTTATGTATAAATTTATGTTATGAATTTCGCAACAATTTTTGTGAAATCTACATAACACTAAGATCTAAATATTGCAAACACACACAAATATACATTGACTAAATATTATAATTATCTAATAAGCATCTTATGTTATGAAATAACATATGTTTTTATTTATAACCTGCAGGGTATGAATCCTGCAATTCGTTTATTTTTCAAAAACACCCTAAAAAGTTACATTTACAAAAATATCAATAAACCAGATATACCACAGGAAAACTGGAAAGTGCTTTTAAAGTATATTTGAAGTTGTTTTGTGTAGAAGAAATATGCTAAAAATTAGTAATGAAAATCAAGTCACTGTAAAACACTGCTAAAAATATTAGAGGAACTGTGGGAATTTAATACTTTTCAAAAAGATCAAATTTTTAATATATATATATATATATATATATATATATATATATATAGCTAACACCATTAATCAGAGATATTAGGCTAACTCTGGATAATATTTACTTATTTTATATAAAGATGGGAATTTTATCGAGGGAAAATCAAAACAAATATAGTTTCAAAAACCACCCTTAGGTGGTGTATCATAGCTTTATTGATAACATATAAATATTCCACAAATGTTTACTAAACATGCTCTATATTCTGTCCACTATTACCTGCAACCATATGGAAAAGTAAAATAACATGTTCGTCTGTTGAAAGCAGCATGAATTGGGGAATGTTATGCCCATAGCGCTCTATGCTTTCTTTAAAGTCATATAGAGATGTGATAGGATCACGGTAGACCATGGCCTTGAGGTATCATCACAGGTATCAAAAGTCGCAAACATTCAAGTCGGGGATCTAGGAGGCCAAGTTGTAGGAAAATGCCGGCTGATAATTCTATCGTCACCGAAATGGCATCGGAGCACTTGCTTCTCACAACGGGCTATTTGTGGAGGAGCACCATCCTGTATAAACACTATGGTTGTATCAAATCGCCGTGCCTGAAGAGACAGAATAACGGATTGCTCTAATAATGAAGCATATCTTTGACCAATGACGGTGCATGTCCCAGATTCTGCAGAGCTGTGCTTTTCGAAAAAAAAAAACCGGACCTACAATGAACGTTGCAGTATAGACGCAACAAACCATAATATGTGAAAAGTGTAATGGGATTTGTAGGAATTGATGTGGGTTTGTACCAGTCCAAATAGGACAATCGAGCATGTTAACAGTAACCACCAGATGAAAGTGATCCTCGTCGGTCCACAAAATGTTTTATTAATATTCATCCTGGAGCCCAACTCACGCAATAAACTTCAATTCAAAAGTTTGACGACTATCCAGACTACCTGTAAAGAGCTGCTGTACTAGTGACAGTTTATAGGGATAGTAGCGTATGACATTTCGTAGAATCTTATGAACTGTAGAACGAGGTTGGTCAATTTATGCTGTAATATGCTGAACACTAGTGCTGCCTATGGTTTGCGATTTGTCGTCCTCCACTTGCTTCGCTACATTATCCAATGAAGTGATACAACACATTTTCGTCTCCTTCCTTGATGAATCCTTGATGTTCGCGTTGCTTCAAATATCAAAATATGGAGAAATCTGCTTCAAAACTTTATATATCAAAACTCCTAGTTCAAGCTTTGTACAGATAAGCATGTATGTATAGACAAACTTTTATTATTATAGAAACATTTTTCATAAAAATACACTGTTTTGAAATTATATAATCCTAAGTAGTTTTTTTTAAAGAAAATTGAATTTAAATAAATTTTTATTGTAATAATATTTTTAAAAAATTGTATACTTGTATTCTGATCTAAGTGACACGAAATATTAAAATAAAATATTACTTTGTACGCTCTTACAAAATCACGGTTCCGAAGTAGTCGGATACTTTAAATATACAAAAAAAAAAAAAAAAAAAAAAAAGGAAATGTGACTTTATATAGTTAATTTGCTTGATATCAGCAATTAAAATCTCTTGATGGTATTATCACCTTTTTCACAATTATTTTAATCAATTATAGAGCCCCCAGATAATATCAAAGTCTAAATTTCAATGAATTAAGTGTTTTTCCAATTCCAAGTATTAGCTCACAATCTCCTTATATCTTGTTCAAATTTTCAATTGTTAATAAAATACATTTTAAAACACTCAATTGAGCTGAATTTTTCTATACACGATTGCTTTGGGTGACAATAAGATAATTTAACTATAATTAAATAAAATTAATTGACTGAAACTAATTATTTGAAGAATTGCAAATACAGTCACGTTGGCTTCGTTTTTTACGACTTGGGTCAAAATATTAAAAGAATTTTTTTTCTGACATTTTAAAGCATTCAGTTGAACTGAAATTTTATATACACGATTGTTTTGAATGACAATAGGATACTTTAAAGACAAGTAATAGAAATTAATTTTCACTTAATATTGCCACATGTATATACATATTTATATTAATTGTAATTGTTTGATAAAAAGTAACTAAGATAAAATTTTTCTTTGTTGACGTAAGGGGGAATTTACTTAATTTTTTTTTTGTATTACTTGTTATATATTCTATACTCATTTTAATGTTATTCTTTTCTTTTCACACTTTAAAGATCAAATGAGTTTTTTACTCCATGTGCTTTACCAACATAAGAGTTTTTAGTTAACGTTTCAAAATTATATAATTTTCCAGATTAGTAAGTTTTAGATAAGTTTTTTATTAAAATATATTAAGACATCTTTCCTTCAACATCTTTTTCCCATCTCACACAATACTTTTCTTTTAAATAATTCTGTTTACATTTCTCGCTTAAATAACGCCAGAATCAGAGTAAACAATCTTAACTTTTTTCTCATTTTTATATAAACTTTCCGTCTAACAGCTGGGTACAAGTCTCAAAGGCTTCTAAAGTACAGTTAAATGAAGGCTTACTCATATTTCTCAACTTAATTCAGTTTTGTATGGCAGCTTAGAAGATTGTCTAAGGGGTGATCCCTTAGTGATCACAATATTTTCCCTCTGTATATGAAATCGATCACGTTCTGCGTAACAGATGGTTCAATCTAACGGTAAGCGTAGAAGTTTCCCAAAGTTTCTTTCACGCAAAATTCTTATCTAAGCTCACAGTTTTCTTTATATTGGGGAACTTTTTTCCTATAAAATAAAATTTTACGAAGAGGAAAATTTTATTTTTTTAAAAAAAATAAATGCACTGATAAAATTAACATGACTTAAGAAAAACTTTTTAATTAAGATACCGTCACATTTAACAATGTAGTACATAAAATAGGGCTGTAGTGTTGAAGAGTTTTAACCGAGGGCCCATATGCCCTTAAGGGGTCCATAATTCTAGATAAAAGAAAAAGAAAATCGCAATACCTTATCTTTATTTCTTGGAACAATTAATTATAATTCTTTTTAGTTTTTTCCCCGTTATTTAAGAGCACCAAAAGTTTTTTCGTCATTAATAATACCATATCACAGCTTATTTTTTATGTATAAGATAAGATGTTTTGACATTGGCATGTATTTAAGAAGCTAATATTTTTTTTTTTAAAAAAAAAAGATGTTATGTTGAAAATTTCTTATCTTTGTGAATGTTTATAATCATTTAGGGTATTTAGAGAGAGAGAGAGAAAGAAGTATTATAATTTGCATATTATTATGCATGTAATCACTTATGAAGAAACACTCGTATTTTTAATGCAATATTTATAATATTAGATATTTTATTATGTAAGTTATTAACTATCATTTCTTCTAGTTTTATACTATTTGCGTATGCTTACGATTCATAAATGTAAAGAGCTCATATCAAAAGTTGGTTTGATTTAGAAATTTCATGATTTTCAATTTATTGATGTAAGAATCATTATAATAGAAAGAAAATTCAAAGTGGATTCAGTGATGTGTTGATTCAAAAGAAGTAAAAAAAGACAACTGAGAAAAGAAGAAAATTGTTGTTTGTAAAGTTTTTCAAATAATAGTTATAATTACAAAGACGTTCTTGGTTACGTATACATGTGTGTTTGTATATGTGTATGTGTATAGTTATGTGAGCCTTTTAGGTATTAACTTTTTATTAATAATGGTATCAAAAAGAATCTATTCAGTATGTTCCACAGGGTTTCAACATAAACCACCTTAACCCTCATTGGAACTTTATTTGCACAAATATCTCCCTTTGCTGGGGTTCAATAGTTGAAAAACTGGAATTTTTTGTTCATAATGCCCCAGAAACCCTCTTTTGGGGTCGATTTTTACAGAACCCGTTCTTAGTGGATCTGTACTGAATAAAATAAACATGTTTAGCCAGTTTCAAGTCTATAGGTCTAATAGTATTGAAAATCTTGGGATGAGTGAATGAGTAAATCACTTTTCTCCTAAATATATATATGTCGCAGACAAATGATGAAATAAATAATCTCATCAAATCCCTAAGGTAGATGATCACTTGACGGTAGGTTTTAAAATAACGTCTCTTCAAGATGATTTCCCTGATAAAAGTAAGGGATTTTAACGAATCCCTGAACTGTTTTACACAGTGAAATGATGAAATAATATTGTCAAGAGTTTAAAAGTGTTTATTTAAGAAATATGCATTATTAAACGTAGAAGTAAGTAATACCACAATAGTCAATGAAATACAAATTATTTATTCGAAATTAATCAACAAATAATTAGAAAATTAGGCTGGTAATTTTTGATGTTTAACAGATGTTCTCTCAGTTGCTTACGCACTAAAATATCATTCCCTATGTTAATTCTATGATGCCATTTTTTTAAAAATATGGGGTTGATATTTAGGAGATCGATAGTACTACTTGTATGGTTAGGAAGTACAAGAACTCGACCCCCCTGGTGTCTCCCCCCCTCCCCGTATAGCATTTAATCAATGCAAATCCTGACTAGTTCATTTCATCATTTCACTGAAACAGTTCAGGGATTTGATAAAATCTCTTACTGTCACAGGGAAATGACATTGAAGAGACGTTACTTTAACATCTGCCGTCAAGTGATCAACTCCCTTAGGGATTTGATGAAATTCCTAATTTCGCCATTTTCCTGCGACATATATATAGATAAATGACATCAATGCAACTCGTAATTTATTCTTCTTCGCATTTGAATAATTTCTTATTTAAAAAAAAGTCAACATTCAAGTTATGTTGAGTACAATAAAGCTTTATCTTTTACGGCATCTGATATTTATGAGTTATCTTAGCAATGTAGCTTCAGCACAAATGAATAAATTAATCTTTCCATTGATACGAATGTTTCTTTTTCTTCCAGAATCTCCATTCAAGTAACATTGAACACAATTAAGCCTTATCTATAGCGACTTAAGATGCTTACTTATTGTATTAGTAACGTTGCTTCAATGCAAGTGAATAATTAATTCAGGATGAATGGCGGAGGCAGCTGACAGGTCGTTACTTAGCTATCATGCTGTACACATTTCCGATCGTTGAATAAGGTTGTATGAGAAATGGCATATACAGATAAGGCATTTTGGACAATATGCAAGACTGCATTATGGGGCTATTGCATACAGAAGTATGAGAGAAAACAGCGTATAGAGAAAATGTAATTACATGTAATTTATGCATTAATGATTTTTGATTCATTTATTTTCATAATATATTATTAGGATAGTTGTATTTATACCGATCAAAGATACATTCAGCCATTACACAAGTGTCAACTGGAATCTAGATATTCCAAAACAGAATAATGTAAATGAACTCGAATGTAATAGTTATTAGAACTGAATAGAAAATATAAAAATAAAGAGTTAAATTTATTCAAATAGTTAAATAACTCAAATTACAGTTTTTGATATGGAATGGTAAAATATAATTAGTGATATAAATAGTTGAGATATTTTTTGTTTAAAACGGATAGTATATATTGCTTACTTCAATTTTTCTTTATATCATTGGAGAAATTAATGTACTTTTCTTTAAAAACTTTTAAGTTATTTAAAATACTAAATGAATATAATTGTTATATACATACTTCTTTTTTCATTCTCAGTAAGCAACATTTCTTATTTATTTTCCATTTTCTTATAGCTATTTACGTTTCGTATTTGAATACAAATACATTAATAGAGCTAATAGACAGAGAATCTTCAAATCAACAGTGATGGTAAATATATTTCGAAAAACAAAACTGACTTTATTACGGTAGTGGTATAATATGTGCGATTTTTACGGATATCTTTAACTATTTCTAAATGATCAATTTCAAGATTGATTATTTGGATTGTTGTATTTTCTCCACTGTGATTTATCAAATAAACCAGAAGAACGGATAAACCGAGTCTAAAAAAAAATAAATTATAGTTTAAAAAAAAACTAAAAACACGCTTTTATAGTGAATTGAACTAAAAAGTTAAAAAAAAACATTCTTAATAAAAGGATAAAATGATTAAAGAGAAAATTAATGTCATTGGGATAAAAGCGTGGGGTGCTCTGTATTAATTGTTCTCATTTCTTACCAGTTCTATTCCGAAATGCTGAGTTTGTGTGAAAATGTCGTACGAAGCACCCCACGTTTTTACCACAATGACATTAATTTTCTCGATAATTATTTCATTCTTATATTAAGAATTATTATTTTTACTTTTTAGTTCGATTCGTTATAAAAGCGTTTTTTTTTAAACTATAATTTATTTTTCATATTATAGTTCGATCTACAATAAAAGCCTGTTTTTTTAGTTTTTAAAAATATCATTTATTCTTTGTTGAATTTATCCTTGAGTTTGATATTTGTAGCCAGAATTACGTGGCTGCTGGAATTAGTCAGGATCTTCAATGGATATTAATTAACGGGTTTGAAGAGTATTCTCTCCGTTTACGGGGCCTCGGATGGGTCCCGTATCATTATATTTCAAAGATTCCGTCCCTATAGATACAAGTCTAACAAATAAAAGTGTGTTAAGAAGAAATATTAAATGTCAATCGCCTTTTTTTTAAACGTATTGCTATAATGTTAACTCGTATCATCACTTCTAAACATATTGCTTTATCAAAAAAAAATATTTAGCAGTTAGAACAAAAATTTATCACCTTTTTAACGTATTACTATAATGTTAATTCGTACCATGACTTCTAAACGTATTGCGTTATAAAAATAAAAAATATTTAGCAGTTAGAACATAAATTATTTTTATTCACATGCACGAGTCTTTTTGTTTTTTCCTTCTCACATAAAGAACAATTTTTCTTTCTTTGTTTTATTTTTTTATAACGAGCGTTTTCATTTTTAGGGTTGAACCTTTTTAAAGCGTAGGGTCTTTTAGTCACCATATCTGGAATTAGTCGCCAAATTCGGAAATGGTACATGCAATCAGTCACCAAATAAGGAAACGATATAATGAATTAGTCGCCAAATCTCGAAATCCTTAAAATCGTTATTTTTGACTATTCTGATCATAACAATGGAACAGAATTTTGAAATTATTGTATTGACATCGGTCCTTGACAAGTGTGCAAAATTTCGAATTAATCTGATCTTTTAAAGTGGGTAAAAATCGAATCCAAAGAATCCATTACATACAATTTATATAAACTAGTACCAAACATCACGCGAAGACGATCGTTTTGGCGTGGTCGATAAAGTACTTGCGTTCGGAATGGAAAGTACTCAGATCGAATCCTTCCTTCCTACAGTATACTATATGCTTAGCTGCAGAGGCTGCATTCTATGATTAATATTATTCTTTAAATAATTATTATTAATATATTCATAGGATATTTTCATAACTAATCTCGGCTTTATTTGATAATTTAGTTGAGAATAGACAATTTGTGACGAGTTCTATTCGCGTTTCTTACTAATCATCCTGGGAAAAATCTTTCGATTGATTATATTGCATGATTATAAAATCATTTTCTGTGGAGTAACCACATGATTTCGGCTAATGTGAGTCGTTATTTAAAATCAAGTGAAAAGAGAGGATTAGTCGATCGTTGTCAGGCGGATACTGATTAGAGCAGGGGTACTCAAACTTTTTTTTCTGCTGGGCCGCATACATACGTTAGCTATTTCACGCGGGTCGCAACATGACGATAAACGGGAAAGGGGGAAATGCTTTAAGACCAAGATAGCATTGGAAGTTTAAAATGTGGAAAATTGATCAAAATATTATAACTTCTGTTTTGCTTTTTTTAATAATTATATATATATATATATATATTTTATTTTTGTCACTAACACTAAATTAGAAGCATTTAAGAAACACTCCTTCGCAATTTCTACATCAGTAAACGGTTTCATATGATTACCAATACCATAACAAACTTCATAGGATATCTTTGTTAATGCTTGATATTACCACTGGCGAAACACTTTGTTGCTGTTCCAAAGATTATTCAAGAAAGCCTATTTATCACCTCTTGAAAGATATCTTCGAGAAAAAGTGTCATTGAATAATTCCTGTTTACTTGTATTTTATACATACAGCACTTTCGTGACAAATGAAACAATTACTGATTCATGTTTGTTTTTCACTACAAAATAGTCAACCTCCCAGCCTTCTTAAAACAATATATTTTCTTGGAATATTTTTCGCTTGCAAGATATGAAAGATAGTTAAAAATTAGATCTACCCATAAAATAGTCGCTAATCTATTGTTGTCTGTTATCACTAACCGAAACCATTTCAAATAGAAAAGGAATATCAATTCTTCGACAGCAAAAAGGAAAATTGATATACAGTAAGACCCCGCTTAACGCGGTGTATACATTCCATCAAAGTTGAGCGTAATATGAAACAGCTTTAAACGAGGTTATTTCATCATGTAAATAATGGGGTTAGGGAAAGATGGGTAGAAAATTGGTCAGGTATTTTACCATTAAATTTATTAATTATGTTTTTTATAATAATGAAACAAAAATTTATTTCTTACAAATATAGAAACATGATTAACAAATATACACATATAAAAATAAATAAAATTCTAAATCAGTACGTCTGCATTTCAGATTATTGTCTCTTCTGTATTTCCAATTTTGTCTTTTTATAAAGAAGGTAGATTGGCTTAAAGGCATATTGCGCTCAATTTCGTCGTCAATCTATATAGAAAGTCATTTTTCTATTTCCTCTATTGTATTATTTCTAGAACGAGTAATTCTAGTTGCAGAGCTTGTCGTAGTTGTCAATGGCAGTTTTTTTTCTTTTTTCTTAAGAAAGGTCCTTATTGTTGCAGTTGCCAAATTCAATGCAGCACCAGTTTGAGATTGACGTTCACCAGTATCTGATCTTCTAATCACTTGCATTCTAGTTTCTAGGGAAATGCTTTTTCTTGTTGCTTTATTTTCGTGTTTTTTACTATCAGTCATGATAAAAACTTAAAATCATAATATATTTGTCACCATAGAAATCATTATATTATATAAATTTATACTTACAATAACGTCAACAAATATTTGAAATGATAAAAATACGTTCGTAAAACACCGCTAGAAAGAAGAAACACAGATAAACTGCTTCTGATATCGGGAAGCCTAACGCTGCATGCAATTTTGGGGAATCCCACTATTCAACTAAACCGAAACAGCGTTAAGCGGGGTCTTACTCTACTTGATTTCTCGACCAAGAATTTCCCACCAAATTTTTAATACAATGTTCTTAAGTAAGTAAATTTCTCAGAGCAATGGGCCATGACAGGGCCACTTAAAAAGGCTCGGTGGGCCGCAAGTTGAGTATTGCTGGATTAGAGTTTTATAATAATTGAAGCAATCGGAGTTTCAATAAGGAGATCTGATGCCGCAAGGAGAGAGAGAAATCTCATCAGTGCTGTGGAATTAACAGTCAAAGATTAGTGTTTGAATTAGCTATTATAGATTTTTAAGTTAGGAACTAAGCTTACAGCTCCCTTAGCTTAGATATCCTCTTGATAGTAGTTTGAAAGTCAAATAAAGTTATTGATTTCATTAAAACTTCTTTTGATTTTGTGTATCCAAATTAACCAGTGACTGCGGGGTCTAGACAAACTCAAATAACACTTTATGGAAAATACTAAACTATAATTTACAGTTTTTTCTTTAAATGCTCTGCTTGGTCGATAATGAGACGAAATAGTCTGTATTATTAATTGATGCAAAGTTTGATATGACTATTTCAATCAAAATATAGCAATTTAATTTGTAAAAATATTTAAGTTGATAATTTTTTTCAAAAAAATCAAAACTTTAGCAGAAAAACTACGTAAAAATTGTACTACAGAATGTTCAGAAGTAATTGTTTCATTTAAAACCTACAACGGTTTGAATACATCCATGTAGTGAGTATTCTTAATAAACGCATATGGAAGAACGCGGCAATTCTTCATTCAGGTATGTTTTGTATTTTTGTAAATTTTTAAATGATTTTGAAAGCTCTTAGCCTGAAATTAAGAATAAAAATAAGCGTACTTGAAACAACTGCAATAGTTTAACAACCCAACCAAGAAGGTCTAGATATACAAGTTGCAACTGAGTAATTTGTGATTCCAAATGTTAAACTAAGGCTAATTCGAGTCATACCTTAATTTAAATTCATGCAAACTACAATTATTATTAATAGTATTTCTTAATAGGAAATCTTGAAATTCACCGTATTGATCTCTCTTCTTTATTGTATAAAAGAACGATATCATCTGTTAAACAGAAAAATCAGTTCAATTAAATTATTTGTAAATTTACAAAAGCAATTTTGAGGTACAAGTTAAAGATTTTTGTAAAACAAGTAGAACATAATTAACGAAGTGTAAAAATTGGTATAGAGAGAGAGAACCTCAAATATAAAAAAATATTACATCAATAATAGAGTTTTTTCTTGGCATGAAATTTTAATTGCATAGTTTGCAATTTGCCTTAAACTGTATTTAATTTTTTATTGGTAATAATCCGCTATCATGATATCGTGCTTATGACAGCGTGTGCTATGATTTCCGCTGTGTAAGAGATTTCATAAAAGAGCATGGTAAGTATATATATATCAGAAATGTTCATAATTACATGAAATACGAGTAGGTCCTAACAGGAATACTGAATCCTGCTTTTTTTTTTCTATGAATAAGTTATTGGTATATATTTAAGCTCTAAACCAGTGCTTCTCAAAGTTTCAATACTTGCGACCCAATTTTCAATTATAATTTTCATCGCGCTCCCCCTCCATACAATAACCATGTATTGAATGCAATAATAATGTACTTTTACTTAAAAGAACAAAACTTAATTACAAACCTAGTCAAATTATCAAGATAAGTATTAAATTGTGTATATGTTACTTTCAAATAACAGATATTTTAAGTAAGTTATTTTTAAGTAATAGATATTTTAAGTAAATTGTGTGTGTATATACTTTAAAGTAATAAAAAAAGTATTATATGTTGCTTTTCTTTTCTAATTTTTAAATTGGAACAAATAACAATAAAAGTGTAACATGTATTTTTCTTATGTCAGAATGTATTTTGTTTTGCTTCCTTTAAGTAAATTTTTTATAACTTTTTAAAATAATCTTTTATTCTCGACTGTTTGATATGCTCGCGCCCCCCTCGTAGGGTTATCACTCCCCCCTAAAGAGACGCCCCTCACAGTTTGAGAAACACTGCTCTAACCGTTTATTTAGTGAACCTGAGTTTCTACTTTGTAGAGAAGATATTTTCTATTCAATTCCATTTCTGCTATAGGTAGTGATAATTCAGATTACAGAAGAGTTTGTAATTCTCATTTAAATATTTTATTCTTGTAGTGTTATTTAATCAGATATTTTTCGCAAGACCATAAGTGTTAAATACCATTTCAAAGACAATAACATTATATCTGCAACGCCGTAAAGGCACCATTTCTTAATGTTTATTTAACTAAGAATTATCACGAATTACGGCTAATTATTTCTCAGTGAGAAAACTATTCATCTAAGTTTCATTAGATAATCAAGAGTTTATCCTTACAAGGAATTTTGTACCACTTTTACTTAGTGATATATACAAGCATTACTCTTGTTTTATTAGACCTATATTTTGTAAGCTTTACTTAAGTTGAAAATAACCTGCTTCAACCTAAAATTCATACCTGCACTCGTTAAAGTAAGAAACGACACAAATTTTTCAAAATCAAACTTAGCTATTGGAATTCAGCTTTTTAAAGCTAATTTTACTCTTTTCTGCTTTAAATTTCTCGTCGTTTCAAAAATTATGGCTGATTAACGGTTGTTTTTTGAGCTCTTCTGCATAATCTACGATCCATAATCATACAAAACCATGAGGTAATTTCAAAAAATATTAAACGTTTGGCTTCATCTTATAGTTTACTAGAGTACCTTCAAAACGAATAATTATCAGTTTCAGTAATATAAAACAAACTTATTTTAAAATGGCTGATTAATTTGATGATAATTGCAGAAAAATGTAAACATAACTTATTAAAAAAAAATAAGTTTAGTTGCAATAATTTCACTTGATATTGAAATTGGTACTTTTAGAAAAAGTTTTCAAATTTTATGTAACATTAAAATGTTAAATTAAAAACGATTCAAATCTGTATTTTAAACTGAAGAATCTCTTTGTGGGTTACTTCATAGATATCATGTTGATATTTAAAGAAATAGAAATAAATACAGTTAAAGTAGGATTCTCATTTTTTAAGTCGGGTTCCTTAGAATTAACAAGGGGAGGGCATGACTAAGGAAATTCATTTGGGGACGAGAATTTGTGTAATAGTAGTACTCATTTAGGTTGATCAACCCCCAATGTAATAACGCCGAATGGCCAGTCAATTCGGAGAAAATAGCCTTTGAAGTTCAAGCTTAGCTTTCAAACAATTGAATTTCAATTATCTCCAACGATGAAATGGCTTGATTCGTAGAGTACCTGTTTACCATGCGACCGGCCAAGGTTCGAGTAGCACAAACGATTTTTTTTGCTTTATTTTTTAAATTTATTTCATTATTCTTACAATTAAATAAGTTTATTTAAAAAAGGCTTATTAAATATTAAATGATATTCTATGTAAAAAATAGTTACAAATAGCTTTATAGCATGAAATATAATATATTATAAATAAAATATTATAAAAAAATATACCAATATATAAAAAAAAAAATATTATAATAATTATTTATAAAAAATATTGTATAATTAATATAATAAAAATAATATATACCTTATATTATATATTATTAATTTAATTGTTTTATAATCATATACATATTTAATAAGTCTTTTTTAAATAAATTTATTAAATTGTAAAAATAATTAAATAAATTTAAAAAATAAAACAAAAAAAAAAATCGTTTCTGTGACTCGAACTTTTGCCGGTCGCGTTGTAAACAGGTACTCTACCAATCAAGCCATTACAGCACTGGATATAACTGAAATATAATTATATAAAATCTAAGCATGAATTTCGAAGGCCATTTTCTCCGAATTGACTGGCCATTCGGCGCTATTACATTGAGGGTTAAACACCCTAAAGGAGTACTACTATTACACTAATTCTCGACCCCAAATGAATATCTATAGTCGCGCCCTCCCCTTGTAAGTTAAAAATCTCGATATAAATAGTACTAGAGAATATTTTAATAATAAATTCATCTAAAATACGCAGTTGTTTCAAAAAGTATGATAACTAGTGCTCTGACGGGCGTGCAAATTCCCCGTATAAATAATAGTCCTTCGGATGATAAAAAGACGATCATAGCATTCTAGCTCTGCCAGTAGATGGAGCTGGTACTCCACAGTAACTTTACTGAATCTCAGTTAGAAGATAGCTGCTTTGACGGAAACATGGTGCACGATTGAAATAAGAAGTGTGATACGGTTTTTGCTTTTAAAGAAAAATTTTCCAACAGAAATTAATTGAAAATTGATAGAAGTGTACGATACAAGTCTTAAGTCTCGAAAATAGGCGTTGTTTTTGTGGATGGAATTTGACTAAGGCGGAACAGATGTGCGAGAGGAAGAAATAATGTTTTCGTTGGGAGTTATTGGACCACCCTCCTTACTGTTTAGACCTCGCATCAAGTGATTTCCGTCTCTTCGGACCTTTGAAGCAACACTTGGAAAATCAGAACTTCAGAACAGGTCCTGAGGTTCAGCAAGCCGTCTTGATGTGGTTTTAAAACCTTGACGTAGATTTCTACGATGCTGGTTTCGATGGTTTATTGTACCAGAACAAATATCTCGATAAGTATGGTGGCTATGTAAAGAAGTAATTTGTACCTGTGCCTTCTATACATTGTATATATATATTTATTATTTCCTGAATAAACGTTTACTTTGATTCCTACTTTTGAAACCTTGCGTATTATTGAACTGCAATAATCATTCTTATGAATTTATTTTCTTGGTAAATAATTATTTCGTAGTTCATAAAACAATTATTTTCTGGTACTTGCAGTGCCATTAAAGCTCATTTTGGGCTCTAGCCGCAGAAGATCTACAGGACAGGCCCCCTTGACACTGGCGGATCGAAATTTATAGCAAGAAAATCTGATTAAGTCCAGATTATCCGGTACCCAGGGTGTCCACCCCAAAGTGCCCAATGAACAAACCAGCACTGGTTTCTTGTATGAGGACCTAAATCTAAATTTTTTCTGATATAATTTTCAAAATAATTGTGAAAGCTATTAATTATAATTCCTGGATAAAATGATTTTTATCTAATATAAAAATTAAAAAAAAATATCATGTACTTGTCTAAGGACCTAGAAATACAAAATATGACATACATCTACTTAACATTAATTAAGATATGAATACACATAATAGAATGGGGAAAAAATTAAAAAATAAAATTTCACATAAAAATGCACAATCCTAATTAGTGACTTTAAAGATTTCACGTTAGATTTAAGATTTTATCAATGCTGAATGTGTTGCTGACATTTAGATTCAAGACTAAGTTGAGGTAATATCAATCATTCTAGAGATAATTACCAGATCTATGCAGATCCATCAGCAAAATTACTTTGCTATCTTGTAATGGAGAAGTGAAGAGGTATGTCCCCCAGAATAGCACAGGGCGTCTTACTAATTCAGTTTTCATGGGCTTTTGAATCGTTGATCAGATATGGAATGATGTTAGCCCTATTTAATTGAATTCCTCTGCCTACCATAGAACATTTCAATGCTTTCCCAGTACCTTTAAATACCAGAGTTATGGAATTGATCTCTGAGAAGGATGTTTTATATATGTATATATATGTGCCCCAGAATGCTTTTATTTGCAGTATTATTATGTACAAATTGAAAATAGTTTTGATTTAAATAATATAACTAATCTAATTCCATTTCTTTTTAAAGTGACAAAGTATGCAAGTTTTAATTGTTTAATTAGTATTAAAATATTAATGTTTTATTAGTATCAATAATTTTATGTTCAAAAATTAGGGAACAAATATAACTTTTTTAAACTATGAAATTCCTGACTTTTTTTTTTTAAAAAAAATAAATAAATCTTTTAAATTGCAGTAAGGAATCTAGTTAATGTCGAAACGATGGTTTTTAAAGAGTGTATAAATGAAATATTTTTGGTATTTAGAGTGACATGAATTATACATATGAAATTAATGTAAGAATGTTATTACGATGAAAAATGATTTAACCCTCCGTGCGGTGTGCGAATCTCTCAGAGGCATTGTAAAAATAGTTTCGGGGCTGCGTCCATACGTTGGGTTGGAAGGCATCTTGTTCTTCTATCTGCCTTTCATGACTTGCCCTAGAAGTCAGTGTCAAGGACAAGGGCGATTTCTTCATATTTTGGGTGGCAGGGGCCATTGAATCTAATAGACGCAGTGCGCCCATCAACGTCAGTTTTTATAATTTTGTACTATTTCTCTATTTTGATTTTTTTCTTGTAAAATAGAGTAGTTTTCAGTTTTATACGAAAATATAAAATTTAATGCAAGTATTTTGTAATTTCTGATTAATGTTTTTTTTTAATTCTTTTTGCTCGGAGTTAAGAAGCATCTGAGAGATTCCACGTGCCTAGCCAATGTGATTGTATTTGATTCAATCTTCAATGTAGCTGGATTAAACTCTCAAAATTTTTATGCTAGAATCAAAGTCATTCAGATTCTTACACGCGTATCTAGGTGAGTGATGGTTAGTTTGGTGTTTTATGGCGCAAGAGCCAGTTTTGGCTATACTGTGCCAAACATTCATAGGTCTGTGGTCTGGACGGGAAAAGAAGAAAAGGAGAAATTGGATGACAAGATGGAGGGTCGAAAATAGAGTAGGATCACTGGGGTACCCCGGGGTCGTGACACCCGTGTTTACCAAAGATAGTAAACCCCTTGGGAAAAGGAAAAGATCACTAGGGTACCTCGGGATTGTGACACCCGTACCCACCTAAAGAAGGTGAGCCCCTTGAGGGGCACGTATCTAGGAAAAATAGGTCAAGAACTTTTGAAAGAGCACCTGCAAAGATGGTCTGAGTATAACGTTCACATGATTCGTTCATTTTGATTCAGAATAGAAGAAATATCTGATATACTACACTCCATTGAAAATGAAAAACCAAGAGAAACATCACCAGGAACTTGGAAGAGAAGGTACTATTTCCTTCTTTCAGGACATGAAGAAAAGATTATTAAATTATCATTTTTTTTTTTACGAATAATACGAAAAATTTATATGCCTTGAAATTTGTAAGATGATTTGTGAAGATTGCAACAAGGCATTTTAAAATTTAAGTATTGGTGAAACAGTGATAACTAACCTTTATATTTTTGATAGATTTTCGTTTAAATATTTCAATTTCTGATTATGTTTTAAATATTATTTTGTGTCAAACATATTTTAATGTCAAATCTCTCCAATGAAATTATTAAATCATCTTCAAACGTAATTATGAGATTTTGCATCTGATAGATGCCGTGCGTCTATGGATGGAAATTTTTGAAGCGCTCACATCTGTCTTGAGTGACATGTTATTAAATTTCTTTTTTTTTTTTTGGCAAAAAATGAAGAATAAACGTCATATTTCCCAAAAGATTTCCAGTATTGAAAGAGGCTTCTATAATAATGATATTTTATATATGCATAGCTAAGACATAGGCTGAAATATGATTTTTGAAATACGTAATTTAGAAGCCTATTTATTCATATTTTAATGTTTCAGAGAAAAGAAATATTAATGAAAATACTGGTTATTATTTCAACTAACAGGGACTCTGAACATAATTTGAATTTTTCAAAAATCGTCATATAGGCTCTGTATAAAGATCCAAGTTATACGTATGCAAGATATCGTTATTATAGAAGCATTTTCCATAAAAGGAGAATGTTTTGAAAATATGACTTTTTTTAAACAAAAATTTGCATTTAAATAAATTTTCTTCCAATAAAATTTATGAAACAATTTGACACTGAATACAAATAATAAGAAATTCATTAATATGCGTTTTGAAAGCCACGGTTCCCAGGGCCGTCTCTACCAGTTTTGCCGCCCCGGACAAAAATGGAAAATGCCGCCCCTCTTTCCACACAATGCCGCCCTTCTCTCTCTCTATATATATTATTTTAAGTCTTAAAAAATTCAAAACAATTCGAAATTAAGGATGTATTTGTTTGTTATTATTTCAAGCGAATGAAATGGAAGATAAGGAATCGTCTATTTAAGCAGTCCAATTTCTTCGAAAAATAGTCTACTAATGGTGGGGACCACAAGCGTTTGTTTTAATTTATAACTGCACTTAAGACTAAATAAAGCATCTCCTGTGGCTCTGTATCTACCCAAACCTCTTATTACCCATGTTCCCTTTTGGATAGCTGGAACCGGACATCATAAGGGTGAAATGAATGTCACTTGTGACCTCACTCCGGAATGGGGAGAAAGTTATTAGTCAAAGACAATGGCGCACACAAGGGAGGGGTCCTGGGAATCCGGACACCCCCCTCCAAAGCCCTTTATATTTTTTCCGATTGATTATAATTCTAAGTATATAGTACGTAAAATTTAATTAAGTATTTGTTATTAATGATTAATTTTATTAATTAATGCTATTATTTATTCAGTAATTAGTTTTTTACTGTGTTTTGTTCCCAAAAATCGGCAAAATCAAAAGGAGCATGATACAAGAAAGGTGAACTTTTGCGCCCTGGGGGGGTGATTATAATTCTGAGTAATTTGAGTGTGCGCTACTGGTCAAAGATATGTAAGCATATTAAACTTTATGCTTTAACATATGCTCCCGCCTTAAACCCTTCAAGTTTCAACATAAAAGAAAACTGTCATTAAATATACAGAGTAAAAAAAAAAAAAATTAAAAAAAAAATTAAGATACGTTAAATGTAAAACCAAATTCAGACCCAATAACATTTAAAAAAATATATCAAATTTTTTGTAACAATAAAAAATATGTTTTTCAAATTTGATCCAAATGCCGCCCTTAAAATTTGCCGCCCCGGGGCAAGGGTCCGGTTTGTCCGGCCCTAGAGCCACCCCTGCGGCTCCTAAAGTGGTCAGTCATCCTAAGAAACAACAATAAGAATTCTTCTCATAGTACATTGAATAAGTAGAGAAACAGCATTATTTTCCAAAAAATTCTTTCATGGAAGATTAAACTTAATTACATCTAAGTGTAATTAAATGCCCTAAAATTTAAATATGTCCTGCAGCAGTTCTAAAACTAAGAGTTAAAAGCACTTAAATATTAATTTATTATTTGTTTAAAATGAGATTTCTAGATTTCAAAGTAAGGATATGCCCTTACAAAACCCTAACTCACTAATGCTAAGCCTACCGTTGCATAATTTTTACTTCAAACCTACATTCAAGCCGAAAAAATTGTCGCACTGACAACTGAAACTCAACCCTCTGCTCCTTTACTAGAGAATGCCACTTCCACATCCAATAGTCGAGCTTCCGCTCTATCCAAAGCTGCAAAAAATTTAAAATTAAATGCCAAAAATAGGAGATAGCGCTCAAAAGAAGCAAAGCCCGCGCGCGCGAATGTGAAATAAAAATAACCCCTCATAAGTTAAAGTAAAGTTTTGTTCACTACTCCTCAGAAGATGAGCATATGATTCTACATGACGTCGATGAATCATTAATGGATTGGCATATAAAGTCTAAGTTTTATGCATCACATGACGTCAACAAGGATCGGAAAAATAATTCCCCTGGATGTTTTAAATTCCATTTGTAAATATCGTGTTCAGATTTAAAGCCATATTTTACATTATTTTAAATTAATTTTTTAGTATTTTAACAGTCTAACAATTATAAATGTTTTTCAATACGATTTTAATGAATTTTAGATTTTAGATATACCTTATTCATATGACAATACTTTAAATATTTGAATGTGTTTCTAAAATTTTATGGAAGTTAAGACAAATGTTTGGCGCAGTTAAGCCGAAATTGGATCTTGCGTCATAAAACACTACAGTCACTCACTCACAAGCTGAAAAGGAATGCGCAAAAATAAAATCTAATCTGCAAGTAACAAAGGTGGATCCTTTGCAATAACTTTAAGGTCCCCCGCACACACACTTCTATATTTCTACTTATCTATCTTCTTTCTATTTTCACACTTATATATCTTCTTCTTCTTCTACTCACCTTCTATATTTGATATTCACAGCACTTTCATCTTTCATTCTATTGTTGACTTAGAAGAGAAAAGATACTTCTATTTTTGTTGCGGGAGGGGAACCTTCGGGAGTAATAAGATTGCCCTGCATATTCCGGACACTTACTGTTGAGAAAGGGAGGACACTAAATGAATCATAACACACTAATGCATCTTATCCCCTCTTATAAAGACACAAACTCGATATCCCCATGGAGTCTTCTGGCATCCCTAGGGGGTTTCTGACTCCAGCTTCTCTCCGACCCCTCGTGTCACGCGCCCACAAAGCTCGACCTTAATTGGATGGAATAATTTATGCAGGGGGCGTACAATGTTTGCTTCGCTTTCTTATCGCATGTATGCGCCAACCATAAATACCGTATGAAATTTCTCATGCCAAGCGATATGGGTTTTGGCGATATTCTCATAATGCGATACAGTTTTTTGTTGGATTATTTCCGCAGCGTTCGATGTGGCGTTCTGGATATCTTACAGATGTAGGGGTGGCTCTATTTAGTTTCATGTTTAGGCCCATTATTTTGTTATCTATTTTCGGAAGAGTTATTTGTATTAGCTTTCCAATTATCTGATTGTAACTCATGAAATCCATTCGCTTTATTTTAACATAATCGTTTGGAAGAAATTTTAGAAGGATATTTTCATTTGTGGATAGTAAGAATTTGGTTTCAATTATATTGCTGCAAACAAAAAGTATCCAGTTTTTTTATTAAAATATTTAATAAAATATTTTTCAAATTATCTGCTTTTTTTCCCGATTATTCGTACAAAGATGTATTATAACTGATATTATTTTTTATGGAACTATGATTACTATAGTTTAATAAATTTATCCACATTATTTCAGTCAATATTTCGTCTTTTTGGTTTATTAGTCTCGTTTGTATCAGAAAAAAAGTATTCTATTTTACCTTATTGCATTTAATTATAAATACTTCAATGAATTTGTATTAATTCCTTATTTTTAAATATTTTATATTTTAAGTTCTTGAATTATGTTTACTGTTCATAAGTGTATCTTTCTGTTACTGTTTAAATTTATTTAACAGTCATTCACATAAGTTTAATTGTTTAATAGAATAATGTTTGTTTGCCTTTGCAAATTTTAACCGTAAGTGTTTTTCAGACAGGGCTTCTTTTCTTCAATTGATTCAAGTAATATTATGTATAAATTTTCTGCTGAAGGGGAACTTTAGGATTTCATAAAGCAAGTTTAGCCCTCCTTTCCTACCGTAAGTCAGAAACTGCTTTAGAAAACATGATAGTTTTCCATTTTGTTCCATTGACTTTTGTTCATACAGTTGCACTTGGTTTTTATTTCACAATTTGAGTTACCACTGTTTTAATAGAACATTTAATTCATCCATTCTTGTCATTATTATACTCAACTTTGAGAAACATATTTATTCATACCTAAGCCATCAGAATAATCTTGATATTGTTCAATCTTCATATTGTCTAAACATATATTTCCTCTTGATATATATATATATATATATATATTTACTTCCGTATTGGTATGTCTATTTAAGATTTGCACGAATTATCAGGCAATCTGTAAAATAATTTAGTAAATTCATTAAACAGATTTATTAAACTTACATATATTTTTCATTCATCAAATTATTTTTTAAAAAATGTACTTTTTATGTTTTACTTTTCTTTCCATTGTAGAATTATGTTTGTAAATTCAAAAACATACTTACTTTCGAAACATCACCTAAAAATATTTTTTAAAGAATTTGACATTGTATTGTTTTCCTTCATGTTCATTGAAATTAAAAAAATGAACAAAATTAGGAAATCAAATAAAAAAAAAATATATATATATATATATAAAATACTTCGATTAACATTAATTTATGATAAAATTAAACAGTCATTTAGACCAAAAAACATTTAAATAAAACGTTTGGAAAAAATATAATTAGTAGCAAATATATGTTAAAATAAATAGTATAATGGATCATTAAGGAATAGCCCTTTAAAGAAACCTAGTCTTTATTCTTTTAAAAGAATGTATTTATATTTAAAAATTTTCATTGAAGATATTTTATGGTAATGGAAAATCATATATCTCTCACCCGAATGCGTATATTTCCCAAACAAGAATCTACATAGTTTTGAAAGTTTCATAAATGTGCAGAAATAATTTTTATGGAATAAAAAAAACATTCTGCGTACCGTGAAATCTGATGTATAGCGCTCACTTTTTTTTTTTTTAAATTAGAGCGAAATTTAAGAGGGCACATTATACGCCAGGTATAAAAATTGGAGCTTTGAAAATTTAAAAAAAAAAAAAAAAAAATGTATGAGCATGGAAAAATATTAGATTTCCACATTGATTGAAATACTGTTTATTTAACAGAAATGATATTCCTTATACACTCATAGAGGTGCTGTAGTTCTAGAAGTGTATTATTTGTTTCTAAAGCTTGGAATAATATCTGCAATAAATGACTTCAAAACATTTAAGTGTTGTCATGTACATTTCAAGTTTCTTCGTAAAATTGGAGGTGCGCGTTATAACTAAAAGTCAAACATTGCAGCTTGAAAGTATAGGTGCGCGTTATACGCCGGATTTTACGGTAACTTCTAAAATTTGATTAATAAAATTGAAATGGAGCAATGAAGAATAAAATTCCAAGGAGTTTGAAAAATCGGAAAGTGTTTCCTCGAATTAATTTACTTCATATAAAATAACCTCTCTCTCTCATTACACATCATTTTTTTTTTTTTTTGGCGCGATATATATATATAAGAAACAGTTTCAATTGTTATTAGTGAGATTTCAGAAACTTTTGAAATTGTTTGTATTTTTGCTTACAAAACAATTTTAAAAGAAGGAAGAGGATGAGGAAGATGTAGTTTCATAATTAAAAATACAAACCTCTTCTCTCCCTTTTTAGACTACGTTAAAAAAATCCATTAACCCGGGAGAAAGCGGGCACTCGATACTAACGTTAGTGGTCACGCTGGGTAACTGAGTCACCCCGATCCTTTTTTTATAATTATGTTTAATGTACATGATAAAAAATTGTTATTCCAGTGAATAATTTAACCTAGAGAAAGTATACTTACCTACTTTTAAGGACTTTTCAATTTTTCTTTGATAATTTGAGAAAAAATATTAATCAAACTGGACCAAAAAGTTTCAAATGTGAATTACTTTAATAAGGAGGACACAAATATCCAAAACACTTTTCCTTAACATTACATGATATTTGCAGGCAATAAACTCAAACTCAGTGGTGCCAAAGCCCTTGAGGGCCAGGGCCTTCTGTGCCCAGCCCAGTATACGTGACAATTGGGCCCTGAGGTGCATGAGCAGATGTCTCGATCAGTTGGTTAGTCTGAAGCGAGA
>BMAV01010197.1:441653-469820 GCA_019973955.1 Trichonephila inaurata madagascariensis
TCTAATCAGACCAGAAATTTTACGTTTCAAACAATGAGTTAGATAACTGTCATAATTCTTAGGGATTTGTCACTATTGTTTGTTTTTTTTTCTTTTCTAAAAGAATAGATTTCTAAAAAAAATTATCCATGACAAAAAACATTAAGTTCTATATTAAAGATAATGGATTTGTCAAAAGCAGCTGTGAGAGAAGAGAATTTATTCTTCAATGATGTTCTTACCGTAATAGAGACATAAAAAGGATTATTTTTTGCAAAGACATTTTTATTTATATTTGAGCGGAAAACAATTGTTTATTAAGATTCGAAAGAAAATAGTTTAGCTTCTTTTCATCTGTGGAATAGAAGAAAAAATGAACGATGAAATCTTTTTATATTATTAAGAAGAAAAACATTTTCTTTTTGAATCTAATAAAGCCAAAAAATATGTATATTAAAATATCAAATTATATTTATTTAATTGAAATATAAAGAAATAAATTAATTTTTTAACTCTGTATTTATTACAGGTAATTTTTTTAAATCTGTTGACAAGATAAAATGTTCCTATTTATCTCAAATATGTGTAACAACTTAATAGTAAATCTCGTCTCTCTCCTTGGTTTCATATTAATTTAAACTCTAATATTGCGTATTTTTACCGTGAATCTTAATTACAAACATCGGTTTTTGAGACACCAATCTCATTTTATGATTCTCACATTAAAAAGAATAAGCACTCTGTTTGAATTAATTTTCTGCTCATAGAAAAAATGACTAAATAGCTTATGCATGCAATTTCCTAGAAGAATGCTGAATTGAAGTATTTCCCTAAAAAACACTATATAAGTAAAAACCATTTCTCTTTTTCAGAGCCCGTGATTATAAAATTTCGACTGAATAGTTTTTCTTATTATTTCTTTTGATTTGAATGTAGGAAGGGATTCTTCTACACCCTTTCTTGATTTGCCCTGGTTACGAAAGGTAGCATAATGGCCTTGTTCTGTTTAATGTCTAAAATGCATATGATTTGATATCTAGCCGAATATTTTTATCTTGCCGCCACTTCAGCATCTATTAACTAAATAAATTTATTGCATGTAGATGAGATTTGCGAATTATTAAGGTGACCAGTTTTTTTACAATGAAAAGGAGGACACACACGAAAAATTTAAGAAAAAGTTATACAACGTAAATATATGAAACATTTTATTAATTAAAACAAAAATTCGCTAATTACGCTACCATTCCTTTAAATTATTTACTTAAACAAGTATTTACCCATTGAATATTTTTTTGTCACTATATAATTTTCTAATACATCGGAAATTACGGAGCAAAAAACATCTTATATATTGCGCTTTACAGTAAGTGCTACAGCTAAAGTATCAACATTCAATCTTGATTTCTCATTTGTCCAAAAATCATAAGCAACTAAAAAGGCTCTTTCAATTTCTGTTTTAGTTCCAGGTCAGCACAACGTAAATTCAACAAGAATAACTAAATTATCATATGGAAAGTGTTCACATTTTTGAAATGGTTAAATATTTCCACCCATCTTTTAGCAATTTCAGAATGCTGATTTACCAATTGTTCCAATTTATTAGAATTTAAATATGGATTCAGTCTTCTAATTTATTCACACAGACTATTGTCATCGATTTTAATATCAGGCATTTCTCTCGATAAAAACTCAACTCAATTTTCTATATCTGCCCAATTTACTTGCGATGAAGTCAAAAAACATCAATGAAAACTATTATTTCCTGTGATATTTGTTTCAGACACTTCTTTGACATATTAAAAGCAAGAATGGTTCGTCTTTGAATACAGAGATTAACAGATCTATATATTAAAATATTGAAAAGGAGGACAAGTAGGAGGACACTTTTCGAGGAAGGACAGAACCTANAAAAGGAGGACTGTCCTCCCTAAAGGAGGGCGGTTCGTCACCTTAGTATTATTGAATATTCGGGTAATATATGGAATACACCGAGTTTTTGGCTCTGTTAGTAGCGCTGATCCGTGGGAAAACCTTGAACTACAGAAGAAAGACTCTCTTGATGTATTGCAGTTAGAGTTGACCACTTGTTGCCATACCATTCACTACAAAACAAAATGGGTTTTACTATTTTCAAAAGTTTTTTTTTCTGGTAAGTTTTCAAACATTTTAACCTATAAGCGCACACGTGACTTGAATATTAATGTACACTTAATACTGTGATCGTATTTTAGCTGACAATGTCTCGTCCTTCAATTTACAGGTTCACTTTCCAGATGACGTGTCGAGTATTGTGAAATACTAGGTATTCCATGTCGCCCATACCCGGCATAGTGGTTAGCGTGCTGACTGCTCTGCCGTAGAGCCTGGGTTCGAATCCCGGATAAGACATGGATGCTAGTAAATGTATAGTGCCATTGCGACATAGCGATACTCAAAATAGCCGTCAAGCCGCAACTACTCTCGTGAGGTTGGTGAAAGGGGAAGAGAGGTGGGAGGCCACTTCCTCCCCAGGGTGTTTTTCCTCAAAATTGGAGTGGAAGCGAGCTAAATCGTACTGTCACCTGTATAGTGCTCAAGGCTGAGACCAACGACTGGTGTACATGTAGACCTTTGCCATTATGAATTTCGTGGACCTGTATCTGATGCAGTCCAAATCAAGTGTCATAAGAAACAACAACAGGTATTCCATAATATTCGATGGGTAGCCATTAATCGTTCTATTCTGATGTGTCATTTGTAATAGACTTCATGCTATCGACTAATGAACCAGAAATGAAAAACTCTGTATGTATCTTATGTAACAGAAAATTCTCGGAAGACCAACGAGGGGAAATTTCGATCCAATGATTCAACTGTTTTCTGTGGGTCCCCCTTGATTCTACTAGAGCAGAGACAGATTTTATTTTTATGACTTTTGTAAATAGACCCGAAACAGAAATGATATTCACGTATTTTAAGAAATATGGCTTTCAAAGTTAAAAAAATCTACGTTTTATGAAGTCTTAATTAGTTTTTCAATGGTTTAAACTACCTTTTGCATATTACCCAACTATTCCATACATCCTCCATTTATCATTTTTCTTTAAAATAATTTTTTAAAACAAAAAAAAAGTTATATTTTTTTTTGACAAGTGATAATTCTTTACAAACGTTTACAGTATACCCCGACCCCATAATCCCCGACCCGCATATACAAGTATATGTGCAAACAAGTATGCATGAACGAGCAAATTTTCGTTGAAATTCATTGAAAGAGTTACATTGAAGCAAGCGTCAATTATAAACACGACTCCTTTAAAAGAGTTCTCAAATGATGAATTTCAATATAGTTTGGAGATTCTCTTGCTCTGAAGTACCAATGTTACTACAGTGCTGGTCGCTTGTGTGAAGCCTAAATTGGAACATTCAGGAGGACATGCAGCAGGTCTCAAAGTATATCGCTTGTTTTAAGCTCAATATCTAGGGAATAGTTTAGAGCCAGGATAAGCATTACGTCGATCGCTATCGACCGGTGGATCCCTAAGACATTTTGGGGTCACTACCTGAAGATTTTATCAGTTAGTAATTATATAGGGAAATATTCAAGATTGGCTGAAGTATGTAAATTAAGTCTTTTGTGTGACTATAACAACAAAAACTAACTTTAGATAAAAATGGGTTATTTTTTTTCATGTACATTGAACTTTTTGATAATAAATGCATCATTTTGTATTATTATGTTTGTGGCTATTATTATTATGCTTGTATCATGCGTTTTGCTTTAAACGTGGTTTTAAAAGGGTTAGTTTTTTTTTTCATTTTAGTTCTGTAGGTAAGTACATAGTCCGTATTTATTATATTAAGTTATGATAAATATTGTAGACCTTTTTCTATTTTATCACACCTACGACACATTGTGTGGGCATTGGCTTACACAAGAATTTTTCGAGGGGGAAGGGGGTCGAAAGTCTACCAATCTTGTATCATGCCCAATATACAGCCAAACAATTTTTTTTATTTATTTTGTAGACTGTCGAGAACAAAAAACAGTAAAAAAAAAAAAAAACTGAATAAATAATCAGCATTAATTAATAAAAAATATTAATAACAAATACTTAATTAAGTTTTACGTCCTATATACATAGGATTATAAGCAATCGGAAAAAAATCAAGGGCTAAAGGGGAGGGTTGGGGCTCGTGGATTCCCCCGCCTCGTGTGCGCCACTGGGTGGACCGCGCCACCTTGAAAAAATTAGAAGTAGCCAGTATCCTGGAATAGTCTGCTCACTCCTGTTTTAGAGTGGCCTGGTATGTAAACGTCTACGGCTTCGCTATTTTGTAGCTGTTTACAGACGGATTATGTAACACCTTCAAAGGAAACCAAGTGATGCAGATTAGTTTCTATTAGACGTAGCCGAGATTACTATTCAGCCATTGGTTCCTTGTCTCCTCGTGAGATGGACTTGAAAGTCGTAGATTGTGTGATAACTGAACCAGCTTTTCACATGCCTTGAATAAAGTAAGGACAAAGGTTGCCGCAGAATTTATGTGTCCTTTTCTGGATACATTCCCACAAGAAACGTAACCGTTGAGAAATAATTAGTTATTAAACAGGAAGTTATTAAGCATATATTTATTTCAAGAAACTTCAAACTTTTGTGTGTTTGGTAGAGGTAGATATGTCGCAACCCGGAGTTTGCAGGTACAATTTGGGTCATTGAAAATATACACATTGCTATAAAAAAATAATTTTTTTTTTATTTCTGATTGATTGTCTTATGATTAATTCAAGTTTAATAACCAGGGGAGCAATCTTAATTAGTTTCCTAATCTAAGTTTATAAGATTATCAGATGTATACTTATCTCTTCATCCGCTTATAGATCACTTACCAGATTTTTTTTAAAACTATTTCAGTCCTTTTCAAATCATCTTTTCTATTTTTTTCACTTCATCGAACGGTAGTTTTAGCCCGCATGATAACTTAAAGATGAATGATTCACAACTAACAATTAACGACAAGTTACTCATAATAACGATTCACGATTAACTTTAACCCACCCATTGCTAGGGTTTAATTAGCACTTACATTAGCATAAAATCAAGTTATGTCTTCGGAAGGCATTTTTAAACTCCAACCACACTTAAAGAGTAATTTCCACAATAGGATTAGCTGAAGGACCGTGGATAGAACCCGTTCCAGATGCAGTGATATATAATAAGGATTTATTCCGAAAGATTGATCGTGCAAAAAAAAATATATATATATATATATATATATAATTAAGTTGAGCGATGCATCAGAGAGTTCTAGCTAAATTATTCATTCAACATAAATATACTATTTATAAATATATATTGCATTTACAAACCATTTTTTCTTTCAGATTCAAAGAACGGAAATAAATAGGAATTCATGGGAAATAAATGTTTGTATCGGAAATATGAAAGATTGAGGCAAAAGCTAAATTAAGAGTTACATCAACTAGCGTAAATGTAGAAAGAGCGTTTTCAACAGCTGGTAATTTTTGCACAAAATTACGTTCCAGGCTTAGTGACAGTACAATTAATGCATTATGTTTTTTAAGATCACATTTCAAAAATTTGTAATTGTACCACAGACTGAATAGTGATATTTGCACTACTTTGTGGTTTAAATGAATAAGATTTTCCTTTACTTTTTTGTAATATTTTATATACTGTTATAATTTATAAGTTACAAACAATTTCTTGTAATATTTACACTCACAATAATAAAACTTGACAAATAAAACAAAGAAACATCTGTATTTTCTTTCTTTTTCTAAAATTTCTACTACCGGTATTAAAACCAGTATTCCGGTATTAAGATCTAAAAAATACCGAATACCGGTATTGAGCTTTTGATACGATATTGGAATCCCTAAGTGTGAACAATAAAACAATTACAGTTCAACTTCAATATAGCATGCTGCAATGCCCGGCGCAAAACGGTCCAATAATGAGTTAGTTGTTTAGACGTAAAGTATTGTCTTAAGGGAGATATTTCCGCAAAGTTTGAACAATCACCTCCGAATCACAAACAGAATGTCACAGCGTCATCTGGTGTTTCAACTGATCTCACAAATGCCCGACACTAATCCAGTCCGGGAATAGGGCCATTCATGAAAGGGCCTGAAGATGAGGTAGAATGTATTGAGTTACTTGAGGTGTTTGCAAACGAGCATTATTTTACTGAAAAAATTGTCTCTGGAAGATATTTAGGAAAAGTTACACGAAAGGAAAAGATATCCTCTACATCACATTGACCTGTTAATGAGTTCCATACCAAAAGAAAAGCTATATGGACCCTAGACCATCACACCTGCCTTACGGGTAAAGTGTCACATGACAGCCTGAGTTGAATTGTATCTTTCACCATGGGACCATTACATTCGTATATGGTTATCATCTGTTCCCAAAATGAACCTGGATTCGCCACTAAACACTACGTTTTGCCAATCTATGGCATTCGATGCTGCTTTGGCGTAGCACTATTGTAGGCAGAGTCCCTGATCTCTCGCTGTTAAAAGCATTACATGAAAAGATTTGAAGATTCGCTTACGTAGGCGTCTGGAGCAACGTTTATCTTATTGTATCGTGGAACAAATCGCTATGGGAACTACAAGTGCTTTCGGTACTATCATTCTATCCTTTCGCCAGTTCGCTCAAGATGAGGTAATCTGCATGTGAGTACATCTCATGTCCAATGCTTCCATCATAATCTGACGAGAATTCAATCTGGATCCGAAGATCAATCTGGCGAGAAACATGGTTTATAGACCCATTTAAGGGTTTGATACCTTAGATCATGTCTCTCTCAAACTCGCGGGTGTGAAATGTGTCTTCGCACGTCTAACTGGCATTTTTCGTTTTATAAAATCTTCCCCAAATCGAAATGTGATCGTTATGTTTATGAATATTCCAATACACACTAGTTTGTGTATGACCCACTTAGTGATTGCAGTGCCACTAAACGGTGTGTAGTTATGCGCATTGGCTCTTAACATGGAATTATTTTTTGAAAAAATCGGACATCATTTAACCACTATGCAAAATTTCGCAATTGTAGCTTACTTTGCTACATTCGAGCTATAAACTACAGTTGAACCTGTTTTTGTGCGGTAGATAGGAACCGCATAAAAATAAACGCAAAAAAATATTCAAAAATTACATAAATTCTTACATATAACTAATTAATTCGTGGAAATACAACCGAGTTTTTTTATGCGGTGGATAGGGACCGCATAAAGAAAGTCCTATTTATAAAATACGCCAATTATTTACGAAATTTATGCAAGAGTACTTCCATTACAAAATAAGTAATTAAATATTACACATGGAAACAGTTTAAAAACATTTAGTTTCTCATTGTATACATGGAGAAGTTTTCAAAATGCACATACATAATTCATTGCTACTCATCGTAATCCAAAGCCCTGTGATGAATAATTTCAAAATCCCTTTCGTTATATATATATACTTAAAGGTACAATTTCGATTGTTTTATTTTTTGGCAACAAAGTAAGTGGTATGTTTTTGTGACAAAGGTCGGGTGGTCAGTTGCTTTTACAACCTAATATACCTGATTGAAGCTCTTTTTGGAATTTTATACTCCTTTCTTAATTGGTATCTATTTTTAAGAGAAAATGCTTTTCCATTTGTTGGAAAGCTGGATCCCTGCATATTTTTATCCACTCTCAAAGAATCCGGTTCATCTAGTCCGTCTTCATGATGTATCAAATTATTGATAATGTCACTGTCAATGTGTGTGAAAGTTTCGTCTTCAATCAAGCGCTGGCCGCTGGAGCACTGAGAGAAAGTAACTGAACACGCATTGTCGGGAGACTGTTTAAAACAAATAAACGGAGCGTCTTGAAGTGTCTATACGTACATTTCAGTGGCGTAACGTTTACCTCTATATCACGAGGGGGGCAGGACTATACGGGGCCCAAGGCCTGACTAACGCTAAATACGTATTTACTTAATTTATAAAATATTAAAGGCAAACCCTGACTTTTAGAGGGGGGTGGAGCTAACATTTTCCATTACGTCACTGATAAATAGATAGAAAACATTACTGTGGTGCCAGAGCCATTGAAGTTCATATACCACATTAAAAAAAAGAGATCGCACAGAAAAAAAATCACACAAAAATAAAATCGCACAAAAATAAAATCCCATAAAAAAGGACCGCACTAAAACAAGTTGTACTTGTGTTTTCTTAGTGTTTCTGAGTGTATGTATTATTTGCAGTTTTTCTTTCAAAATCATGTTTTCATTATCAATAAAAGTTTTTCAAATGCTGGCTGCATTTTAAAGTTATTGAGAAAACATATTTACAAATTTTCATAGAATTATAAGCTAGTTTGGAAAAATCACTTTCCATTTTGAAAGAAGGAAATTTTTATTTTTATGTATTTAATACTGTAATTTATTTTTAGAGAAAGGGCCATCTCATCAAGGTAAAAGAAAAATTCTGTTGAGCATCAAATTATTTTTTTATCCGCAACAGCATAATTGGGGCACATTAAATTTTCCTTGATATATATAAAGAAAAATCTTTGTTAATGTAACATTAAATAGAATTTCTTTCTTTTTTTAACTATCGTAAAAATTATCGTTACAATTTTTTCCTTTAGAGGATGAATAATTAAAGAGAATGTTATATTAAGAATCAGTTAAATTAAAAATTCTTATTGAGACATGCTTGTATATTATGAGTATAATTAAAACTACTCTTACAGTATTAATATTAAATAAAATAATCTTTACCTTCATTATAAATTAGAAATATATGCAATTATATTCTCCCGTACTTTTTTTTTGGTCAGTGCAATTTCCACATAGTTTAAAATAAAAAAATACTCATGAATATAGAAAAGGGTTATGTATTAATCGAAATAGCAAAGTTTTCGTTTCATGTAAATAGGATTATAAGACAATTTTAAAGAAGCACTTTGCATTAAAACCGGATGAGATTAGTTGTAAAATATGGAAATTGAGGAATTTTAGTTAATACTACCTTACTTCATTCAAGGCAAACTCAATTTTAACTTCATTTTAAGTTTCTCAAAATGAAGGAAATAATATTTCCTTACTTGTTTATGTAAGAGAGAGAGAGAAGTTTTAATTTTTTTCTCAAAAAATATTATATGCGCTTAACTTTGAGAACGATATTTTACTATCTGTAGATGTTATCCTTTCTTTAAGTAAATTTTCACTTTTCTATTTTTTTGTTAAGAATACCACATAGAAGTGTGTAAAAATTATAGTAATAATAATAACTTATAATGGAAAAAATATGTAAAATAATAAATAAAAAAACTAATCTGTTAAAAGCGCTACACATTGCTTAAAATGCACACGTTAATAAATATTAAATTAGTCTTTTGATAAAAAAAAAGTTGGATTACTAAGATATTATAAGTTAATTTTGCTCTTTCTCTTTCTATGTCCACACACAAACACATGTAAAGGTACCGTATTTACTGGAATAAAAACCGCACTATTTTTTCAGTGTTAATGCTACTGAAAATCAGTTGCGACTTAGAATTGAAGGCAAAACATTTGTTGTCTGGAAAAGTTTCCACACACACCCCTTTCAAAGGGAGAAATGTTGCCATTCATTTTGGCCACTTACATTGATGACTTATCACATCCCGCAGTTTGATGTCCAATGTTCACTCTGGGGCTGCGGTAGCCCAGTGGTCAAGGTATCGGATCATGACATGCATGTCATGTGAGTTCGAGCTCCGTACCACTAAAGACCCGCCATGTTGGGGAGCGATGCACGTTAAATCTGTCGAGAGCTCAAACGTCCTCCCGTTGGTATGGTGTGATAGTTAGGTGAGGGGGATGCCAGTTCAGGTGTAGTCCTCGTCACTAGATCATGGTTCAAAATTAGGAGGTCTGTCGCCAAACGCCCTCGTGTAGCTGAACAGTGTGACGTTAATATTCACTCACCCAGTATTCATTCTATATTAAACATCACTGCCTGCTCGTAATTGGGAAATGTTTTTGTATACGCTTTCTTTTAATCACCTAACCATCAAAGATATTAGTAATAGCATCAAGATGAGTCCATTATGACGCAAGTATGAAAGGGAAGACTCATTTTTTATCCAGGGAACAGAGCAGTGGCCACTGAAAGCTTGACACGGATGAAACAAATATACGTCGATGGCGTAAGCAAAATGATATGATTTTGCTTGTAAAGGATCAACAGTATTTAATATTTTTTTAAAATTCTTCTAAAATACAATGCGTTGGAGGGCGCGGACGATGACACCGTGGGGGAAATGGTCGACATCAGCCCCAGCAATTTCAAAGTCAGCTGCAACAGTGGGAGTGACAAGTCATTTTCTAAGCATGGTACTGACGGTTATAGTGATTATACATTCATGTATGCATTTGAAAGCTTTTAATACTGGAAAAATAAATAAATTTTGCATTTCTTATTATTTCTCATTAAAATTTTTAAAAATATTTCGTATGTATCGGATTTCAATGAACCTTTTACACATTTTTAAAATTTTTTTCAATAACGTGTAGAGATTTGAGGGTGATATTTAGAATCTATGACCATTTTCTCAAAAACGTGTAGATAATTTGGGGTGCGGCTTAGAATCAATGGCCACTTAGATTCGAGTAAGTACGGTATATTTGAGTTTGTATAAAATATTCTTGCTTGGTATGCATATTTATTTTAGTTTTAATAATTTTGTATGAGTCTTCGATACTACTGCTCATTACAGGAATACAAATCTTCAAGTATAAAAATAAGATAACTAATTGTCAAAACTTGATTCTTTGTAGTTTCACAAAACAATTATTCTAATCAGTGCTATAGGGACTTTAAAACAACTTATTCTTCACCAGCATCACAGTGGGTCCTCAAACTGTAAAGGAGGTTACTAATTACAGTTATAAATTTTGTTAATTCAACACTCATCAGTTTTGAACTCATGAGGGTCCTTAGGAGATGATTTTCACTGTGTAATGGCTCTTCATAAAGAATCCTAGTCATGCTCGCTGGTCCTGTATATAGAGGAACACTTTAGAAATAATTATTTGCATGCACTCTGATGCGTTGATTTGGAACTTGCTGTATTTGTGAAATAATCTGTCCATTAAATCTCAATACTATAACATTATATAGTTTATAACAAAATAATTTCCTTCGACACATATTTTAATGTATGAGTTTTATTAGGCAGTTTATTAAAATTAGTTAATGTATTTTTCCAATTTCCGAGCAGTGATCTCGGAATCGAGTCTCGAATCCGATTTGAACCCGGTCCATAGACGTTTAATCATTTGCTGTTGGCAACACCTTAAATGCAAATAAGGACGTGTTATAAATATACAACTGCAGATAACGAACGGGGGAGTATAGATGTTTTTGTGTTCGAGTGACATGCGTATCCACGCAATCAGGTCCTCGGGATTTTTCTTTGAATTCTTTTTTAAATGGAAGTATATATTTACGGTTACTATATACAACAGATAGTAAAATGTTTTTTAATCCGGAATAAACTACTTATAAAAACCTGATCTTGTAATTAGACCTACCACATCTACGAATGCCCTCGGAGAGAACTGTTTACTACTGAAATACATCCTTTAAATAGTATTAAATTCATATAATTAAGTACAAGTTATGAATATTTTTGCTGTCATATAAGTGAAATATCAAATAGCCGTAATTACATATTAATTACATCACATATATAGTTCAAGAGCGTTAAAAGCTGGTAAATTGTAATGGCAAAAGAGCACATGTAGAGCAGTGATTTCCAAACTGGTCTACATCGATCCCCAGAGGTCGATGTCTTCAGAATAAATACTTGTCCAGGGGTTTTCGGGATAAATACTTATGTATCCAAATTATGGAGTATCGTGCGAAAGTTCTTAATTGCTTTTCCTATTGAGAAGGAATTTCAGCGTGGTTGCCAATCTCCAAAATAAATAAATAAAAGAAATAAAAAAATAGACATACACACAACTAACCGAAGAGATTTAGGGTTAAAATTGTCAAGATTGATAACAAATGCTGAAAATTTGTAATTCAAACATTCGATTCATCCCTCCCATTAAAAGCATTTTATCGATCAGCTATTAATATAATTAATCAGCATTTGTTTCTTAAGGTATCCGACTACGTTCGGAACCGTGATTTTAAAAAAGCGCGTAAATGAATAATTTTCATGACGTTTAGTGTCATTTAGATTAGAATACATGTATAAAATTGATTTAAGGACATTTTGACAAAAAAATTTATTTAAATATAATATTTCGGCAAAAAATTAACTTAGAATAATTTTTTTCCAAATGTTCTCCTTTTGTGAAAAATGCTTCTATTATAATAATATTTTTCCTGTATATAGCTCAGACCTCTGTACAGAGGCTCAAGTAGAACTTTTGAAATATATAACTTAGAAGTGGGTATATTCATATTTTACGACAGCAGAGGGGAGCAATTTAAAAAAAAACAACCGCCGATAGTTATTTAAATTGGTGATAACTCTAAAAATAATGTGAATTTTTCAAAAATTCTAGTTGAGCCTCTGTAGAGAGGTCTGAGCAATATACAGGAAAAATATTATTATAAAAGAAGCATTTTTCATAAAAGGACAACATTTGGAAAAAAATTATTGTAAATTAATTTTTAGCCAAAATAATGTATTTAAATAAATTTTTTTTGTCGAAATGCCCTTAAAACCAATTTATACATGTATTCTAATCTAAGTGACACTAAATAACATGGCAATTATCCATTTATGCGCTTTTTTAAAATCACAGTTCCGAACGTAGTCGGATACCTTAAGTTTTTAAACAGTATACTTCATTACAGTCAGAAACATAAATCTTTTAAAGTAAATAGATCTACACCAGCTCTCAAAGATACATTAAGTTTATAAATTTGCACACGAATTCAATATTAGGTAAGCAGGGGTCTATCCCAAACCGAAAAACATGGCAAGGCATCTATGCAACTAACATTTTGGGAACCTCTGATATACAGTATATATCCACAAAATGATATATTACGAAGAATACTTGGTGTATTGTAAAGTCATATAATTTAATTTATTACTTCTTATTATTAGAGCATGAAAACACATAAAAAAAGGTTTTAATTTTTATTATTATGTGATATACATTCATAACTTAAGCAAAATAAAAAAGTTTCTGAAAATAATAAATAGATAATTTTACAATTTATTTCAAAATAATTTACTCATATTGTTTTTATAACTTATTCTAATTTACTAAAAGTCTAAAACAATTGCTTGGATACAAATATTATGTTAATTAAAAAAATAGATGGTAAAAAAATGCAGTAATAAGTTATATTTTGTGTTTGAAGCGTGTAAAGTTGTTCTTGATATTTGGTTACCTGAATATATTTATTACAGATTATTTAAATTATTGAACAGAGAAAAATCAAAATTTAGCCGAAATCTTCAATTAGAATGCGTTTTACAAATGAGTTTAAAGCAAAATTCATGAATAGTTCAACTGTCTTTTTTTATAACTAGATTTTTACCTTTTAAATAAACTCAAACAAAATGCTTCTCATGCACAAAAAATCGGCTTATACAATTTTAATTTTAAATCAATCAGTTTCCTTATTGTACAATTCAATTTTTAATCTTGCTTAATGTTGAATCATAGATTTAACCTTGGCGGCAAAATGTTCCATAAATTTTAACACACATGAAATCGAATAATAAATCCCTATCCTCGTACACAATATACAATTTAAAAAATTAATACGTTGTAATGACGATTTTTCAAAAGAATATTCAAGTATTTTTGTCAATTAATATGCATATAAAATATGTATGAATTCACAGTATAAAAATTATCCAGTCTTCGAATATAACTTGAAATATTGTTAAGAACATTTCTAAGTGAAAACTGTTGTATAATTATTTAAATACAGGTTTAAAAATAATTAACTTTAACTTCGCCCAAAATTCCTAATACTTTTGAAACCTGTGAAAATTCCCTATGTCTGTGAAACATTTAATAAATTTAAATTTCACTAACTGCAACAGAATGAAGGAGTAACTTATCATTTTGAAGCATCGATTCTAAATCATTCTCCAAAAGTAATGACCTTCTAAGCTTGAACAGAGAAACTGTTTTGAGGTATTAACTAAACGAGAACTAGAAACGTCGAGTGATTTTTAAAACACGAAATAATATATCACTTTAATCTTAGACAATAAATTGTATTGTCAACGAAAGAGTGTGAAATAAGATATTTAAAAATGATTATGAAGAATAGTCTGAAAAATGGATTATAATTATATCAATATTCTAGAATGTTTAGGTTAAGTTATTTCGTATAATAATATCTGTTAAAACATTATGAGTTAATATGATATCAGATGAGAACACAGTTTCCAAATAATCTAAAAAAACGTAATGGTGTATTTTAAATTGATTTGCTTATCCCTTCATCATTATTTGGTTCTCATTTGAAAGAAAAAGTTGGTTTCTCAATTTCAAATGCCAATTAAAAGTTCAAATTTTTTTTCTAGCTAGCTCGTTTAGTTTGAAATACTATTGATATAAAAAGGTATCCATAATAAATCCTTTTAAATATAATATAGCATCAATATCGTCAGCAGTGATTTATCTAATATTTTTTTTTACAATTTTTACAATAATGTAGCATTGCTAAGGAAAATATTTCATTTTATTGCCTAAAAATAAATTTGTTTACAATGAAGGAATAATTTTCAGTTCTTTTTGATGTTCCTAAATTTTTAGTGAGTGCAACTGAACAAAAAACAAACACAGAAGAGTGCAGAAACCTTGACTCTCGATAACACAGTAGTCTGGGTATGTCGGTCACACCCTTGCAGATCTACCCTACAGACAAAACCCAACAGATATGATCAAAATCTCGCACAACTATTAAAGCTGCTACCACAAGTTAGTGAAAAAATACCATAAAATGATGAGTGAGTTATATTTATGAAACACCATAAATCTGCACGAGGGCTATTGGTGACGGACCTCTTAATTTTGTACCATGGACAAGAGACGAGGACTACACCTGGGCTGGAACTTACCCCTCTCCTAACTTCCACCAACGGTAACTACACTTGAACTTCACTGGAGACTGGATCGATGAATCTATCCTCCACTCCCTATCTTGTAACTACGGTATAGCTGGTGTTGTTAGCTTGGCTTGTTGAAAGAAGGAGTGGCTTCATTAAGGGAAGGACCAATGGGGTGACTTGGTTTCGGCGACTGGAATTGAGCGTTGCTTTTGGTAGTTGAAAAAGCTTACGGAGATGATTGCCCTCCTCAGAGAAAAAATCTAAACTATTGATATATTAGAAATATTGAGATAAATCTACCAAAGGGAGGAATGTTTGAGTCTGGTTATGTTTAACGTGCATCGGACCCTTCCGCATTGCGGGTCTTCAGCAGTACCTAGGCTCGAACTCATGCCATGCCTGCCATGACTCCGTAACCTTGATCACTAGATTATTGAAACCCCCGGAAACTGATCTAGATGATAACGTTAAAGCCATCGTACAAACTTCTAAAATATCACATAGTAAGGAACTAAAGGCTGTCCAGACCACCATTCAGTATTTTGTACGACAAGGTACATCGGTAAAGGACTTACTGTTCCTTCATCGTCTTTGTGACGAAGTAGCAAAATGCAGAGTGCTGCATGGAAGAAAACATGATTTAAAGCAATTCTTTAAAAGAAAGTAGCCAGCTTTTGCAAAGCCGGATGCTTAATTTTCATTGTAGACAGCTTTATGTCTTCATTAAGTATTTTTTTAGATGTGTTGAATCAGGTAGATTTCTGTATATTAAGTATTCATTACTTTTCACGTAGTAAATGTCCCATGCCTTCATAAAGACTAATTCCTAAAGTAAGTAGTTTTCCTTTGTTAAAGGGTATTTCAACAATTAATTTCCAATTGTATTTTTAAGTAAGCAATACATACAAGTGCAGTTCAATATTTTCTGAGAAACGCTCGCACTTGGTTGTTTTTTTTTAATCACATTCACGATAAACCGGCATTTTCGCAAACTCGGCCACCCTTAGGTTCACATTTGGTCTAGTTTTAGGGTCTCTACTGCATTAATTTTTGTCTCCTCGATGAGATTCCAGTTATAAACACATTTGACATTTTGTAAAGAGCATTAAGACGATTTTTTGTCGAAACCACGACAAATTCGCTCAAAGATCAATATACTACTACTGAATGTTTTCTTTAATTTTCACGCTATTAAGCATTATGAGAATTTCTAAAAATTAATTGAAAATAAATAAAGATTATTATTTGAGTGATTTGGGCCACTTATGTGAAGAAATTTGTTGAACAATTCTTGAATTGTGGCGTAATAACTCACAGGTCTTGCAGTATAGCCGTTTATTAAAAATTCAAGTGAGTAAATGAATAATAACGTCGCACTATTCAGCTGCTCGAGGATTTTCGGTGACGGAAATGGTAATTTTGAACCATCCTCAAGTGACGAGGATAACACCTCTTGCACCCCCTCCTCTTCTAATTTTCCCACCCCACCAACAGAAAGACGTTTGATCTTCGAATGATTTTACGAGCATAAAAATTCTCCTTTAATATAAAAATAAAACCCGTTTTATATATATAAAAAAATATTACACCATTTTCTCAAATAATTTTTCTTATTATTTGATTTATGTGTTATTTAAAATATGTAGGTTCATATTCTTAAGCTTTTTCTTCCAATAATATTTTGACATCTTTGTTCAATAATGTCTTGTAAATTTGTTAAATTTGAACAATTACAGATATATGAGAACCTCAAAAAATCAATTCTCTTTTCGCATCAAGCACATACTTAGGAACTGTAAATTTCTTCATAAAAAATGCTGATTAAATTTTGTTTCTAAATTTCGAAGAATACATTTGAATATTTTACAAAAGAATGCAATAAACAAAACAACAACAACAACAAAAAAAACTGCGTTTATATCCATATTCAGCTTTCGAGACTATTCAAATTTTCACAGCTAAAGCACTCTTATGAAAAAATAAACTCGTAGAAGTCTCGAGTAGAAATACTATTTATACCCTCCGACATTCCAGGCAGGGGGTGTCTTCGATCAATCGCTTCATCTCTTAGTTCGAGGGGAATAAGATAGGGTGTGGTGCATTGGCCTCTCCAAGTTGATACATTTCTTTTGAGTAAAGTTGCCCCTAGGGGTGGTCAATATCAAGAATCACATTTAGTTTCGAAAGAAGAGAAAACTTTTTCTGAAGACCCCTTTGGTACTATCAATGAAAAAAGTTTGAAATAGAGTTTTGTTTATCTGGATCAGCCAAAGGGTGATGAGTCACGTTGAACGAATAAATGCTTTTCAGTGTCTATTGGCATTGACGATTCCATATATTGATATATTTATCGGGGTAAAATTGAGATTCTTATTGAAGTTAGATTTAGTACATAAATATAGGTCTTGAATATTTAAAGTGTTTTTCTTTTTGCCGATGGAAGACAAAACTCAAAATAAATATTTATTTAAAATACTCTAATGTACGCAGATTTGTATTTAATTTAATCTCACCATGTTATTCGTATACCTCACTTTATTTACTCAATATATGTAATGATAAGAAACACGTGATTTTCTGTTATTTTTTAAAAATAGGTTAATATACTGTGTATGTTGTAGTGATATTAATTTTCCAACTAATACTGAAAATACTTTCAAACTGATACTGAATTTTTTTTATGTAAATTAATAATATTTTCCGTAATAAATAAGAAAATACGAATTGTTTAACTTAAAGGTAAACTTATTTAAATTTAAACTCGAAATTTTTCTGACAATTGATTTTTTATTTTTCTTGCTCTGATTATACACTGTTTCGGATGCAGAATGGCTAACTTATGATCCATGTTATTTCTGTCGAGTTTTGAGGACATTAAACAAACATTTTGCAATGAGCCTGATATACGAAAAATCTATATCAAAGTCTTAAATCGTTATGTTGACGTGTTGCATCTTGGAGAGTAGAGTTACAGTTCTGATGTCATTTCCATAACATGACTGAGATAAAAAAAAATTATTGCATCGAAGTACGACCTACGCAAGTAAGTAATGAATCAACCCGATGGGGCAACCAAATAAAGTTCAATTTCCCAAGCAAGTGCCACAATAGTGTCTATCTCAGCGACCACCCAGTTATGTAATTTTTTTTTGTATTGAATGGTAAAAAAATAATCAAAGAAAGAAAAAAAATGCAAGGTTTCCTTGATTAAAATCCATGTTCTTTCCTGACTTGTAGACCTAACTCGAACCAATCATAGATCATATTTATGTTTTTCAACATTATTTTCATTTAAATGGTTTATAAAAATTGCACATAACACAAAATGTGCACAGAAATTATAAATATGAACAAAAATGTACGAATAATTATAATACATAACGTAGAAAATGCCCAATATACGTTTGTTTTTTATTTTATGTAATGCAAGCCAAAATATAGCCTGAAATTACGTAGTGTCATTACTTTTTTTAAGGTTGTAAGTCACATAAGTAACAAGTCGAAGACAACGACAAATAACGGAGACTTATTGTAATATTAAAATTATTTTGCTCGCAAACCTGACCAAAATAGTAAAATTAAGGTAAAAAATACAAATTAAATACCTCAAAAGAGAAATATAACTATCTCACATCGGTCTATAAAATATTTGCTTCTCTATATTTCCAGTTGTTTTTTTAATTCCAAAATACATGTAATTTAATATAATAAATCAATCAATAAGTCGAAAAATTCTGCATTTTTAATGTGAGTTTTCATTTATCTAAGAAATCTTTAGATATTGTATCACTTTTCTAATATATTTTTGAGAAGTTGCATCAACAAAAACAGAGCCAGATACAAAAATTGTAAACATTCCATTTTTCATTTACAACTGCATTTTGAATATTTGTTTCACTTTTTTTGGAATATTTTTAAATCCTTTGAGTTATACCTTAATACTTTTTAAATATTAGTGCATGCTCCTTTAGTGTGATTTCTGTGTGTATATTATAAAAGTTATTTTAGTGTAATAAGCATTAAAAATAATCTTACTTGCTCATGTGTAAATTTACTCGCTATCTCAAAGAGAGTTTCACTGAATTTCCTATGAGAACAATAAACTTTTTAAATACAACAGATACTTACTACTACGCTAAAATTTTGAATTTTGCCAAAAATTGCCAAAATTTTCTTATGATTTTATTTCATATATGTCATCTTATAAGTTTTTCAAGAACACCAAACTTATTTTTCCCCATTCATCAGAACAAATACTACAAGTGTTTTAGCAAAAACAGATGCCGTGATTTCGAGCAGAATGTTATACTTTAAAATGCGTTTTACTCGAAATGTGTGTTTTTTTTAAATGATCAAACGGGGACAGCGATTCCTCAAAAAGTTTTGAAAATAATCAACTGAAATTTTGTATGATAGTAGAAGTGTTTAAACCTTCAGATTTATCAATCACCGTTTTATTACAAATTCTACACTCCCTTATGTGTATATAATCACTGTTTTTTAAAAATTTCATATAATAACTTAGATAAGCTTTAACTTTTGTAAAAATTAAGGTATCTCTTATCCTGAAGGTCATTTCAAAAATGAATAGCAGAGGCACACATCCAAATTAAAAAAATTGAAAATTTGCTTAAAATTTTTGTATGAAATGGGCCCCGTTTATATAATTTTTTGTAAATTTTTACCTATGTTTCCCTGTTTTAGTTATTATAAATTATTTTTCACTTCTTAATTTTAGCGTAATTTTCTTAAAATGCACTAAATAAATCTAAACACCACAAAACAATCCCCATATTTCTATTTTTTAAAAAAAAAAACAGTTGCTGCAGGTAGTTGGATTCCTTGAAAGGCCACCAGGGATTTTATATTGTTACCCTTTTGACTTCAAAGCTTTAATGGTCTTTTGATCATTCGTATGTAGTTTAATTTAACTGAAGGGCGCGCTATTGCTAACATTCCTCAGGATTTCAAAATGTGCTCTACTTATGAAACGGTATTTTTAAAATTCTGTTTTTAATTTAAAATTGTGTTGACATTTATCCATTTTTAACACTGATTTACCTTTAAGATTGTACTGTTTCACATTACACATTTACAAAAAACCAATATCAACTCTTTAATTACCAATTAAGTGGTTACATTACAGTAGACAATTTCTTTAAGAATAATAAATATCCGAAGATTTAGTTAATTCGATTGAGAGAGACAACCCATTAAGCACAATAAATATCGGATTATAGTAAACTACGGGTGGAAAAACCGATAAAATATCACTTCTATTTCCGTACTAATGCCCCATGAGCTTTGAGGTAAACACAGGTTTAGAGTAAGACAATTGGCTGTAAGGATCTTTCACAAACTTTTTCGTATATTATAAGAATAGCTCCTTGTATAAATTGAGTTGAACTTAGTTGCGTTTAAATATATGGAGGAAATTAAAGACGAATTAGAGTTAAATAAACTATTTAAAACACGATAGCAAAAAAGTTCCACGGAATAATTAGAATTGCCAGAATATGCTATATACATAATTGTGAAACATTTCATCCCTTTAAAACCCGAAATATTTTTATCTTTAAATATTACATTCTTCTGGCTATTAGCACTACACTAACCCTAATGACATTGGAAAAAATAATTAAATATTTTTTGCTATCCCCCCTTAGAACGTGGAGTGTTGGTGAACGAATTTGCAGGCTGAGTCTTAAAGGATAATGTAACACTTTAGATCTTAAAGGTATCACTGATTGCGTCCTAAATACACCATTTTACAAAAAAAAAAAATAAAGTGAAAGAGAACACATACTTATATAAATAATTCAATAAAATCGAATATTTGCTGGTAAATTCCATTGCATTAGGTATAGAGATGATTCAATATATATTTGACAATCAATCAATCACTCGTTCTACTGTAAAACTAGCAATGCATAAAGGAGATAACAATTGTGAATGCTTATTTTTCTCCTTGTTGGACTTGCAATTACTTAGAGATACAACCACAAATCAGGGACGTCTTAAGTCATGGGCCCAGGTCCTCGGCCGCAATAGAGGACCTCGTCTCGTTCTCAAATCAGTCTTAATAAGATCCTAATTCGAATAATTTCTATGGTCAAATACAATTTCCTGTTGTCTGGTAGGCCTAGGCTTACCACTATACACCATCACTACTTATTCAATCAAAAGGTGGCCATCGGTTGAGTCGGTTTTTGTGATCATAAGTCATGCATATTTATTTATTTCTGGTAATTTTTTGTACGAGTATTTGACAACGTATGCTATGTACTGTTTATTTATACGGGTCACAAGTGGAGCCTGCTTTTGTAGAGGGTTCCAGGGGATGCTTTCCCGTAGGGGCCAAGGGAATCAAGAAGTCTTAAGGCATCCCAGCTCATAATGTCTTTAAGTCGTTGCCAAAAATCTTGCAACCAACTGGATGACCTTAACGTAGTCGAATATTTGCAATACGTGAAACTGACTGGTCATATAGGGACACAAGAGACCCTGCACTTAACTAGCACGACTCTTCAAAAGTATGTGATACAATGGGTGCTGAAAAGAAATCAAAAAAGAAAACTGGAAAACAGCAAAATGCCTGAATGCGAGACAAAATTAGATGATTGGTAAAAGACCTAAAATGACGCTAAGACATCATCCTTCTCTATTCATCATACTACAATCACTTCCATATTATCAATTATTTTCATCCTGGGATGGCGACTGACCGCTCAAAATTTTCAGAGCTGAATGCAGCTTCAATCTTGAAGCCGATGATTACCGGATCCGCGTACAGAAGGTTTGGGACAAGCGGTTTCAAAAAGACCTTTCTATTAATAAGGTATACAACCATTGCTCTACTTATAATGTGTATTAGTTTACACAAACATTAAATTTGCTTAAATTATTATATAATAAATTGATTTTAATGGGAGCATTTAAAATATGGAAAAATAACTCTTATTTTTAAATGGCGTATCTATTTTTACAGAAGTTAAGGTATCCGAATACGTTCGGAACCATGATTTAAAAAAAATCCCCACATAAATGGATAATTTTCATGATATTTAGTGTCACTTAGATTATAATACATGTATAAAATTGTTTTAAGGACATTTTGACAAAAAAAAATCTAAATACAACATTTTGGCAAAAAGTTAACTTAGAAATAACTTTTTTTCAAAATGTTCTCCTTTTGTAAAAAATACTTCTAAAATAACAATATTTTGCTTATATAAAGTAAAGACTTCTCCAGAGGGTCTGAGCTAGAAGTTTTGAAAAATTCCCATTATTTTCAGAGTTATAACCAATTAAAATAATTATCGTCTTTTTTTTTTCTTAAAATTTATCCCATCTGTTGTCGTAAAACATGGATAAACCCATTTCTAAATTATATATTTCAAAATTTCTAGTTGAACCTCTGTACAGAGGTCTGAGCTATATACAGGCAAAATATTATTGTAATAGAAGCATTTTTCAAAAAAGGTAAAAAAGGAGAATATTTTGAAAAAGGGGTCATTCTGGGTTCATTTTTTGTCAAAATATTTTTTATTGTAATAATATTCTTAAAACAATTTTATATATAATTTCTAATCTAAGTGACACTAAATATCATAAATACTATCCATTTATACGCTTTTGCAAAAACACGTTTCCGAACTAAGTCGGATACCATTAAAATTTTAGACTGGGTATTCATTGTTTATCATAACGTAGTATATATGATTGTTAATAAATTCAAAATCATTTAATACTTCAAAGATCCCAGAATAGCAATTTTAAAGTTGATATTGATCTTCCTGGTTTGTAACTGAAATGTAAGTAATAAAACTACTGCTAAATCACATTATTGAAACACAGAACCAGTCTGAAATGAAAGAAATTCCTTAAGTTTTCTCGTTGCTTAGACTCTTAAAAACTTCTTTAAAAAGCAGTCTTTCAACGGGTAAAGAAATGTCGGAAATTGAATAGTTTTATCTCTCTGACGAGGAACTTTTGAATCCCGGAAGTTCAGTCAAGCAATAATTTCCAAACAAATATTAAATGGAGATAAGATTTCGATCGTATTTTTCTTCAGTTGATACGTATAATGTGTCCTGTGCTAAAAATAAAACTTTTTAATTGAACAGTAAATTCTCATTTTAATATTGAAAGTCCTTTTTATAACAATTTCTTCTTCATATTGCTTTGAATTTTTACTAAAATATATAAAGATGGCTTATGTTTGTTATTAGTTTTAATTTGTTATCACCTTTAAAATCCCTTTCAAATTTATTAAAATTAAAATTATTGTATAAAAATGATATTGTAATACAATTGTAGAATTTTTTTTATCACCATGGCATTGTTGATCCAAATATTTGTGAATATATTTAATATTCTTTTTTTTTCATGAAGTTAATTATGCATCTAATAAATAAATTAAGGTATTGAACTACCCAAAAATCATGATTTTTTTCAAAAATTGACAAATTTGTTTATGATTTTATTTTATAGACCATCTTATTAGCTTAATAAAAATACCAAGCTTTTTGTTTTCCATTCACCAGAACAAAAACTAAAAGTGTTTTAGCTAAAGAAGATGCCACGACTTTACAAAAGATGTCAAACTTTAAAATGCGTTTTACTCGAAATATGTTTTTTTCGAAAAAACTCAAACTCGGACAGCGATTGCTCAAAAAGTTTTGAAAATAATTTAATGAAACTTTTTGTAAATGTTTTGTATAATAGTAGAAGTGTTTTGTTTCTCAGATTTATTATTTCAAAACTTACAGTCCTTTATGGGAATATAATCACTGTTTTATTTAGCAATTTCATATAGTCACTAAGAGAGAGGGCTCTAGTTTTTGTTAAAATTAAAATATCTATTATCCTGAAGGTCATTTACAAACATGAATAACAAAGTAACACATTAAAATTGAAAATTTTAGAATTTGTTCGAAAATCTTTTGTACAGAGCGGGCCCCGTTTATGTAATTTTTTGTACATTTTTACCAGTTTTTTCCCATTTTAATAATAATTTTTTTTTCTGTTTTCAATTTTACGATTTTTTGCTTAAAATATACTAAATAAACCTAAAAATCACAAAAAATTCCTCATATCTTCATTTTTTCAAAAAAAAGTTGTCGCACGTAGTCGGATACCTTTGCATCTGTTAATGTTAAAATATTTTTTCGTACAAGATTTATTACTGTCATTATAGAAATAATTTAAATTTTAAGATAAGCCGAAATTTTTAACAGCTCTTTTTTATAGTTTCATATAATTTAAGGGATTGCTTGCAAATACGAAAAAAAAAAATATTATAAATCTATCATGTTATGCCATGTATAAAATGATTTATACACTGACGGACAAAATCACAACTCCAAGAAAGACATGTGTTTGATAAACCAATTTGGTAAGCATGTTTATACATCTGAAAGATGACATAGATTCAAATTTAGCGCTTGAGTGGGGTGATAGTAGCGTGTCACTCAGAACTTGCAAATCAGGGTTGCTATAAATGAATACTGTAAAGTTAATGAGTGTTATTTGTCTGTGAAATTTGACGTATTGAGTTGATGTTAGCCAAGAATGCGCCTTTCATAAGACGAAGAAGCCTTTATCAACAGCTCACCGAGTTTGAATGAGTTCATGTAATAAGGCTACGAGAAGGTGGATTTTCTTTCCACGTTATTGTAAAAAGAGTTGACTGGGATGTATCCGCTGTGCAGGATTGTTGAGAGAAGTGGTCAAGGGATAGTACTGTCTCAAAGTGACACTACTGAGAGGGAAGATCACCTAGACCAGGAGTGGCGAACCTGTATGGACCCGAGGGCCATTTTTTCTGAAGAAATGTTTAATGAGGTATAGACGTGAAATCAAATAATTTTGAAGTGATTATTGGGAAAATAATAAAACTATTTTCTAACAACTCAAAATCTTTTTTTTCACGAAAAAAATACATTTTTCGCACTGCTTTGGAGTAAATGCTTTCGTTATACTTGTACTTCAAATTAAAGTAATACTAGTGTGATTTCTGTATTACAGAGTAGATGACAAAAAACTTATATTAGGATTGTAAGACAAAAACAAACGAGTCTGCTCCCCACCGCCTCACGCACCCCGACCGATCACTCGCGTTTTTTCGAAATATTTCATAGTGAACTTTGTCATTTTGAACTAAAATACAAACCGTTCTGATCGGTGGTGTGCCCAAAATATTGTGTTGCATGCCATTAATGGCACGCTTGCACTTGATTCGCCATCCCTGACCTAGACACACCGGACCGACACCTGGAGTCATGCTCTGGGGAGCAATTTCCTATGACAGCAGAAACAATCTCGTGGTTACCCGAAACACACTGACTGCAAATCTGTTCATCTGACTGGATTCAACCTACATTTTAAGATCAGTATTCAAGGGGGAATATTTCCAACAGCATAACTCACGCCCTCACACCACTGTTGTAACGCAACGTGCTATTCAGAGTGTTGAAATGTTACCTTGGCCTACGAGATCACCAGATTTGTCTCCATATGTGAACGTACTAGATATCATTGGACGAAATCTCCACCATCATCCACAGCTAGCAGTTTCCGTCATGGGTTTGACGCAACAAGCATGGAACTCCATACCACAAAGTGACATTCATTACCTATATGACACAATGCATGCATTTTTTGCAAGCTTGCATTTAAAATTCTGTAGGTTACACCGGCTATTAGTGTAACAGCATTTCAGATTTGAAATACAATTTTTGAGCTTAAGTTAACTCGTTATCCGGAAAATTTAATCACTTAAACATGTTAACTAGACAAGTGTATTGTCCAAATTTCATTATTCTATAATAATCTTGTCTTGCTGCTGGGATTTTTTTTCGTCAATATACCTAAATAATAACTTGTGTTGAATGGATACTTTCTAATCGAAAACATGCATTTATTTTAGAAATGATTTCGGTTATATTTTAGAAAATTATTTAAGCAATATTTACTTTCTAGGGTCTGCTTTCAAAAATAAAACAATTTTATTTATTTAACGATTTTAATTATTTCTTCTATGCTTTTATAATCCACAAACGTAGGAAATATACTACAATTGATAAAAGTTTCAACCATAATTTGAGCAATATACAATAAGGAATAGTATCATATTTTCAATATTTATGTTCCTAATATGTTCCTTTAGATTATTAAAGCATATTCTATGTTCGAAAGATCTAATTTTCTTTAAATATAAATTCATTGACAGCAAGAGTCCTTAAGGTATCCGACTACGTTCGGAACCGTGATTTTGCAAAAGCGTATAAATGGATAATATTTATGATATTTAGTGTCAGTTAGATTAGAAAATGTATATAAAATTGTTTTAAGAATATTATTGCAATAAAAAATTAAGTACAATATTTTGACAAAAAATGAACATAGAATGCCCAATTTTCAAAATATTCTCTTTATGTGAAAAATGCATCTATTATAATAATATTTTGCCTGTATATAGCGCAGACCTCTATACAGAAGTTCAAGTAGAATTTTTGAAATATAAAGCTTAGAAGTGGGTTTATCAATGTTTTACGACAACAGACATTTTAAGAAAATAACGCCGATAATTATTTCAATTGGTTGTAACTCTGAAAATAATGTGAATTTTTCAATATATATATATATATATATATATATTTCAGACTCTCTGGAGAAGTCTTTTCTTTATATAAGCAAAACATTATTATTTTAGAAGCACTTTTTATAAAAGGAGATCATTTTGAAAAAAGGTTATTTTAAGTTAATTTTTTTGCCAAAATATTGTATTTAAATAATTTTTTTTTTGTCAAAATGTCCTTAAAACAATTTTATACCTGTATTCTAATCTAACTGACACTAAATATCCTGAAAATTATCCATTTATGCACTTTTTTATAATCAACGTAAAAGTCGAACGCGTTGTCGGATACCTTAAACATATTTTTTTACACATATTCCACCATTAAGTTATCCGACAACGTTCGGAACCGTGATTTTAAAAAAGTGCATAAATGGATATTTGTTATGATATCTAGTGTCACTCAGATTGGAATACATGCATAAAATTGTTTTAAGGACATTTTGACAAAAAAATTATTTAACTACGATATTTTGGCAAAAAATTAACTTAGAACAATCTTTTTTCAAAATATTCTCCTTTTGTGAAAAATGATTCTATTGTAATAATATTTTGCCTGTGTATAGCTCAGACTTCTTTACAGATGCTCAACTAGGAGTTTTGAAAAATGCACATTATTTTCAGAGTTACCACCAATTGAAATATATAATTATCTGCGTTTTTTTCTTAAAATTGCTCCCTTTTGTTGTCGTAAAATATGCATAAGCCCACTTCTAAGTTATATATTTCAAAAATTCTAGTTGAGCCTCTGTACAGTGGTCTGAGCTATCTACAGGTAAAATATTACTATAATAAAAGCATTTTTCACAAAAAGAGGACATTTTGAAAAAAAATTATTCTAAGTTAATTTTTTGCCAAAATATTGTATTTAAATAAAAATTTTTTTGTTAAAATGTAATTAAAATAATTTTATGCATGTATTCTTATCTAAGTGACACTAAATATCATGAAAATTATCTATTTATGCGCTTTTGCAAAATCACGGTTCTGAACGTAGTCGGGTACCTTAAATGATATTCATGTTCTGCTTTTGCAATATATAAAACATATTCTGTATGTTTGCATTCATATTACATTTCTTCAACGTGTGAAAAATATTTCATTTTAGTAAAATGCACACAATTCCCGTTACAATAATATTTAATCCAACTTAAACATAAGTAAATTTAAAACAAAATACAATTATTTCAAACAACGTCGCAAACATCCATCTAAAACAAGCGCTTTTCACAACGGAACCATACTTTTCTTCGCCATTACCGAAATACCATTGGATAAAAAAAACTGCTCCGAGTGATACATAAACCCGTCAGCTATTTCATTCCTATACAGGAAACGCCACGAGCAACGATTACTTTCAGCATTTCGAACATAACATTGGCTCCCGGATAATCCGGGAATCTCCTCATCAATCTCCCGATCGGTCTTTCCGGGATATCTTTTTATCTATGAATGGAAGCTTGAA
>BMAV01010197.1:469929-514280 GCA_019973955.1 Trichonephila inaurata madagascariensis
TCATGGTTATCCTATCTCCGTTTTTAGAATAGAAAATATCGCTTGACCATTCCCATTGTTTATCATAAGTATTTTGGTGGTCACACTTTCTATTACGCACGTCGGGGGATTTTTCACGAATCTCTCTATTGAATGTCCGGTGGTAGAATTTAAAATGACTATACAGGCTGCAGCAAAGTGATGGTGGTGGATTTATAAACACTTGGAATGGTTGGTGGCTCAAAAGGCAATTTTTTACTTTTTTTTATTTTCTGAAAGGAAAGCGTTTTATTTGATATATGGATAACATATTGCTTTTTTGTTATAAGCTCATGTCAGTTCTAAGATTTGAGAAGAATTTAGAAAGTTATAGATAAAAAAAAATTAACACAAACCCACGTATGTATAGAGTGAAAAAAATCTTGTTCTAAATACAAATATAATTTGTGCTCAAACTTTAATAATTAAACATATCTTTGAATAAATTGTAAATAATTGTTAGGTATTTTTATAAAACCATTTACCTCAATAAATGTCAACGTGCTCAATCTTGATAGCTCGGATACTGTAGACGGATTCCAGTTTCCACCAAGTGTTCTTTAATGTGTCTTCTGACATAGTATTCTTATTTCATATTTGATTTTGCTTCAGTATGTCCATGACAATATCGAACTTTAAGCTAAAAATTAATGGGCGATTTCATTTCGTGAAACCAAAGCATACATTGGGATTTCTTTTGAATCGACATTATTTCAGAAGAGAATGACATCTTTTCTTTACAAATATTCCCTTAAGATCCTGTTGAAGAAGATTTCCCGACATGTATTGCACAAAATAAATAAATAAAAAACTGACCTATTCAATGATACAAAAGCTACATTGTTATATTAAACGGTTATTTGGTAACGAATTTTTATAACAAGGGCAAGATTTTTGGTTCTCCTTATATCAGGGGTGGGCCACTAGTGGCCCGCCGGCCACATGCGGCCCACCAAGACAGTCAAAAAATTCGCTATAAAGCGAGATTTCTTACCCGTGTGTGATTCAAGATTCGCCTAGTATTTTTCACTATTAGGAAAACAGAATTTCTTTATTAGAAAAATAAAGTAACTGAAAATGTTCCTATTAAGAGATCATCTGCAGAGTTTGGAGGTCAAGGTCGCCAGGACATTTCAAGATTGTGAAAAAAATGAGCCTTAATTCAATTTGGTGCGTTATCCCATCATTGCAAATGTTGATACAGCTCCTGAGGAGCTACGTACTGAACTTATTGACTTTTGGGTAGATTACAGTATGAAGGAAATGTTTAAGGTATCCGACTATACGCTCGAAACCGTGATTTTAAAAAGCGCATAAATGGATAATTTTCATGATATTTAGTTAGATTAGAATACATGTATAAAATTGTTTTAAGGACACATTTTAACAAAAAAAAAGTTATTTAAATACAATATTTCGACTAAAAATCAACTTAGAATAATCTTTTTTTCAAAATGTTCTACTTTTGTGAAAAATCCTTATAAAATAATATTTCGCGCGCGCGTGCTTGTATAAAGTAAAGACTTCTCCAGAGAGTCTGAACTAGGATTTCTGAAAAGTTCACATTATTTTCAGAGCTACCACCAACTGAAATAATTATTGGCGTTTTTTTCCTTAAAATTGCTCCCCTCTGTTGTCGTGAAATATGGATAAACCCACTTCTAAGTTATACATTTCAAAAATCTAGTTGAGTCTCTGTATAGAGGTCTGAGCTATATACAGGCAAAATATTATTATAAAAGAAGCATTTTTCACAAAAGGAGAATATTTAAAAATAGGTTATTCTATGTTCATTTTTTGTCAAAATATTGTACTTAAATCATTTTTTATTGCAATAATATTCTTAAAACAATTTTATATACATTTTCTAATATAAGCGACACTAAATATCATAAATATTATCCATTTATACGCTTTTGCAAAATCACGGTTCCGAACGTAGTCGGATACCGTAATGCTATGACATTCACTTTTAGAAATCTTTCTTAGTTGTAAAACTTGCATGTATGAAGAAATCTGCTGGGGAAATATTCTCTATGTTTTATATGTTTGTGAATAAAGCTTTTCTTGCATGGAGATCAACAAAAGTAAAAATAGATGATAGTATAACAAAATAACAAAATTGTAGGCTGTTATGTGTGAATTTAAGCAAGTAATATTACTCTTGATTTAAATTTTTTTTATATAATTATGTGATAGGGTACATCTGTCTCATTAAACTTATTCTAAAATTAAACGTTCATGTAACTATAAACAATATGCAATTAGCACAATAAATAAATTAGTGACAAATTTACTACTATTTTATTTAATTTATATTTAAAAAAGGTGCGAGTCTTTGATATCCTCCACTCTCTTTCACAATATATTTATTTTATTTTTTTAATAACGGTAACTTTTGATTTTTACAAACAAAACGAAATTTTACTAAAAGATGTAAAATATAACAAATTAGACTAATGTTTGTACGTAATGTTTATTAAATTAGTTGGAATAGTAATAAAAAAGTTTTTCATAATAGTGTAAAATATAACTAATAGTAGAGAAAATTTTTCACACATACACAAAATTTTTAAAAGGGCAACAACGCGTACAATTAATAGATATAACATAAAAAATTTTTAACCCTTAGAGACCAAGCGTTATTTTTGTATGAAATGATACAATTTTCAGTTTTGTATCTTTAAGGTGATTGCATGAAAATTTTTAATTATATCCCTTCATTTTTTGAAATATGTGTTACTTAAGGGGCGAATAAGTAAACCGTCAGCAGTAACTAAAAATAATTTTAAATATAAATCTTCTTTTCTCCTAATTAAGAGCTGAGTAACCAGAATCTATTGAAAAATATTCAGAATTCTTGCAAAATTATGGCTGTCTTTTAAAATAAAAGAAAATGAAAATTAATGTTGAAAAGTAAAAAAAAAAATTCTTAATTATAAAGAATGCACAATTAATCTACCTTGTTAAATAACTAGTTATAACTTTTTATTAAAGAATATTTTGTTGTAAAAAACTGTGGTTAAAATTTTCAACAAGTATTAATACTTGATATCAAATGAGTGCGTTATAATTAAAATCGCAGAATGGTTTTTTTAAATATTTGCATCACTTAATTAATTTTAAACATGTATTGCTGAAATATATTACTTTTCATCAGTCAATAACTTCTATGTTACACAGTAAAGGCTTAGAAATATTGAAAAAATAAACATCGAGGCTGCTTTCGCCATATGTACAAGAGCATAAACTTAACGTGGAGGATATTTTCGGACAAAAAAACGCCTCAATTTTTATAAAAATTTGTGGCATTGTAACTCATATATTTGTTTATAATATTATGTTTTTAAATTTTCAAATTATTCCATAAATAATTAATTTATTTTTAAATGTAAAGGGATAGCTAATTTAAGAGAGTCCAACCATGTAATGGGTTCAAAAATAAAAAAAAAATTGGTTTTTTCATAAATTGTTTTCTTAACATGTCTAGAATACGGTGGTAAAGTGACTTTTTAAAATTCGAAGACGCTATAAAGAAGCAGGTGTTAAAAGAGCAGCTGTTCGTAGTGGTAAGTTAAGATTTTCATTGTTTTAATCGGACTTGAAACTTGAAACGCGTTTTTCTCAAAACTGTGTTTTTCAAACTTTCCTCCATTATTTCTGAAGAACGGTTTTACCGAATGACTTCAAATTTTTAGGGTAGACTCAGCATAAATATACTCACCAAATGAACTATCATCATTCCAAAATTCAAAAGATTTCTATATTTTTTATAACAAAGAAAAACCCCATGAAATTCAAAACGTTTTCTTCAGAGGTCTACCAAAAATCCAATTTTTGATATTTTCAATTGAGTATAGTTCATTCGGTGCATCTAAGTCTATAGATTAAAAAGCCATTATTTTTTTTTATTTCAGATTAGCCAATCATCCAGAATCGTGGAGGAAGTGAGCTTCTATTTTTTCGAGGTGGGTGTGTTCAGAGCCCTATAACTCACGTTCTATTGGATATTTTCGGCTAAAATGTTATATACATACTCTTAAGATACACACAAATAAATGATTAAAAAAAAGTAAAATTCTATCATTTTACTTGTCGTCAAAAAGAAATTTCCTAAAAATGTTTAAAAAACAGGCTGTCACATGGGTGAACCCCCTTAACATTACGGTATTGAGAAAAAACGCAAAACACATTTTATAAAAGAAAAAATGTGCCAAATAGGTTAAATAGGAATAATATGATAAAATGATTCTCTACATGATAGAGTGAAGCCAGAATATAATATTAATGTTCGAGTACTTTTAATATGAAAAAATATTCCGAATTTGAGTCCTATTCTTTAACATTAGCCGAAGACTGCCTTAATTTCTTTATAGCCATTTTGATTATGTTTTTATCATAACATAAGGGTTGCCCAAATGAAAAGGGGACACATGCAATCGTTTCAAAAAAATTTCAGCTACAGCAGCGTTTCTGAACCTGAATAGGTAGGAGTTAGGTAGAAGGTGTTAACCGCATACGACGTGAAAAGATGAACCTTGTTCTTGGTAGAGGAAATAGATCTAAAGTAAAATCGTGGATGCATCCAATATTGCAGCAATGCGCAGTAGTATTTTTTCGGATTGCGGAAGGTGAGATGAATGCGGGCAATGATCAGTGAATGTGGTCAGTTTATGCTGAACACTGCCTAGTCCGAACAATTTGAAACCCACACAATTATAAAAAAAATCACTGAAAAGCGTTGGAACACCCACCGTACAGTCTGGATTTGTCACTCTGAAACCTACCATACTTTTTCGACCTAGGAGAGCATTGCGTTTCCATTCGGACGATGAGGTGAAGGAAGATGTGCAAGACTTCCTCGAGAATCAACCACAATCTTTCTACAGCCAAGACATAGATTTATTGTCGAAACAATGGAACCTGTGTTACGATGTCCAAGGCGATTTATTTCAAATTCCAATAAAGGTATTCATTTTTTTCAACTTATCCACTTTTCATTTGGGTAGCCCTTAATTCATTTTCCAATAACTTTATTTACAATTAAAAATAATAGTTACAAAATACACATTTATCAGAAGAAAATATTCATATATCTTTCACACAGAGTTAAGAATTGTGACGCCTTAATACCACTGATTTCAGGCATTTCTATGATAGATGATGTTTGGCGCAAAGATCTTGAAGATAATCCTTCCTCACCGTGACTTTAAATCCTTTTCAGATGCAAAGTACATTGATTTTTGCCCCAAATCGATGTTTTTGTAGAAGATAGTTTTCAGATTCTTTTTGTTGTTGAATCGCTTAGCTATGTGCATTGAAGTCAATCTCTCTATCTCTCTCTGATTGTTTCAAAAATAACAAAGAAACTTTTCCTCGAAATTAAAATAATCACAAATACATTTAATGCATTAAATGATAGTTTTGAATACTTTTTAAATAAAACGCATTCAAAGGCAAGTGGGAATTTATTTATATTCTGTTTCATTTAACTGTGACTATTCTGACCCCTTTAAAAGAAATTGTATCTTTTCAAAAATAAAAAGGTCATATATTTCCAAAAAGTTCGTAATTCTTGCAAAATTGATTAAATATTGCTTTCATTCTATAATAAGAAAAAATGATTATTTTTTCAAAATTAAAAAAAATTGAAAAATTAGTATAAAACATTTATTAGTGGTACCAGATTATATATCAAACATATTGAATTTCTAAGAAAAAGTAATTTAATGTAAGCTAGATAACAACTAGGGGAAAAAATTTAATTTTTAATGTAGACATTACCGTGTTACGAGAAGCTTTTGAAAGAAATATGTAAGTGAAAAATTTTATCGAAATGGCATTAGATATTGAAGGTAATAAATATATGTGCACAAATCTAAAAATCATTAATATAAAATGTTATATTAAATAATATTATATATATTTAAGAATGAATTTAACTTCTTTAGAATAATTTTTTCCATTTAAATTTTTACTGAACTTTGATTTTTTCTCACTGTAAGATAGAGATATGCTGCAATGAAATATTACAATTTATCCAAGTATGTATTATGTATATTAAATTAGCATTTTATTCTTAAACATGTTTAAAAAGTTATATATTCGAATTTATTTTCTTTTAAATTACACATATACCGCATTTTGATTTTTCAAACGTGCTAATACAAAGAATACTAAAACAATAGTTTGAATATTTATTTAAAAAGAAAATATAGAAAAGTTTCACGGTACAGATATTTTCTAATTCTGAATGTTATATTGTTTTTTAATTCAATTATTTATTTATACGTCATAAGTTAGATGGGATATTAAATATTAAAAAAATATTTATTCATTATTTAAGAATCTTGACTAAACTTTTTATCACATCACAGGTTTTATCTCAATTATTCCACGTACTCCATATTATTATCGAAACTCATGAAATACTTTTTTATCCATTAACATTATTATTATTTTAATATTATTAATATTGTTTCTATTATATTTCATTAATATTATTTACTATTTGGTTAATATTTTAAATGTATATAATTGATTATTAAGGTATGTGACTATTAGTAACTATTGAACTAAGATAACTATTGAAACTAAGGAAACTGTTATAACTAAAGTAACTATTGAAATTCTTTTGTCTGCTAAAATGTATTCAAAAAGTTTATAACTCTCTTTAATATGTTTTTAGATAAACTCAAAAAGTTATGAGTTACATTTGAAAGAAACATCTCTGTTTATAATATATTTATGCACCCGTTGCTTATAATCTCCTCAGTGAAATAGAACTACAATAATTTCAAATGAATTGAAATAATATTGTGTGATACAAATGCCAAGACATATTTGGGTAACTTATTGAGATAAATACTTAAAATAAATAAAAAAGTATTATACACCAAATTTAAGGCGACTTGGAAACCTAAAAATGATCTAAATATTGTAATTTGTGTTTTTATTGAGTTATATTCTTTGCATTAATACCTTTAGATTGATATATCACTTTTGTATGTCTGAAATTTCAATTGAAAATGAAAGCAAATGAGTTAGAGAATTAGATCACGCCCCCTTTTTAGATTAAAAAAAAGCTTTTTGATAAAGAAAAGCTTTTTTAAAAAGTGAAATAATACTTAAGAAAAAAGAAGGTTTTACAAATAAAGCAGGATATTTTTGAAGTATTATATTTATGTATTTTTTTTTNTTTTTTTTTCTTTTGAGATGTGTGCATGCAAAAATTTTTAATTAAGGCCTTTGGTATTAATAGTTTTATAACTTCAAGTAATCATAAAAATTTTTATATATTAATATTCATCACATGTTTTACATAAAAGTATAATATTTCAATATTATGTGAAATAAAAACTTTAAAATTTCTGTTATGACAAACAAAAATTTTTAACATATGCCTTGAGTTTTCTCTTATGCACTTAAAACTCTCAAAAAATGATAATTTATAAAAAAAAATATATCTTGAAATAATATGAAAATACTATTTGTTTTTATGAAAAATATATAGCTAATATTTTACAGAGATATTTTATTTTTATTTAAGTTAATTTTTTCCCAAAATATTGTATTTAAATAAATTTTTCATCAAAATGTTCTTAAAACAATTTTATACATGTATTCTAATCTAATTGACACTAAATATCACAAAAGTAATCCATTTATACGCTTTTTTTAAAATCAAGGTTCCTAATGTAGTCGGATGCCTTAAAACATTCTTAGGAATATTGCATAAAAAATCGTTCAAAAGTTAATAAACACAGAAGGAATAGTATTCTAAAATTTTCCTAATTCCTTAAAAAAATTTTGAAATATTTAAAAGTGTGTAAATATTATGCACAAATTTTTTAATTTCGTATGAGTTTCTTGAAAAGGAACATCATATCAAATGCTAAAATATAATTTTTAAATACATAAATAAAAATATTTTTTTAAAAAAGGTGCTAAGTCCTCTTAAATGTGACATTCATATAAAAACAGTACAATCTTGCAGACTTATTTTTCCTCAGCGTTTAACATATACCGCGAAGAAAAAGAGAATATGGATTCAGTGCCCCAACTAAAACATGCATTTTTCAATAAAGATTGAAATGCAGAAATAAGAGAGCTACGGAATTTAAGAAGCATAAATTTGTGCAGATACAAATGGAGAAATAATATTCCTATTTATATTCTTCTCTCGAAGAGCTTTTATGATGAAGCGTCATATTTCACATAGTCAGCATGCGAAGCACGATTTTAAAAGCACTCTACAGTGAGGCTGTGTCTTAACCCTCCATCTGTTTTCATAAAATATTCTTTTTGATCGCATTTTATTTTCCGTTTTCATTGTGAGTTAACTTTGAAAATGATACTTTCTGGCACTAATGCGTATATTCAAGGTATATACGAACATATATTTCCCTGCAATCTGCTTCAATTACATTATTTTCCAATTTCAGAAGCATAAAATATGTTAACTTACGAAATAATATTTCATTTTGTCTCTATATAAATAAAAATAGACATTTGCACTGGTAGACAATCATGTATATATATTAATCTATCAAGTAACCGAGAAAGAGTAAGTTCCGTTTAGAAACAAAAACAAGTAATAAAAAAAATAACGTAAATTTCTACTTTGTTAGAAAAACGTACTGGCGCCATCTGTTGCTACTAACTGTAACTACGACGGAAATAACGCAGAATAAATTTAAAATTAAAAATAATAAAATTTAATCAATAAATTAAGATTTTTGAAAAAATATGTATTAACCCTTTATTTACCGACAGTACTTATAAGCACAACTCACTATAAAATGCCATAGAATAACCATTTTTACGAATACTCTTGACGATACTTAGCAGTAATATACTTTGAAATTCACTCTTTCAAGATATATGGCAGCACGGGTTCTATGATTATTTTAGCGAGGAGGGCGAATAGTTTTAGAGCAGAAATTGCGTTTTCAGCGGATTGCGAAGATTATCATTTTTGTCCCGAAAAAATAGTTAAGGTCAAAATTTAAGTGTCTCATCTTTTTTGTATGTTAATGAAGACCTTAGAAAACGATTTGACTATTTATTTTAAGTGAACAGTGTATATAATTAGTTTTACAGTTTAATATCTTTAACTAATTAATTAGCTCTAACGAGTTAAATTTCCCAAAAAGTTGAATTTTTTTTTTTATATATATCCTTTAATTTTCAATGTAGTGATTTTAAAAAAAATAATTGCATGAAAAAAGCTGCAGCGAATCATAATGCGGTAGATGAAGGATTAACATCAAGCGTCATCTATTACAAGTTTAAAAAAAAATATTTGAACTTGATTGGATGAATAGAAAGTATTTTATTAACGCGATTGAAAATTTGAACAAAATAAAAACATAAATACATATTGAGTGTGTGAGTTAATAGTAGGATTTGAAAAAAAGAAACACAATAATTCGCCACTAATTGTTATTAAATAAGGAATAACAATGGTCGGACTATTTTTTGATACAGATTACAACATTGTTTAGGTATATTAACGTAGTGGACCAAGACTGTATGGATGCTCTCGTCAAAGAATTATACCATCTGTGATTGCAACCATTGGGGAGTAAGGGATCTGATCCCATCGTCGTCTGGGAATTGTTTGCTAGCAAGAAAGGAATTTAAGTGCTTGAATTGATGGTGAATCACTTAATGCGAGGTCCAGTATGTAGGGGAAGTGGTCAAAAAGTTCCCATCGCAACTCCGTATCTTCGTTCGCTACCTTGCACATTTTTACGTCTTTCATTTACTTACCGCAACCACCTTCTGGCCATATATTCGCTCCTCGTATTGGGTTCGTTCACTTCACAAACTTTGGTGTTTCTCGTATTTAAGGGGATGGTGGATCTTCAAAATGTTAAATTTTGGTCAAAATTGCGATTTTGATTTTGTGTACTAATAATATTCCTTATAATTCATAGAATAATTTTGTCAAATGATTTTGACATTTTAATTTTTAATTACTGAATTATTATTTATTTTTTATTTTACTCAAATAAATGTTTAAAATGCACTTTTCTTAGTTTCTAAATTTTCCCTTTTCATTGATCCTTGCGTTTCAAATTATGACATATCTCTTTGAAATTTTCACAACTTGTGGAAGATGATATAATTCACAAATTTGTGCATTAGTTTTCTAAATAATTTAACGGATCATATTTTGTGCTGTTTTGAATATTTTGAATGTGTGATAATTGATGAAATATTTCATATAATACATAAGAAATTTATCTTTTTTTTTGCATCAAACTTTATTCTGAATTTTAAATCCACGCAGAGATATGTTTTGTTGTAGTTCATCTATGTATAAAACAAAAATTATGCACTTATCTTAAAAACTAATGCGCAAGAAATATTTTTAAAAACAATTTTAAAAATTTAATTTTTTTAAAAAAAAATCCTAAAAAAATATTTTTTTTTAAAAAAATATATTTAAATTATGAAATATAATAATTATTTACCATATTGATTCCATTTTCTGCAGATTAAGATAACAGTTTAAGAAATAAGTTTTAATGTTCCACCGTCGCCTTAAGAATAGGATAGCCCATCACATATCAAGTACGGCGTTATTTTTGATTGTTCTAAGCGTTTTAAACTCTCACAAAAAAAAAAGTGCTGCTAAAGTCAACGATTTGAAAATGCTTTTCCTCGCTTGTAAATAACTCAACAGAAAGCACACACATGCTTGAACAGACGAAAGCAACTGCTTCGAGAGGTGAAACGTATTTTCTAGATTACCTTAATATATATATTACTGTTATAGTGTACAAGTCAGCTATTTCATAGAATAACTAGGTATTTCATGAAATAACCAGACAAGTCAGAAAGTATGCAATAGATAAAAAAAAATTCATACATTACTTAGTCATCCTATGAAATAACTATCTATTGTATGAAATAACAAATTGCTGCTATCATAATGCTGAAGTAACCAATAGTCACGTGGTACTTTTTCCTGAGCTGTTTTAGCACTTTTTACTTCTACTATCAAAGTTTATTTTTCATGAGTAAGTGAGGCACTGTTTTTCTTTGTAAAGCTTATTTAATAAAGATTCAAATCTCTCTTGAGTTAAATCTTTTTTATTTACAAATTGATTTGTCATTCCTGAAGAAGTCATTGCTTGAAAACAGGTTTCAAAAATATTTGTTAATAATCCAACATGTAAAAAGTGATAACATAAATGCACCGCTTAAATTCTACGCTTAAATCCAACAGAATGAAGGATATATACTCACACGTCATTGCAAAGTAGCCATAAACGATTCAAAACTGTTTAAAAGTAGCTAAAACTGGTTAAAATAACCATCGAGTGTCGTATTTCATACTTTAACGATCAAATAATCGTTATTCTATAGAATATCAAGTTAAATCGTAGAATCCAATTATTTTATATACTTTAACTGACTTGTCTAGTTATTTCATGAAATACCTAGTTATTCTATGAAATAACGAATATTACACTGTAAAGGTGAGATATATAAGAAAAAGCAAGGCTTAATGATCCAACTTTCATTTATTGGCAAAATATTTTGAAGGTAACATTTTCGGAAACAAGAATACATTCACAAAACATAACAACAGTAGAAGATATTTTAAATAGAACGTCGTTTATCTGAATCAATTGGGACCGGACACCGTTCGGATACGCGATTGTTCAGATAACCGAAAACCGAATGCGATCCATGCAGTTTATGAAACAGGATACTGTACGAATATTGAAAATCATCATATGCGGGAAACGTGCTTGAAGAGAAAGTAAAATAGGTGCAAAATGTCGCAATTATACTTTATTGTAGAAAATAATCACTTTTTTTCACTGTAACATTGCATACCTTTGTTTTCTTATTGCAAGGTCTCTGATTCTCTTGAGCAGCAGTAGTTGAGTAGGACAGCACTCTGATTATTGTTCGTACCACTCCATAGCTGTCTGAAACGCAGAAACCCTTGCTACTTTCGTTGTTGTTTTTGTCCTCATAATCATCCGTTTCATCGTCGATAGGATCGGATTCTTCTTGCACTGAAGTCACAATCTCATTTAGCATCTGAAATCCACTGTCTTATATGCATCGCATGCCATCCAGGTTTCTACATCTTCTTCATGACATTCTTGAAATCGTGGAATCGATCAAAAACAACATCGTTTGCTTCCTTCATGGATTTCCTTTTCTTCGTACCATCTTCTGAATCAAATTTTGACGCAAAATTTAAAATGGTTTATCGGCTTTTTTTGTCAGAAATTGTTGACTTTTCAAAATTATAAAACTGTGCTAGAGACGCTCCACTTTCTCCCTTCGTGAGACGGTTTAGTATTTCAAGTTTTGTCTCTATGTTCAAGCCGTTGCGCTTCCGTTTTGAATTCGAAGCCATAGCAGTGCACAACTCATCAACAGAGCACGCATACACCTCCTCTCTTAGAAACAAACTGACCTAATATTCCGTGCAGATGTTTACCAAATGACACAATTGAAATTCCCCAAATATTCCTGCCCTTGTGTTTTCCCGTCACTTTTGGCCTCACGCGGAACAACTGTTGAGCATTGCACTTTTAGAAAACGTATTCATATGCAGTACATGTAGAGTTAACAAAAAAAAGCTCGTCCGGATATTTGACGCTCTAGACAATAAACGTTCCTATAAACGACGTTATACTGTATATATATATATATATATATATATATATATATATATTATGGCTTCAAAAATAAGTAAAAGAGAGGAGCGTGAAAAAAATTAGATTTCTACATAGATCGTAATACTGATTATTTAAAAGAAATGGTATACCTAAAGAACTTAAATTTGTAGTTCTAGAAATGTACTGTTTTTTAAAAGCCTGGCATAATACCTCGAATAAATGACTTCATAAAGAGTATTGCACACGTAAATTTCATGGTCCTTCGTAAGAAAACGGATGCGCGTTATACGCTGGATTTTACGTTAATATAAGAAAATGAATAAAAACATTTAAGTACAGAAATACTTATCTATTAGCTGTACAAGTAATAAGCATCAGCAATATTTCAAGCATTGAATTCCAGCAATAAATTCCAATAACCCTCTAAAAGATTCATAATACAAAGCCAATAAACAACCGATCAATGAGATAGAAATTTTTTTTTCGAAAGAAACAGTTGTAAAGATTATCATAAAATCTCTTGCAAACTACTGAAATACTCTTTAAAACACTTAATAATTTTCAAAAGATTTGGAAGCACTTTTATTTTTATTGAAATTAAAGTGCATATATTAATATAAATATGTAGTAATAAGAGAAAGTAGCTGTTTTGTAATTCAATAATCATTAATTTAATGGAAAATATCTTCATAAGTATCAAATTGTCTTTCAGTTATAGCATACCAACAAAAAAAGTCTGCCGCCATGGAAACATTACCTCCTTCAGAATACTTGGATTTACAAGAACATAGACCTGCAATCTTTTGGAGGAATTCCTTACTAAAAGAGGTATAGTTTTTTACTTCTATTCTCTCTTTTTTTTTTCCCACACCGTTATTTTATTCCTTTGTTTTTTGTTTTTTGAAAAAATAGTCCCGTCTCCTAACGAATTGATAGAAATAGAGTTCTTCTTTCTCTAATGCGTCCATCCTTCGGTGGAATAAAGGCAGGATTAAGGACTTGTCGTTTATATCGATTTTTCCGATAATTTTGTTCTCTCTAGTGCGTTAGAAGTTGGAGAAAAATCTCTTAGTTCGTTTATTCGAAGGTATGATAAATTGGAATAATTCGCCTCTCTTCCTCATGTTTCGGTATAAAAAGAGGAGGAAGGAAAGAAATAATCAATTTGGTTTATAAAGTATTCTTCCCTCGCTTCTTTTCAATGATAACGTGTTTTTTTTTTCACACTGTTTCTCGGTTTTATAATACTTTTTTTTTGTTTTGCTTGGTTTGCTTTTCCAATTATTGAAGGTTTCAGTTTAAACAAATCAGAGATTATCTTGCGTTTCGAATCCTACGAAAAAATAAACTTTTAATACTTAAAATAAAGTAAAAAAAATCTGGTAACGTATGAGGAAATTATTTTCCCATTACACAAATATGTGTTAAGTTGATAACAATTATTATTACCTTATAATCCGGCATATAATGAGCTCAGAAAATAAAATCGAAAATAAGGGTTTGCGTTATACGCCGGATATAAAAATGATAGCTTTAAGAAGAGTATAAAAAAAAGATTTCTGCACACACATATATATACTGTTTATATAAAAAAATGACATATTTTATGAATTTTATCATTAGATAGCGTGAAAAGTTCTTTTCCCGACATATTCGTTTTTCGTATTCCGGCCCATCATCGAACTGTGTTTTCTTTTTTCACCATCATTGTTATTCTGTTCCATAAATAAATAATCATGTTTCGTCATCGTCGTACATTGTTACATACACTGCATTTTTTTTAAATGACTATATGAATGATGTCAGGTTTATTTTTATTCCCTGTGTTTCTTATTCCCTCATGCTTTATATCTAGACTTCAAAAAATAAAAACATTGCCCATGTAAATTTTAGGCTTCACAAAAAAAAAAAAAGGTACGCGTTACACGGTAAATATGCCTAAAAGTTAGAAACTGCTGTTTTAAAGTATAGGTGTGCTTTATATATACACCAGATTATACGGTTATTAACTTATATTGTTCCAATTTTAAATTCTTCTAATAATGTTCAATTCCTCATAAAAAAAATAATTTTTCTTATCACTAGAGCGTCTGGAATTTCAATTACTCTTAAATGTCAGTCGGTGTCGTTTCGACACCGTGATATATAATATATGTACAATAATTGTAATAACTAAATAATTACACTGGAGTACTGTTTAGTTGGGTTTGGTTTTAGGACTTTTTAAAATTATTTCATTCAGTTCATATATATTCTGACCCTTTATGTCATAAAAAATGTAACAAAAAAAATTACTCTCTCAATCTTGTAAAAGGGAATAAATCAACAATATACATAAATATTGATATAGTAAGCAAAATCGTAATTTTTGTGAGAATGTGAGTTTTTTCATCACTATTTAACGTTTTTATGCATAATGTTTTATACATACCTCATTTTCAGTGAATACAGTGATAGTCATAATTTCTTTTACATTTTCCGCATACAATTTTCATGCAACAGACACGCATTTTTTTAGTTGCATTTCCATTACACTCTTTACTTTCGCACTTTTTGCATTTTAGTGAATTTGTAATCCCTTTAAATTCAGAATTTACCTGATTTTTCAAATTTCTTGCCTTTACGTAATTAGAACACAATAGCAGATAAGGAAATGCTATGTAACGAAGTACTTTGACCCAACGATTTTAATATAGCTGACTCATTTGCGCTGTGAGGGTCAAATAAATGAACGTTATTACTTCCGGAAGTTTATTTTACTAATGGTGTCCACTTAGTGAACTATATTTTGCTGAAAGACAGGTATTTACAATGATTAATTGCCTTTGTGTTGAAAAGACACCAGTAGACGTTCTAGGTATAATTAGTTGAAAAATATCACCTAATTAATCCAGAACCACAAAACGCTTTCTGTGTAATCACCATGGAAAATAAATGAAAATCATGATAAATTTTCAAAATCCCTACAAAAATGCGGAAAGAAGAAATAACTAAGCAGACTTTGATGGTTCGGTCCAATACAGATGGAAGTTTTAGTGTTAAAATCCTAATTAGTAAATTACTCTTATTTCATGAAATATCATTACTGGTATTTAAGGATAGTGGGCTTTAGCTACAGTTTTTCACGTATATAAAAGTATTTAGGTCATGCAAGAATCTCAAAAATGCACAACTTTGAAAGCTCTTAAAATTATTTACTCCTATTATCGTATATTTATAGTTGGAATGAAAATTATATATATCTTTGCTTTTGCTCTTAGAATTCAAAATGTTTGCTTCTTATTAAAAAAAAAATCTGAATTGCTTTTAAACTCTTATAAATAGATTTTGAATTATATTTTTAAGTATTAATTTTTAATTACTTTGAAAAATGTAAGTTAAATTAATTTGTGTAACATAATTAAAGAATGAAGAGTACAATAATCATGTATAATACAGGTTAATATTTGTGTTAAATACTATTGATTTGTGAACACACATACTTTTACACAACCTACATTTCCAGTCTTACCTAAATAATTTTTACTGCTATTTTCTTCATAATTTTACATTTAAGAGTTATTTTTGTCTGAAAATATTTAAAAATATTTTTAATTATTGACACAAGATTAAAATATCTTAACGTCGACAAATGTAAAGTCACAATTAATACTTTTCATAACCTATTTTCGATCTCAATAGAATTCAAATGATTATTGCTGTGTTATCTTAAAATCATAACTGAATTTAAATTTATTCTAAAATATATCTTTGATGTTCTGATATAAATTTGTTTCAAAAAAGTTTAAAAATTTAGACATTCTTAATAATGCGAAAAATGCTCAAAGATGGGTATAATAAAACATTTTATATTACAAGCCTATTAAATATATAAATTTCCTGTAACAGGAACAAAATATTTCCGAAAATGGTCTAGAATTGTAATATTACATGAAATTTCGTTTTGATAAAAACTTAATATGTTGCACTTGGCTTAAATATTGATTTAAGTAATTTTCATTTTAAGCAATGGTTTTTTATTCACTAAGTTAAATTACATTAATTTTCTATTCATGAAAAATAAGATCTAAATAGGTTCTGAATAAGCGCATCTGGTTATTTTACTATAAAAATAATGCGTATATGGTTATACATAAATACATAAATCTGAATATTTACCCTATCATAAAAATATAGAAATCTAAATATTTACCTTATCATAAAAATACAGAAATCTGAATGGTTAGTTTCCTTATCATATATACCTGAACGTACATAGTTAAATTATTATAAAATTCTAGAAATCTGAATAGTTATCCTTGTCACAAAACTCTAGATATCTGAAAGTTACTTTGTCACAAAAATCTAGAAATCTGAATAGTTACTTAATAGAAATATAGAAATCTAAATTGTTACCAAATAAAATACAGAAATCTGAATAGCTACCTAATAAGAATTTGGAAATCTGAATATATTCACTTTATATCATAAAAATATAGAAATCTGACTATATAGGTATTTTATCAAAAAAGATACAAATCTGTATAGTAATTATATCATAAAAATAAAATTTAAAACACCTCAAAACTTTATTTTTATGATAAGGTAATAATTAGACATCCTCAATTTGACAGAGTCATATTTATTAACTTAATAAGTAAGAAAGAATTGTTTTTAGATACGATGAGATTATTTCTCGGGAAGTAAATGAAATTTCTAAAAATGAGTAACGGAAAAATAATCGCAGTATAGATAAAATAAATACATCATACCCCAAAATAACATTATACAGAGTGAAAACAGAATGAGATAAAGATTCCCAATACTGCATGAGACTAAAGCCAGATAACCCCAAAGTTAAGAATCTCTGATGATTTATACTGAAGATCAAGGCATACGGTAAGTCTAGGTAATCCTCTTTCCTGCTCAAACATGAGATAACTTCTTCGATCGGAGCCTATCTGATGCTTCTGTAATCAGGAATAGGATGAAAACACTTTCAGACACAATGCTGGAAGCTCAAAATTGTATGTAGGTTCTCCTTTACATGTATGCATTATTTTACTCAAGTTCATTTTGAAAATATTGCAAGAAAAGGATTATTACAAGGCTAAGATGTAATAGTAAAGCAGTGTGATTTGATTCACTAATTTTATAAACTGAACCAAAAAAATAGTTTTAATTTTTAGTGATTTTTCTTATTCTAAAGTTGTTGAATTCCCGTTGAAAAGAGCACGAAAAAAAAAATGCCAGACTTAATATTATTTATTTTGATTAGTATGTATAACATGAAACGTGATTTTTTTTAATATTTGAATGTAATCTGCATTAATTATTTTCTGGAATTACTTAGAATTTATAGAATATTATGCTTTTTTTTGTTTATTTTTTAATTTACTCCTTAAGATTCAATTTTCATATAAAGCCAATGGTATGGAAATTTTATCAGGAGTCAAATTTGCTCAGCGTTAACCAAAAAGTGATACGCTGTGTTCTGTGCATGTGCCAAGTTGCGGTCGAAAGGAAGGATTACTTTTTGTCATTTTTAAAATTACGATTCTTCTCTTCTTACAGAAATCAGAAAAAATATAATTACAGAATCGGAAAGATCATTTATTTCTCTAAGATATGGTATATATATATATATATATATATATATATATATATATTTACAAAGTAACTATATTGTGCATTTTTTACGATTTTTTCAAAAAACGAGTCAATATCGATCCGCGTTTATGAAAAGTATTTTAAATCATTCTGTCCGAATTTCTTCTTATTATAATGAATCGATATTCTGTACTAAAAAAATTCATACTTTGTCTTTTAGAATCAGTGATTTAAAATGTCTAATGCCCAATACTTTTTTTGCGATTTTTCAAAAAAATACTCAAAATTCTAATTAAACATTTAATAACTTCACCATTTATAAAAATAACCACACGGAACTTTTTCCGTGTGTTCACTTACTACTTTTAGTGGTGTTTCGCCTACTGGCATCGTTGGTGTCAGAAACAAATTTTCAAGCCAAATGATTTTATTGTGAATAGAAACTGAAACTCCGTTCTACCTAACAACAGTCCAAATCACATCCGCTGCTGGGTTACACTAGAAGAAGAGTTTGAATATAACAAATGAAAATCACCAAATTTGGCGAGTTAAAAATGCACGTGAAAAATTTATTTTTCTTTTGTCTCTGATTCTATAAGTTCATTTACTACATCCATTAATAAAACCAAAATTTCTTTAATATGTGTTAAAATCTTAATCGCTTTTACTCTGTTAGCAGAATTTTAAAGAGAGTTTATAGTAATATAAATAATTTTTATAAAACATGTAAATTCGTTTTTGTATGTTAAGAAACATGAAAAAGAATTTTGAAATTCCTTTAAAAATTTATCAATATGAAAATGTATCATCCTTCGTAAAACTTTTAGTCACTTAAAAACATTTCGATGTATATTTGAAAAATTACGTTACTGCCATAATATGCAAAATTAAATTCACAGATACATTCCGTTCATTAAGCATAGCTTTTAAAGAAAAAAGGATCGATTTAAAACTATTATTTAACACAATAATAAATATTCTTTATTTTGATATAATAAATATTCTTATATTTACTCAAAAAAGTTCCATTAATAGTTGTTCTTTTTAAAACATTTCATCTTTTTTTGTGTGGCCATTTTTAATAAATTAGATGAGATTAGATTAGTGCCACTTTTTAAGCAAACGGTTGTCACGAGAAATTGAAAAATGATTATTAATAAACAATTTTATAATTTCAAATCCCAATAAGGAAATTATCATAAAATAAAATGAATATGGTTGTTTTTATAATACATTTTACATCAGATACGTTTCTATTTTCCCATAAAAATTTCTTCCGTTTGTCTCAACCATTCTATTAATTTATGAGGTATGGAACGAAATAATTGAAAGAACCACATGTTGAAACATTTCTATCGTTTTGAATGTTTTTCTTACACAGTGAAATTACATAATGAATTTTGAAATCCATTTTATTATTTCCAATACTAAGAGTATTTATTGTTATATATATATATAATAATAATAATAATAATAATAATGAATGTGAGCTTCAGCATATGCGGAAGGTGATTCTAAACTACTGAATAAAAAGCATCATGTACTTCTACTCATACTTGGCGGCGATCTCCATATTCATTTTGAGAAAGATGAAGGATTTAGATTAGGGCAATTTTAAAAATCAGAGCTTAATTTGTATTTTATTTCTGTCAGAGCACGGGACGACTAGGTATGTATAACCATCGATGCGATGTTTTCACGATTCTTAAATCACGTATCATACTTTAATGGCCACAAGTCTCTCGTTACAGTGATTAATAATGACGAGATTGTTAACAAAATTAATACTCAAAGTGATAGTAATATTGAAGTAAATCAACCTTCTTAACAATGTACTCATATAGTATGAGTAACATATATTTATGTTACATAATTGATGTACATTATTTTATATGTGCTCTATTTTACCGAATCAATATGAAACATGTGAATAGAATAAAGATGCACGCATGCTTTCGGTATTATATGAGATGCATTTACTTATCCTGCTTGCCAATTATTTAGAGAAAGACAACCGTTCTTAGGGAGTAAACTCCAGTCATGCGTCGGAGCTGACACAAACAGTTTTTTTTCATAACAGAAAATATATTCTTGGTATCCTTTTCTTAAAGTACTCAACTAGGAATGTTATACTTTAACTTGAAATTTCTTCTTGAATTCCTAAAAAATTTGTAGCTATTTCATTTTGCACTTAATTTTGACTATTTTTACTATACATTTAACCCTCTAAGCGGTCTGCACTTAAAGTCTTGCCATTCTGGAGATGCTTAAAAAATGCACCGCACATATTTTTTTGCTTTCAGGTGGGGTTCTCAAAAGCGGTTGAGCCGTACTTTTAAGAATGCGGCTCGGCCGCTTTTGGGAATCTTGCTTGAAGGCAGAAAAAGCATCTCTGGAATGGCTGAATTTTACGTGCATACCGCTTGGAGGGTTAATCACTGAAGATGTAAGTATCATTTCCAATATTCTACACAGATTGTCATTCATTATTCTGAAGGTATATTTTTACATGAAAAAAATCACTCGCTAAGTTTAAATTAAAGTATACAATACAATTAAATTGTAACATAGGTAAATAATTTTGTGAATTGAAAAACATACATTTAAATTTCTAGATTTTTTTTTTCAAAAAAAAAAAAAAAAGAAAAGAAAACTTTGAATTTATTTATTATTATGTAAATGACTGTAGTCAGTGGAGAATATCCGTCAACCCAATTCAAAAATTTAAAAATTAAAAAAAAAAATATTTTTGTCAAGTAATTGCAGATGTTTCATGCTATTCTCTGAATTCAAGTCAACTATTTGACAGAATTTTATGTTAGGTGTAAGAAATTAAAATTAGCTGTCCATGCCTTTTACATTTGCACAATTGCAGCTGAAATCACCCCGCCATCGAATTTTAGACAAAACAGGATTTTGGAAATAATTTCGAAATCATGATGCTGTCACTAAGAATATTTTGGAGCTTTTCCTTTTCGCTGGCGCAAATTTCGCCAAGTTGACGTAACTGGCAACACACAACACAATATGCACATGAAAAATATAACAAATATTAGTTATCATTGGTTTCTAAATCATTTTTTACGTATTATAAAAAAGATTTTACTGATAAGAAAACACAACCACTTGTTTTGAAAATGTTTTGGTAAAAGGTTATCAGTAGGAATATTCTGTTTGGCTTCGGCTGGAACATTTTTGGCGAATTTATCACGTGCGCCATGAATTGGAAAAGTACCAATATTTTTTATCAATTAATTTTAATACAATCCCATTAATTTTAAACACTGTTTAGTTAATCCATTTAAAAAAAAATAACTTACATATTATATCAAATATACAACTAAAATTAGAATTATTTCATTTTTTAGCTCCATTGTGAATGTTAAATTTGCTGCCTGTAACAATTCTACAACGAAAAAGACAAAGAAGATTTTCATAAAACATTTATTATCTGTAAAAATGTTATTTAACATAATGGTTTAAAATCTGGTTGAATGTACAGAAATTTTTTCCATAAATATAAAAATTTAGAACATAATATTTTTTTATATATTTGAACATTTAGATTACAAAGACTTCATCTTTTATAAAATATTGATCCCTCTGTGTATGAACATTAATTTTATATTAAAAAATAAAGGGGTTTAACGTAAAATAAATTATATTAAATTCATATAAAACAGTTATATGAACGTTGCATAGCACATGAGTCAAAGTGAAGAAATTTTTAAGAAATAAATTTATTTAAATAATTAGTTTGTTCCATTTTTCAATTTAATTGCGTAAACAGTTAACAGGCAGACAGCCCATACATTAATACATCAATAATTCAGATTTTATTATTTTCTAGTTTTCAAAGTCGTTTATATTAATCTTTCGTAAATATTTATTGTATTTTTTACTTCAGTGCAGTTTTAATTCTTCTTTGATTAAATTTGTGTAATTATCTTAACCACAGTTTCTTTTATTGTGGATAATTTTTTTTTCAAAACTAATTATCTTAATATGAAATTGAATTACCTTAACTATAGCTAACGTTACCTGTAAAGTTAAAAAAAAAAATACATCATTTTTTTATTATCTTCACACTTGTAAGAAGACTAATATGAATTATTTTTTTATCAAGCTCAAAGAGGTATAATTAAATTTGTATTTGGTTATCTCAGAATATTACCTTCACGATAAATAAACTCTTCCAGTTTAGTTTCCACCAAATTAGAAAAGAATATCAAGCTAGAAAATAAAAACAAAATTATTTATTTTATCCAAACAGCATATGCAATCATATTTATTGTGTACTTTTATTTTCGAACAAAAAAGAAATTACGTGCATTTCTTTTTCTTTTTTATTTTGGGTAAAAAATTAATAATAACTAAAAAAAACAACAACATGAAATGTGAAATTTCTATGCATCCTATGGGAATCTCTAGATTTGAAAAGTCTTATTACATTTAATGTGCATTAATCATATTTAATAAAACATTTCAGTAGAAACTTCTTACAACTTATAAAACAATTTCAATAGTAGGTAATGAATGGTATCAACGAATTCATTATTTGCTAATTATATTTTATCTGTACATCTGAATGGTAACCTTAAAAATTATTCAAAAATATTCAAATGTTTTATATAAATGGGTCATATTATAGAAATCGACAAATAAGGTCTAAAATATTCAAAAATAAAGCTATTTTGTTTATTTGCAAATAATGTTGCTTTTAAAATTAAGATTCAAAAAAAAAATTTCTAAAATTCTCTACTAAAATTCCAGTTCTAAAATTGATATTTAATTTATTTACTTATTTTAGATCAAATATTATGCTTGAATTGCAATAGTTAAATAGCTTTAAATGTTTTCAAAGGCTATCTATTGTTATTGAATTTTAATATTAAATACACATCTCGGATATATAATGGGAAAAAAATTATGAATAAATATTTAGTAACATGACTAATTCAAGAATAATATAGCATAATAAGATAGCATGAAGAACGAAAAATGAAGTAAAGCTGAACAGAAATTTCTAAAATTAGAAGGGCAAATGTGAACTTTGAATTTCACTTTAGTTCTCATCTGAAAAGAATATATAAAAGTACAGAAAAATGTTGAAACTATAAAAAAACGTAGACTTTCTCAGAAATCTTACTCTCTCAAAAGTAAATTCAAAAGAACCTTAATATCATGTTAAGATTTACATATTCTGATGAAATGTAGCTAATGTACGATGTACTTAGTTTTCTGTCAGCTTAAACACACTTAAAAAACTATAACTTTAAGATTAAATTACTAAAGGTAATGTGTATTATATATATATATATATATATATAAATTATTTTAGATTGCTTCTTAAAGTATATGGCCTGACTTGAGATCCTTAGATATTTATTTAATGTTTCTACTTATTACTTTTAATACATGTACATGAGATATGTATTAAAACATCTGGACAAATCATAAAAACTTGTAAAGGGAATAGAAATAGAATTTTTGTAGAACATGCTTCCAGAAATTCTGCTGTTTTATGTTGATGTGTAAGTGACTAGAAAAATTAAAGGAAATAAACGAAATATGACAAATCAGTCTTTCTTGTAAATCTTCAAAATAGCATACACTAAACATGACAATGTTGGTGCATGATCGAGAGCGGTTTCCTACGCAACCTCTGACTCTCATTCGATTCATTAAGCGCCTTATCAAATTAGATGGATATCTGTAAGCTTTGCTAACGTGTAACTTTACATTACACTAATGACAGCGATAAGTGGCAGTCCTTGCCTGATATTACATATTGATCAAGAATCTTTTGTGACCCCATACCCATATATTTTAGGATTACGTTTAAAATGCGTATATTTTTCTTTTGTGAATTTTGAAAAAGAACTTTGCCTACCACATTATTTGAATTTACAATTCATGGTGACAGGACATTACTTCATATATCCATTTATATAGCTTAATTCAGTTTTTCTCAAACTGTGAGGCGTGCTCCCTTAGAGGGGCGTGATAACTCTGCGAGGGTGGGGGCTAGAGTGTATTGAAAAGTCGAAAGTAAAAGATTATATTTTAAAAAAAAATATTAATTTACTGAAAATAAACAAACAAAATACATTTAAACATAATTAAAAATAAAATACTCATTTACACTTATAAATGTATCAGTATTGCACAATGTATTTTATAGTCAATTTAACAATATTAATTCAAGAAAAAAACATTAATAATAAATACCAACGACCCCAAGGTCTTGTCATATAAAATTATTTACAAAGATTAACACATATCTTGACAATTTGTACGATATATAACTATTCCTTAACTGATGAATTAAAGTTACGCGATTTGTTTCCCAACGCCTCCAATTTCCACGTAGGCGTGCGTATGGGATGTATTGGGAAGGGGAGAGAGAAAAGGTATAAATAATAATAATAAAAAAGCAAATCCTCTGAAATAAGTACATCCTTCATAATCACTGTAAAAGTCGTTTTATTGCATCCCAAAGCATTCGGAATAATTTTATGGATAGCAGCTCACAGAAAATTTTGTACTTCGGAAAGCCGTACATATACGTCAGGGGCAATTAACGCACTGGCTGAGTAAGACGTTTACATACTCCAGAGGCACTTAAGAAGTTAAAATCGTATACTAGGTTTAGCGTCAAAATAACATATTGTTGAACTTAATACATTATTATGGTGTGGATGGGGGGGGGAGTGATGAAAGTTATGATTGAATATTGAGTCCCTAATATTGAAATTTTGGGAAGCATTGGCTTAATTATATATATAGTAATATTTACTTTCTAAATTATATATATATATATAATGGGTAGTTGGGTGTGCATGCGTGTGTGTAATATAAAAATAGATTTTTTTTTAATTCGTAATCTTTAACGTAAAACCTAACAAATTATTTGTGCTGAAGATGATGCAATAGATTATATCCCATATTTTTCCTCCATACCTTAAACTTTTATTGTAAATTTAATTGCACCTTTGTCTAGAAACATATTACTAATTGAAGTCCGCGAAAACTCCACAAATCATGACGTTTGTGTGAATCTGGCTGTTCGCTTCTTTTGATTTTCGTCATTTAAATATAGGATTACCCTAGTTTAAGTCTTCTTTTTGACTATTCTCACAACTACTGTAACATGTTGTCCCAGTTTCCTCCCTAAAAGGAAACATCTTGTTTTCTAAGAGGCGTTTAAATCCAATAGTTCTCGTTAATAGGCCGATAAAACTATATACATACATAATATATATATGCTATAGGGAAATGAAGAAATATTGTAAATATGTAATTACTACAAAATAAAGTACACTAATGCTAATTTAATAAAATATAACCGTAAAATTTAATAAGATACTTACTAGAGTATAGAGTTAAAAATATTTGTATTAAATACTGCAAGGTAATAAAACTTGCAACGTGAATACAACATGTAGTTAATTTTATATATATATACCAAAGAGCCCCATTCTAATTCTTCATTACTTAATCAAGTAATGCAATCATGTGTAATTCAAAGGTTAGAAATATGAAGACTTTGGAAACGGATATTTTAATAAACTGACAACCGTTGCATTCAATTTCATATCATAACTAACTAACGTCTAATGAAAAACATTTGAACAATTTTAATATATTTATATAGTAATTATTAATAAGAATAGCATTATTTTGCTTCAAGTCATAAAATTTTTATTCTTTCTAGAGAATTAATTTCCATACTCGGGTGGCTTTTTTTTCAATACCACAAATCTCAATGGATAGAAGTCAATATTAAATATTTCATCAAACATTCTATACCACTATATTATTTATTCTAACATCTTAGTATAGATTTTGTTATTATTTTGTTTTGCGCAGCTTATGACATTTTATGTGATATATTGATTGATTCAATGGAAATGATCTCCGCAAGACAATAAATATTTTTTTCTTGTAAAAACATTTCATCTTGTAATAAATGGTCATTTAACAACATAAAGCATAAAGTAATTCAATATTTTTCACTACTATCATTCCATTCTTCGTAAACAAATCCAATCTAAAGCCAATCTCTATCACGTTACATAAATGTAAGAGCAATTTTATGCAGTGAGCTCTTTTTGAATTCTACTTTGTTCTACAATTGTGTATTCTCAAGAGGGAAATGATTGTCTCAATAAATAAAAGCATATGACTCTGAATCAAATATAAAAATGAGAAACGATTCGTATTCTTTTAAAAAAGGGGCACAATCAGAAGTACAATTCAAATATTCGTTCGAAATCTTACCTTACATCTGGAGCAGTAGCTATTGCGGAGAGGAAGAGAACAGGACATCATCATTTTCATTCCTCGTTCCCAAACTAAGAAATGATTTAGCCAAAGGGATGAAACCTTTAGTGTTTTTATTCCAGGGGTACAAGTAGTTATTTTACTTTCTCTCGCTGTCTTCAACTTTTTTCTTCTTTTGGGGAATCGCACTGTTTTCTGTTCAGAATCATGAAAGGATAGAACCTCCATTTCAGGAAGATCTTGTGATAATAGTGTTGAGAATGTGTCACTCATGAGGGTATCCCTTAGGGTAGAGAAGGTACGAACTTCGCCTTCAATTCGTACCAATTTCCTAGGGACATTTCTGAAATTGACGGAACCATTTTGCTTTTTCCAAGCACGTGTATTCAATAGCTTTCATTATTTCCTTTTTTCATTGCAACGCTTTATTTTCTCTGACACGACTTTCTTTTTCAGCTAAAACAAATGTCTTTCTTAGTATCTCTTTTTGACGTTTATGTCAGATTCTTTATAGAAAAAAACTTTGATATGTCTGACAATTCAATGAATATCATCATGGGAACAGTAAAATAAAAAAAAAAGCTATCAGGTTTATTTCATTCTTCAAAAGAGTGTCCTAATTTGTTCTTTTATGATATGATTGGTTTTATGATATATTCTTCTTTTATATATATACAATTTTAATATGGATGACGAATTGCAAGATAATTATGAACATTACTTTTCTCATAACATTTAAAAAACACTTATGATAATATTAGTTTTCAAGTAGAAGATAACTGCAGTAGTCCACTAAATTAGAATAAGAATTTATTGTGAGGCTAGGTTCAACTGGTGTTGGGCTCAAGTCCTGATTTTCAGAAAAGAAAGATTTCGATAAGAAAAGTGAAGACTAATACATGATTCGTAGATCAAGGTTTCAAAGTTCTCACATATTATGGAAGGAATGTTTAAGACCATTGCAAGCTCAACTAGTCGTTATTATTTTCCCGGGAAATAAAATTAAAAGTTGTATTACCAATAGACTCCGTGTACCCTTTGTTTCACACGAAATAAACCAATGCACAAAACTGAGATTAGATAGAAATTTTTCTAATAAGGTAAACTTTTCTAATAATAATAATATATATATATAGTATGCATATATATAATATATATACATTGCGTATCTTGTATCTATGTAGCATGTATCTTATTTGTATTAATTGCATTTCTCTTAAGATTTCTTCCTTTCCCTACGGCCCAGAGTAAAGGCAAATTACAGGTCAAGGTTGAATAGCCTCAAAACTTTGTTTACTCCTTCAATCTTGGTTCCTAAGGAAAAGAGTTTGCTACTGTACTACTGTGGCTAATATTACTTAATATCTTGACTAGTTATACTTAGGATTTTAACTATTTGTATATGTATATATATATATGCCATAGGGAAATGAAGAAGTATTATAAATACGTGATTCCTACAACATAACATACACTAATGCTTATTTAATAATATATAACAGCACAATTTAATTACTAACTAGAGTATAGAGTTAAAAAATCTTAAGATTAAATACTGCAAAGTAATAAAACTTACCACGTGAACACATCTAGTTAATATTATGTATATATATATATATATATATATATATAAATATGTGGTAGTGTGTGGGGGTACATACCAAAAAGAACCCCATTCTAATTCATAATTACTTAATCAAGTAATGCAATCACGTGTAATCCAAAGGTTAGAAATATGAAGACTTTGGAAACGGATATTTTAATAAACTGACTATACCATTACATTCAATTTCATATCTCTTGGTATATAATGTGGAGGCGTCAATCACAAAAATAGTCAACCTCATATTGTCGCAGGCTTTAAAAAAAGCGAAAGTTTGATGCTTTGTTGAATAGTCAACTCGGTGCATAATGGCTTACTAATGTATAATAATGTTCGCTGGTTGAGCCACGGGAACGTACTTCAAAGATGTGCTGACTACTTGGAAGAAATCAGACTATTTCCACAAAATGAGGGGAAATTGAACAATACCTACAGCTGTTGGGTGCTATGTGACTTTCAAAATTGTTCTTTTTTACAGACATATGGCAAAATTTCAATGAAGTGAAAGTAAGCTTCACGGCACAAATAAAACAATTATTATCATGATGGATCTAATTTGCGCTTTAGATGCTAAATTGTATGTTTTCAGAAATTATATTATTACAAGAAGCTACAAGTACTTCCCAAACATAAATATATATATATATCAAAGATTTAGATGTACATGAGGGACCAGACGAAGAAAGAGTTTCTGAAATATTTAATATCGTAATTGATTCTTCAATCAGTGAAATTTCAGCGAGATTTTCTCAGTTCAAAAAAATTATTGGAAACACTCGAGTTTATTTTGTACACTGATGTGACTTCATTTGATAAATTAAGCTTGTCCCAATTCGATTGGTTAGAAATTGAAAGATTTAAAATGCAGCTGATTATTTTCTAATCTAGTACAAAATGAAAAAAATTTATTGAAACACAGAAATATTAACAAGTAATATAACTAAAAATGCAAGAAACAAAATTTGTGAAACATGGAATTCGATTCCAGATACATTTAACCGTTAGAAGAAGCTGGCTCATACTATTTTAACAATATTTTCATCTATCTATGCCTACATGTCATTATTTTCAGAGATAAATAACATTAAAGACTCTTTTAAAAACCTTTTGACTAATGACTTCAATTCAGCATACATTCTGCTAAAAGTAAAATCTTACAATCCTTACATAAGTCATTTGTTATTTAATCTGCAGCAACAGAAGTTACTCTTTATAAATAGAACTACACGTATAACTAACATTTACTACTACACAGAACAAAATGTATTTTTTCATAGGAAATTAAAAGATTTGAGTTGTTAGCATTTAGTTTTACTTTTTCCCCATTAATCACAAGTCAAAATTACTGCACATCTGTACTTAATTAAACATTTATTATAGAAAAAATGGCACGTTGATCCATAAGGGTTTGCCATCCCTGCTCTAGCAGTTTTTGATAGGACAAGATATAAATGCCGAGACCTCCAGAATGTAAAAAAGAACGCTTTTGTCTATAATCGTAAGTTTTTGAGTGTTTGCGCTGATTTTTTCTTTGTCGCGTTAGGTGCGATCATCAATAAGATTTTAAACTAAATTGAAAACAAGGCTCATCATTAAACCGATTGCAATCATTACAATCACATAAAGATGTCTGACAACGTGTTTGATTCCAATGAACTTGTTCCGAATATATATATATATGGAGAAATTAAACTATTGTAATATTTTATTATAACAGTAAACATTCTATTTAAGATATGTTTCGAGATGAATCCAATATTTTTTAAGATTGTACCAGTTAAACTACTTCTTAAAATTACTTTATCCAGAAGTTTATATTAGACAAAGTTTTAAATATCTTTACAAATAGTTAACACATTACGTGTGTGCACAAAATCTTATTAAATAACTTTCAGTTACATAAATTTACGGATGTTATTAATCATCCAAAATAATTATTCACTTTCCATTAAATACAAAATGAGTAAATTAAACGAATAGAACGAAATCCTAAAATTAGGCATTTCTAAAAATAAACAGAATTTATTATCAGATTTCTAGCAACAATTCAATTAAACTTAAAGACTCCTACACTTCTTTACTCGGAGGGAAGCTTCCGATTAACAGAATCGTTTTCCTCTCTCTCTTAATCATTAGAAACGAACATGCAGAGATAGAGTATCCAAGTTGATTTTTATACAAAAAAAACTTATGAACAGAAAGATAATTCTGTCCTTCTATTCAGAGAAAACTATTAGAAGTGAGAAACAGGTACTTTTGATTGGGTTACAAGTGACTCTTGATTTCACTAATTGAATTCAAGGAATCAAAAGTTTAATTAAACACATTCAAGAGAAACTATGCATAGAACAAATCGAACACTTTTGGGTTTTTTTTAAGGAAACTATGCTTCGAGGTATTTTGCTTTTGTGAAATATTATTTTCGTACCAATAGTCTCCAGGGTAATTAATAATGTGAAACACGTTCCTCTATCTGAATGAACGGGAGAAGTTGTCATTGTTTCGAAATTAGTTCCTTCTTTCTCAATAACGATTTACTGAAAGGCGTATTTATATTAAAATCCCGTTTAATCAGTGTGCTTATTGAAATGCCGTTTTTAATTGTTTATCGAAATAAATAAAGTATTTCTTTAAAACTGAGAATATATTTATGAAAGATGATGCAAATGTTTTTGTTGTTTTTCCTCTTTAGTGAATTTCATTCTTTTAAGCTATTTCATTACATTGTCCAATGAATTGTATTTCATGTTATATTCTTTTGTTAAATGGAATAAAGTATTTGTTGATAATTGAGGAATGATGTACCACTATTAAATCGTTTATGAAAATTAGGATAGTTACACTATTAAATGGCACTTCTGAATTCAACAACGGGAAACAGTAACTGCGTCATTTCGAAATCTGCAAAATGAAAAAGGTCTCCTTACGTATTCCAATCATTGATTATATATTTTAGTTAATCAAAATGGTGCGTTTATCAAAATACATTTGTGCGTGTGAATTTCTTTTCGAATTGTAATGCTCTATTATCTATGCCGATTCATTCAAAAGTACGTAAAAACTCAATTCTTTCTTTATACGGACATTTTTAAATGTTTTTGAAATAACATGGTTTAAGATTTAATTATGGCTATATTTTATTACATAGCTGACTTTTTCCAACACGATTTGATGGTTGATTTTACTGCGTGAAGTTAAGGAATAAATACCTCGTTTAAAAGCTTGTTTAATTTTTGATGGCTTTAAACTTGATATAAGTTTGGAAAATAACTTTTTTAAACTTTGATCAGAAAGATATATTGAGATGCCGACTATCTCTGGAGATTTGTATAACTGGGCTGCAAGAATTATTTGAACTTGTAAAACTAACCAGCAAAAAATAATTTGAATTACCTAGAGTTCTTTTTGTTACGCAGTACCTTATCCTATTTATAATCTACTTTCATCTTAGTTTTCAGTAATCAATACTTAATTTTAAATAATTCAAGTCAGAATTAATCGAAGACCGGAAATGAAACAAAACTAACTGTTTATAATACATCATTTAAAAGATTACAATCAATACCTTAACATTTTGCAATTAGATAGCACCCACGTTAATAAGAGATAGGAAAAGGGTGATGAAATCACCAGTCCCTCAGCGTTTTGTGTATAACATTTCTAAAGAAAAGACCGTCAAGATCCCATTTCCTTTCACACTTACCTTTTTATACTAGGACCCCAAAACAGTTAAATTTCAACACCATTTAATCCCTTCATGTCTTTTTAACCTACTTTATTGGTCAATCAGCTTACGTTACGTTTCCTTTTTTTTTTCACGTTCCCACTTTTCAAGTTTGGTGACCCAAAGTTTTTTTTCCATCTTTTAGTATTTGTGGAAAGTTAGTTTCCAGTTTTCTTGATTAAAGTAAAAATTGCCAAACACCGAACGAATGCCTCTGATAAAATTATCTCCAACAACATGGTTTTAGATTTTACAAATAGTATATTTTTTGCAAATGTCTTACTCATTTTTACCAAAAATTATTGGTATGTACCGTATGGAAAAGATTAGGTGCATATATGAATATGCACAAACCTGTAAAATCATTTATTCAATTAATGTTATTTTTATTCAATATTATTTCATGAATATCAGAATTACGCTTTAGTTCACATTTTTCAATTTGCACTTTCACATTTTCTTCTAAAATTATTTCGAACTTTTTAAAAACTTTAATCTATGACATAAGACAGAGATGAGTATTATTCATAATTGATAAGTCATTTAGTTTTCAAACTAATAATTCGTCTCAAACAATAAGCAATAAAAAAAATAAAAATCAAAAAATAGCCTCGTATGTTTTAATAGAAGAATCCATTTGTAGATCTAAGGCACACAGATAATCAACAGCAAAGCGGAAAAAACAATTGCATGCCTTTTAAAAGTCTATCGAAATAATTTTTTTAAGAATATTACAATTTTTATATGACAAATATGTTTGAAAGAAAATAAAAAGAAGATTTTTAAAAAAAGAAAAAAAATCTCTTCAATTATATAAAAATTACATTGCATATGCACACACTCTTTTAAACTTTATATCCTTATGAATATTTACGTATATCATATCAAACCAAATTTAATAAATGCGATTTTTTTTCGTCAATAAACACTATATTACCAGAGATCTCCACATTTCCTCATAAATATATAAATAATATTTATAAAAGACTAGAAAAATCATCAAAAATATAGAGATGAATGAAAATGTGAAACTTATTTGAGTAAATTCAGTTTTGAATAAATTTAGAAAATGTTATTTCCTTACATGTTGAACTTTGGCGTTATGACTTCATAAATCTTTTCGATCAAATTTATTTTGGCGGAACGTATTGGTTATTTGACTGATGGGCGTAATTTCAAGGTAAAATCGATATTTTTTTGCTTTTACTTGCTTTACATAAAATATTGCGAACACTTGACAGTATTGCCAATCTCTTTATGAATAACTGACCGGAATAAAATTTTAATACTATGAGTTTTTTTTTCTATGGAACTCTTTGAAGTCTCCTTTCTGTATTTACAAGTAATTTCCTTCATTACAAGTAGTTCTCATAAACAAATATTTTTTTTGCAGAGTTAAGGTATCCGACTACCCTAAAATCATGATTTTTTTTCAAAACTTGACAAATTTGTTTTATGATTTTATTTTATAGACCATCTTATTAGCTTCATAAAAATACCAAGCTTTTTGTTTTCCATTCCCTAGAACAAAAACTACAAAGGTTTTAACTAAAGAAGATGCCATAACTTTACACAAGATGTCAAATATTAAAATGCGTTTTACTCGAAATGTTTTTTTTTCGAAAAACTCAAACGCGGACAGCGATTGCTCAAAAGGCTTTGAAAACAATTTGCTGAAATTTTTTTGTGAATGTTTCGTATAACAGTAGAAGTGTTTTGTCCTTCAGATTTTTCAATCACTGTATTATTTCAAAATTTACAGTCCTTTATGTGAATATAATCACTGTTTTTTTTAAGCAATTTCATATAGTCACTAAGATAGAGGGCTCTAGTTTTTGTAAAAATTAAAATATTTATTATCCTGAAGGTCATTTCCAACATGAATAACAAAGTAACACATTAAGATTGAAAAATTGAGAAATTATTCGAAAAATTTTTATACAGAGCGGGCCCCGTTTATGTAATTTTTTGTACATTTTTACCAGTTTTTGCCCATTTTAATAATAATAATTTTTTTTCTGTTTTCAATTTTACGATTTTTTGCTTAAAATATGCTAAATAAACCTAAAAATCACAAAACAAATCCCCATATCTTCATTTTTTCAAAAAAAAAGTTATCGCAAGTAGTCGGATACCTTAATGTGTTACTAACTTATAAAATACTTAATTTATAAGAGAATTATTTTACAATTTGAGTAATACATTAAATTAAAAATTTATACTATTCAAAGTTTAATATTGCTACAAAATTTAAATTATTGAAAAATTGAATTTTTTGAAAAAAAATGAAAAGGACCTAGTTTTGATTAGATGATTTTAGACTCAAAATAAAGTTATTTTTCTCAATATAAATAATCGAAACCGGTAACTATTGATAAATGAGTACCGAGTAGTGAATAGAGCAATATACTAAAATGACTGTTTTACAGTAACGAAAATTACTTTGACTTCTTACCATAAAAAAGCTGAAATACCTAAACTTCGTTCTCTTATTGGTATTACTTAGCATAAAAAATAATTATTTTCTTTTTACTTTTTCCTTCATCCATCGACAAAAGAACACCTATCCCCCCCAAACAGATAAGTTAAAAAAAAATAAAGCTCCAGCCTAATATGTATTTTATTGATTTTCTCATTTCATATTTATAAAAGCTCATATACAGAGATGAGAAAGAGTATGGAAGCTAAATTATATGCTAGCGTTTAAAAGGAAGAAAGTTTTAATGTATAGATAATAAATAAATATAGAAATGGCTTCATTTCATAACTACACGTCAAAACTTTGATTCTTCATACTTTTCCGTCAGTATTATGTACTTCACCATAATAACTATTACATATAATGATTCGTCAAAAAATTATATTTATTTATTAGACTGGCTGATTTAATATACTGTTGCTAAAAAATGACGCTGGAGTATTAAAGTATAAATCTCTAAGTAAAAGTTTATAATTATTTCCTTTCAAATGTTACTCAATTTTTTCCAAATATAATTTCCGGAAACATATTTTATAAATCTAGAACTTTATCAAGATTCATTTTACTATTTTATAATTAGAATTTAAAGAACAAAGCAGCTTTTCCGTTATGTGAATGAATAGTATTAAATTACATAAAAATTTTTTCTATACATAAATAACCCTAAAAAAATCAGTATTATATTTTATAATTAATATCTCAAATTTACTAAACTCACGGAATACGTTTTTTCTTACATAAATATTTCAAGCATTATTTCTTAAGCATTAATCTCCAGATATATTTTTTCATTTTTAAAAGAAAAATTAAAGAGTTACTTAAGAAATGGTTCTTATTTCATGAGGTAGTCGTATAACATGCATTCACCAAACTAATATTAATATTGGGGCCCTATAATTTTATCTAAAGATGTACTCATAGTTCTGAATATCTGCTACTTTATATTACACTGGCAGTCTTAACATCGCCATTAATTTTGCTGTAGTTATTTATGTTCTGTGTGCTATTCAATATTTATTTGTTTTATAGACCGTCTAGACTACATACATAAACCTTTTTTTTGTTATGAAAATATTATTGAAATATGTTAATAGCGCGTGGTAGTTCTTCCTTTAATTAAGAAACATGAGATTTATTTCTCATAAGTCTGTATACATGTTCAATATTATGAATAATAAAAATAAGAGAACACACATTTTGCCTTAAAAGCAACATAAATGTCTGATTATAGTTAAAAACCAACTTAAAAAAAAAAACTTAAAAACTATTTTAAAAATTATTCTTTTTTTTTTAAATTTCATGCAATTAGAGAGCATATATACAACTAAAAATAAACTTTATATTAAATAATTTTCACTGAAAAACTCGAATGGATAGAAAATAAATTTGAACTGTCTTAATCCTATGCCTTATTATTATTTCTCTTTTCTAACTTATAAGATGATTTATTTTATTTTGATGTTTGAAGAGAAAATGAATTGCTTTCGTATTTCATGTCTAACACAGTTTGGTGTATTTATTAATTTAGCAAATTTAAATTAAATTATTTTTTGTGCACATATTTACAATTTTAATTTAAACTTCGAACCATTTTAAAACATTTTGTTTCTATGAGATTAAAAATTTGCTAACCAAATTCATAATTTGTTAAAAATTATAAGTTGACAAGGAAGCGAATAACAAAACTATGAAGTAAATGTGGAATATTTTATAAGCATTCTTTAAATCTTAACTCCAAAAATATTTTATTTTCATATGTAATTACGCATATTGCCGAATATGTATATATTTCAGATAAAGCGCTTACATTTTTCCACTTTAATGAAGTTTTATTCAAAATATATTAATGATATTTCATCCAGTCATTTTTTACGCAATTTTTATTATCTTTGGATGAATTTTTATAAATGTTTTTGTGAACCAAAAATAATTTAAGTAAAAGATCCTAAAAATAAATAAATTTTTTAGAACATATATATATATATATATATATATATATATATATATATTTATAAATTATTTTTTACCATTGTTATAAAAAGTACATATAAAACTCACTAGCGTAGCTAATTCTGAGTGGGCCCTGTATCAAAACTCCTTCGGGCCCATTTTCAGAAACGAAAAAGCTCTGTTAAAGGTACTGTAGTAACACATGTAGGGGCCCTGTATCATTGATACGGCAGATACGGTGATAGCTACGCTCCTGATAAAACTATATATTATTGTTAATGCTTGAAAAAAATTTAATCTAAATTGGTATCATTCCACAAAACAGTTAATTAACTTTATCAGAAGCATTTGTATAAATGCTGGTCCTTTTTTAAGTGGATAATGTTTTGAAAAAAAATTCGTTTGTAAATAGATTGCTTTGGTCATCATTTTTTGGATTTTTATATTAATTATATTTTTTTAAGAGTATGAAGCATTTTAATATTATTCTTATTACTAGGATCTAGATTGTGATTGATATTAGTAATTAATAATAATTAATCGGCAATAAGGAAATGTTAATGTCTGGTACATAAACACATGTAATTTCTAAGATGAAATAAATACTCTATGTTATAACTTTTGTTTATAAATATCTAGATTCTTGTAATGAAAAATTCACAAAACGGAAAAAAATGGTAAAAAAAAAATTTTTTTTTAAATAAAAGCAAGCAAAAATAGATTGTCACTTTTGGTGTTAATCATCTCTTGAACTCTCCTAAAACTTTTCATTATTGTACAAATTTTGTGATTTTTCATTTATATATTGCAAGGCATATTGCTAATATAATGAACTGTAATTCCCTTTTCTTGTTGTCTTTTATACATATTTGAAATTATTTGCTCGAAAACTGATTTCATGCATTATAATCATGTTTCCACCGAAACCTGAGATACAGAATAATGGGTCTTCTGCTCATTGAATAGAACTAAAATGAGTTAAGCAACTGAACAGAAAGGAAGCGCTTCTATGGAATGTTGCAGATGTTAGGAGAATCAGATACTAACTAAAATGTTCGTCCTCATTACTTAACCGTGGTTAAATATTACAGGGTCATTGCCTCGTTAATTTCTAGGGCGACGATAATTAAAATCAATCAACCGATTGATCCGTTCTAATTATGGAACGAATTCATAGTTTTATGAATTAAAATATCACTACGTAAATTCATTTTACCGTAATTTTATTTATGATTTACTTTAAAGCGTTTTAGATTCTTTTCAATGATTTTTAAGTCATCATACATTTCTTTTCTGAGATGTTTAATAAATAATTAATCTAAGGTGGCAATACTCAACCTACGGCCGCAGGTTGCATAACCCACCAGGCGTTTCTCTGAGTGGCCCAGTCATGACCCTTTGTACAAGAAAATTCAACTCCTTTTTCAGATAACATATTTTTCCTTTTAGTATGATGACTATTGGTTTTTCTATATTTTGCTGTAATAAGATCCATACTTATTACATTTATCAAACATTAAAATACAAAATGATCGTTTGTTTGGAAAAGAAATTTTTGTTTTTACAAAATCAAAAGAAATTATTTAAATAAGTTTGGAAAACAAATGTAAAAGCACAAGTCTTGCTAATTTTAAAAAAAAATACTGATTTCAGTCTGGAGTTGAGCAAAAACTCTTTGCTATCATCCTGCACTTGATACATTAATGTTTGAAATAAAAATAATTGGGTATTTGTCAAAAGAGCAAAAATCAATTATTATAAAAAAGTAATTGGCAGCTTTTTTGTTTGACAGCAGAATGCAAATAAAAGGTTAGGGATCATACATGCAAGGAAATCGAAACTACACTATAATTTGGTACAAAAAACGTACAACCGATTTTGTGTGTGTGTGAGAGTTTTGATAGGGAGTTTAATATATTATAAAAATAAAATTCAAAAATGAGAGAGTTTTAATATTTTGATCACACACAATGTTTCCCATTTTAAACATTTTTTTGTCTTTTAGTAGTTTTGCGTATACGTTTTGCCCCCTGCCCCGCCCGACCCATTAATCGTCATGTTGCGGTCTGCGTGAAATAGATGTCATATGTTTTTGCCCCGTCGAAGAAAAAGGTTGAGTACATCTGATCTAGTGGGTTGGGTTAAGCATTTCCCTGGTATCAAATAATTAAATTCAGCCAGTTTAATAAGCTGTAAACTATTTCTGAAATTTAAAAATTCAATGTTTTTGTAAAGCATATTAAAAAATCGGTCAAAGAGGTTAATTTTGTTCAATGAAGCAACACAATTCTTTCAAAATGATTCGATTAACAAGCCGTATATATGAAGAATAATCCACAAGATTACAACTGGAACTCAATAAGCTAACAGAGTGGACGAGGAATATAAGCCCCCTCTAATCCAGTCGTCAGCCCCAATTGGAATTGCAAGTGAATGTTACTCAAAATACTCACGTATACTCTCACGAAATACGAACCTCTCCATCACTTGTTTAACAATTGTTCGCATTCCGAGTACAATAATATCTTGATGTGTCTGTTGAGAAGATTACAGATCCCTTCGAGTTCTCCACTTTAATTAAATGCAATCTACGGAGCCATAAATTTCGGTCATAAATATTAACAGCCCTTGTAGTTGTTTCCATGGGTGGTGAGCCATAGAGGACGTTAATTCGTATAAAGTTAGCAATTTCGTTAATCATCTTTGGCTTATCCCCGCGCATGTTTAGATATTGAAGCGGTGATTCCTCGCCGTTGGAGGTTACAGCTACGGAGAGGGTAATAATTTTACGGGGATAAATGCCCTTTAGAGTGGATAAACAGAGATTAAACAGAGGGAGCGGTTTAACCTATGGGAGGAAAATTTATGTTTCAGCAGGCGGGATGTTTATTGCTAGGTAATTGAAGTTTTGCTGATGCAAAAAAAAAGGGGTGCTCAGAAACGCTAAAAGTGGTTAAACATTTTTTCTCATACTGTATTAAATATTTAAACTTAAGTTTGACTTCGCTTAGTGTCAAATGTTAGATATAAAGCCGTAACAAATATTCTGCAGGAAAATATTTGGTTATGTTCGGATGTTAATCATGTACAGTCGAACCTCCATATTACGAGCCTGTATATTGCGAATTTTTTGAATATAGCGAGCTTTTTCCTGGAACCAAGAACACTTCACGATTTTCCTTGTAAAATAACTTCCCAATAGCGATGTGCGTTTTCTATATAACGAACTTTTTCTTTTGTGATTCAATTTTTTGCTCCCCATTTTTAAAGTATTTCTGAATATTTCAAGTTATTCTCTCTTTTAACACACTTTATGGTGTTCATAAATCTTGAACTGGTTTTAATAGATGCTTAACTAGCCGAGAGCAATATAATTCTGGGTGTTTCATCCAAGAAAAGCAAACTTTAACCCCTGTTATTAAGTTTAATGGAAACATTTTCAATATCTCCCATTTCACATTCAGCGGAGTTGTCTCGTGTCCCTGTGTCCTTGAACTATTCTCCGTTCATTTGTACTGTTGATCAGTCCTACTGGTAGCCTCGTTTATTGTGGCTTGAAAATGTTAAAACTTAAGTGCTTGAGCATCAAAGAAAAACATTTAATTCTTCAGAAATCTTTCCTTGCAGTTTTTCTTTTTTTTCTTGTCTTTTTTCTTTCTTTCTTTTTTATGGGCAAGATAAATAAAAAAAATATATATTAATTTTCAAAAAGGTGTGAATAATTACTTTTTTTAACGCATAGTGTTTAAGAATTTAAAGTTTGTTTTATGGGGTTTATAAAGAAAATTGAAAGATTATTCTCTGTGTATCAGCTACGGACTTACTTTATTTTTGCGATTTAGCGACTTACTAATAACTTTACAATACTAAATATTCATCTTCATGAAATTACAAAATATATTTTTTTCATTTGGGCTAAGGCTGAAATATACGTCAGATTCTGTTAACAAATAAGAGCATTGTTATAGAATAGGATTTATTTTTGTTTTCAAAGAAATTTTACGGTTGAATAAAAAAGTAAATTGTACATTTTTTACTCTAAGTTCTATATGATTTTAGTTTTTTTCACCCTCCTTGAATTTCGGTTGCTATTGTGTTTTACTTTGTTTTCAGAGGCTAGAATTAGTGAATAAATATGAAATGGAACACTATAATTAATTAATGAGTTTAATTATTTTCTTTTTCGCAATTTACTGCGTGTTTGATTTGTTTTACGTATATAATTTTTTTCAATTGCATTGATTTTGAAGATTTTATACATTAAATTTTTGCATAAGCCTCTGTTCTATCTATCATACTTTTCATAGGAAACATGGTTTTACCAATATCTTTCATAACAAAATTTCAAAATTTGTGATTTGAAAATGAATAATAGAGTGATCTGAAAAGGTATTGTCTTGCAAGTGAGAATTTAACCTTTGAGAAGGTAACGAAAACATTTCATAACTCCCAGCGATATAATGTCTAAAAGAAATGTTGCTTTTCTTTTATATATATACAGTCGGACCTCTATATAACGAAGTCGCTAAATTCCAAAAAAGTTCGTCATATGGGAAATTCATTATATAGAGGTTACCTTTCCATTTTTCTTTATAAATCACATAAAACAAATTTTAAATTCATAAACACTATATAATAAAAAAGTAATTATTCGGATCTTTTGTAAATTAAAATATATTTATTTTATATATATGTTAACCATCAAAAAAAGAGAAAAAAATACAAGGAAAGTTTCCTGACGCCCTTATCCACTTCCTGAAGAATTAAATTTTTTTCTTTGATGCTCAAGCTGTTACGTTTTGACACTTTCTAGCTACAAGAAACAAAGTTACCAGTACAACAGATCAACACTACAAATGAATGGAGACTTGTTCAAGAACACGAGACAACTCCACTAAGGAGGAAAGGAGATATTGAAGATGTTTCCATTGAACTGGATAACACGGGTTATAGGTTGCACTTCTTGGCCGCAACGCCCAGAATTCTTTTACTCTCGGCGAGTTAGGTATCTAATAAAACCAGTTCAAGATTTATGACAAACATAAAATCTGCAAGAGACAGAAGAACTTGAAATGTCCAGAAATACTTCAAAAATAGGGAGAAAAAAAATTAAATCACAAGAGAAAAAGTTCGTTATATAGAAAATGCACTTAGCTATTGGAAGGTTATTTTACGAAGAAAATCGTGAAATGTTTTTGGTTCCAGGAAAAAATTTGCTACATAGAAAAATGCAATATAGAGGTTTGTAATATGGAGGTTTGACTGTATATAGTTTTATTTAAGAAAATATTGAGAAAAAAGTCTACCAAAAAATTGCTTGAATTCAAACAGAAATAAGAGGCACAGTAAAACATAATGATATATGTAGAATGATGAAGGAATAATATAACAGTAATATTTGGAAACAATGTTATATCGGAAAATATTAGTCAATTTTGAGAATTATTTTACAGCACTAGACGAAAAAAACAACAACTGAAGACTAAATATAATGCACATGATGAAAATGTCTATTTAAAATGAGCATTAATTTATCCAAAACCATATAAAATGTAAAAAAAATATCAAGAAGAAAAATATTATCGCTAAAATAAAAATTGCTTAATATGTTAACTTTAAAAAAAATTCTCTGTTCTTGCAAAATTAAGGTATCACTATGAACAAAAAATTACATTGGAAAATTGCCAACGAGGTTTTCTCTTTGAATTTACCCGTTTATAAATAATAATTGGATTTATCCTGACACAAGATTATTTATTAAATACATAAGAAAAATAATAAAAGAAATTTATTTGATATCTAATGATATAAGAGATAATACACCCACCTATTATTTTTTACGTTATAAGCATTTAAATTGCTCAAAAATTATTTCTTTAATTTTTGTTAAAGAAGGATAAATGAGGCGTTGATAAAGTTTGATTGAAATCTAATTAGTATATGAAATATTAGAGAGAGAAATTTGAAATGTTTGTGAAAAGTACACCAATCTAATATCTATGACACATTTAGTTAAAAAGCAAATCAAATTCACATAAGATATTGCACTCATTAAAAAAGATATAATTATCATCTTTTAGTTTCACTTAAGAATATACCATTATTCATTAGGAGTCGTATCAAAGCAATTTAAACCTGCTGTAAAAATTCGGAACTGGATATTTTTAATCAACAACGTGACGCGAATAATTAGAAGAAGGCGTTACTTATGTAATAAAATTTTACATCATTGCTATCAGTATAATAAAATTTTTACTTATCTACAAACGAATGAATAGCATTTTCTTATACACTACATTAATAATGAACATAATTATTTATATTTTCCCTTTTTAGCTTTGGAGATAAACCATGAATTCATGCACAAAGTCATCTCCATAACTTTTTTTTTTAAGGAAACATAGAATTAGAGTTTAAAGTTGTTGTTTTTAGATACTTCGAGATAATTTTATTTAATAATATTCTGGCTGATGTACATAAACACTTAGAGTCTCATAGCAGTGTTTTTATACAAAAATGTGGTTAGTGAACTAGCCATAATATTTAAAATGTCGAAATCACCAAAAAAGTGCTCATATGATTTATTGGTATGGAAAAGTTGATATGTACAGTAAATTTTACTTTTAATTTAAATGTGCTAGCATGTAATATAAAAGAGGCTTACTTGTTTCACAAATATAGACAAGTAATAGAATGAAAGAAATACTTATATGTATAAAAAAAACGTACTACACACTTGAAGAGTAAACTTATTTACATACGGAAAAAATTGTCATGATGGAATAAAATTTACAATTTGGTAAAGTGTTTATCTAAGAGTGTGCATTATAAAATTTTCAGTTTGAAATATGAAAATTTTATTGAAGAAAAATGAAAAAGTTGGTCGGTAATTTTTCGTATTTTTTATGACCCTCATTAGTCCTAAAACATCATAACAAACGCCTTGGTATTGAGTCGCACAAGTTTTTAATGTTCAGTGATAGTGCATTCTACATACTTTGAGCTCTGTCTTTCAGTTCCCGTAAACCATGCTGTATGAAAGAGGTGGTGACAACTTGTACCACGACATCCAAAACATTCACGTTTGGCGAAAGGTGCAATGTAAATGCTGGTGATCATAAGATATAGGTGTGTCGTAGGTAAATTCTAGAAACAGCAGCAGTATACAGCCAAGCTTTATCTTGTTTGGAAAATTGTTGAAGTATGAAGTTCATGATTAATATCGCAAAAGATTGCAGATTTTCCTGTAAATAGCATTAAATAGACGACGAGTCTATAATGAATACCAAAAGAGATTTTGTAGTATGTTAAATCGTTCTATATTATGTGACACTGTATTTTCAGGTAGCATGACGATAAAAAATGAACCAGGAATCATGGACTTGGACCCATTGCTTCTACAAATGAATTCTATTGCAGTCTCCACTGATCAATCCTACAAATTTGATTATGATTTTCTCAGTGAGGGAACACTCAATGTTATGTCTATCTGGCTATGTAACCTCTCCGGATGTGATAACGATCGATGCTGTATTTCAGTCAGATATCGTAATGGTCTACATGTGTTTAATACCACGTCAGAAGCCCACAATAAATACGGAGATCACTTATGAGATGTTCCAGAGAGGTCAAAAGTTGATCCATCTGTTGTATGCCGAAAATAACGACTGTTTGATCAGTACGTGTAGGGCTTACAACATGTCGATACTCTTTAGATATTGCTATGCTAGCCTTGACAAAGCCTGGTTCGTCCTAGGATGTACCTTGACACTACACCACTATCAACAGCGTGCAATAATATCATCACAGTAATCAATAAGTTGCGCAGTTCATAAGTCTTCTTGGTATCCAATAATTTGATATTTGTCAAACATTTGTAGTTTCTTCAAATACTTCTGGACTTTTCTCCGTTGTATAACCCTATGAGAAACCATCTAACATGGATCAAAATTAGTTTGCTGTGGGTGACTCGACTTGAACTGTTTGTGTGTTCTGCCGTGTGAGCTGTGTTCAGTGGCGCAGCGGAGAATAGTGGGGGGGGGGGGG